>JAAOAS010000035.1:0-97603 GCA_013396035.1 Fusarium pseudocircinatum | reverse complement strand
ATATTATAGCTAACTATTTTTAATATATCTAGAACTTTGCCAGAAGTTAACTTATGTCCCACCTGAAAGATAAGGCGCAAGAGGGCCAATACTCGACAACTTCACAGTTTCTTAGAGATAAACAGATTTCGCTTGTACATACGAACCGGATGTCTTCTGCAATGTGCCGGATCCTCGGAGGTGGTCAATATGACTGCCAATCGGTAAGTACAGGTATCGAAAGTATCCGAAATTCAGCCGTCATGTATAACAAGCTTCAGATCGTACACCTTCTGGCTAAGGATTAGCAAGAGTCTGCCGTGGGATAGAGTCCTGTACGGGATCCCATTCCCTGATAGCCGCGAATGGTGAACAGGTGTTCCACTTGCCGGGGTTATAGGAGCAACCTTGGTAGCTTATTCTATCGCCAGCCTGGTGATCTCAGTTGCTATTTGAGTCGATAGACCTGACAGCTGATACTGATATCACGCGCCTTACTTGAGTTAAACAACAGTCGATATGACATATGAATACACTTTTTGTGATAATCTATTTCTCAGTCTCAATGCTATTACTTAGGTCGCGAATTGCCAATGATATAGCTTCAGACAGTAGAAGATGAACCTCTTATCGCCACTATTTTACACTCAAAAGGCCCAAGGCTTACGACCGATAGAACCTTGACACAGACCCTATTCGAATTAACGCCTGCCACTCTCAAGCTCGACGGGAGCATCTTCCTGTGCCTCCTTCTGCTTGATAGCCCAAGCAAGCTCCTTATCAGCCTGCGCCGCCCTCTTCTCATCCTCAGCTCCCAGCTTAACGTTACGAACCAGATAAACCATTACCAAAAGAAGACCCGACACGCAGACAGATCCAATAGCGAGAGTCTGCTGAGTTTCACGGTAGCACTCATCCACAGCATTCCTATCAGCAGTTCCAACCTCGTACGCACGCGCGACAACGATCGAGCCAAAGATCTTGCTGCCTTCCTCTTTACCAAAGTACGAGTTCAGTTTTCGCGGAAGCACAGAGTTCCAAATGGCGCCACTGATGGTCACGCCAAGATTGGAGCCGAAGCCGAGGGATGAGAGGAAGACAGCTGTTGCGATACCAACTTGCTCGTTTTCAAGAACGGCTTGCAGCGATACTTGGAGGGGGACTTGGGTGAAGCCACGGCCAACTCCGAGAAGGGACTTGGATGTGATGAAGGCGGCTTCGCTGGCGATGTGGGTGCCGGAGATGTTGGTGAGGTAGATGGGAAGACCACAGGCGAGGATGATCAGAACAACGCCGAGCATGATGAAGGGCTTTGTGTTCTTGGCAAACTTGAGGGAAAGACCAGCAACCAGTGCACCAATGTTGTACGCCACGCGCTGAGCATTATCGACGCGTGTTGCGGCGCCGGGTGAGTAATGCCCCGCGACTTGAAGGAAGCTGGAGAGGAAAGGTCGGTAAATGCTATCAGCCATAGCGATGACAATGCACGATGCGCAAGCGACAATGACGTTGCGCTCGCGAATAGTCCGGTAAGGAATAATAGGATTTGACGCGAACTTTCCGTCCCATACCAGGAAGGCGATAAAGGTCAAAACACCAACGATGATGAGAACGATAGATGAAGGTCGACTCCATCGATCGGTATTATTCCTTCCCGCAATCGTCATCGGCAACAGTGTCATAGCAAGACCACCGATGAGGAGAAGAGCACCAATGAGATCAAGCTGGGTAGCAACATGCTTAATCTTGCCCACAACACCAGGCTCCGCACCGTGCATGAACGAAATCTTCTCGGTGATGAGACCGATGCGCTTAGCACGGCGATTCATCCAGATCATGATTCCGATTGTCGGGATGGCAGTGACTGGGAGAATGATAGCCCACATGCCGTATCCCCATCTCCAGCTTGAGTGCAGGAGCATGTGTTCACCGAGATATGTTCCGCCGTAGAGGGTTGGGATGGCAGAGAGGGATTCGGGAAGGGTGAAGATTATACCGCGGTTGACGAGGGTTGTGATGTCAGCGACGAAGATTTGTTGGATGATGTTCCACCATGTATCGCCGAAGACGTCAAAAATCCCACCTGCCTTTTACTTGTTAGCCCGAGGATGTGAGTGAGAGGGAGGGGCCCTACCAAGAAGGTGTCGACGTTGTTGCAGCCCGCGTACATGGCGTTGCCGATAGCCATGCAAATAGCAGCACCAGCAAAGCTCTGCGGACGACCAAAATACTAATCCCCAATTAGCCATATTCCAAGCCATCCGATAACAAAGTCTTACATTGGCAAGCTTAGCGAGCAGCGGATACGACACAATGCGCACAAGACCATTGACAATCGCACCAGTCGCCAGAAGAGAATGCGCCTTGAAGTGACTCGTCGCATACGGCTCGTAGACATTACCCGTATAAACCGTCAAGTTCATAAAGAAGAACATGACAAGAATACTGCCCTAATTAGCCTCCCCAACTCCCAACAGAGTAGCAATGAACTTACCATCCAATGGCGAAACCGAGGGTTCGTTTGGTCCATAGCTTTCTAAAAGCCTCATTCGTAGACCCAGGTCTTGAGATCTCCTCCTCCACGACCTCTCCACTCTTTCGCTCTGTATTATCAGCCATTTTACCGACTCACGGTATCAAAGTCAGTGATGAAAATTCCAAGCCTGAATTTCCCTCAAAATTCTGGGAAGACCGCAGTTTAAGTGTCAAACAATCCCCTCAAACCCACGGCACTTATTTCCTAATTCACTCACTTACCACGATGATCCTTTCTAATAACAGTAAAGAAAGCTGATTGATAGCGAGTCTTGGCGTGGACCCCTTCTTCGATTAACCTTGCTTTTAAGCATGGCATGACAAATCCCATTACACGCTAAGTACGTAAATACGGTATTTGACTTTTGAGTTAGGCCGTTTTGAGGGGGCACCGAGATGAACAGGTGCTGGGGTGCTGATTATCAGACCGTTGAGATCTTATCTGATCGTGTCAGAGATTGGTCGGTGGGTTGGGGGTCCCACTGGGGAATGGGCTGATGATGGATTGGGTTTTTTTAGTGTGAGTTTGGGATGTCGGAGCTAGGATGGAATTGGGTGAAGGGCCTTGGCGGTGGAAGTTCCGCTGATGCGGATTTGGGTACCGATGGGATGGACTGGGACGGGATTTGTCCGAGGGAGAGTAGATGATGACTAGTACGTGGGAGATGCGTTGGAGACGGGACTTTGCATTTTCAATGTGACAGTTGACGTGCCGTTGGTAAACTGATAGGGCTGGCTGATGCTACTGTTATGAGTGACTGACATGAAAGACAGAGATGATAGAACAACGAAAGAATGAAATGATGGCTAGCAGTAACCTTGTACCATATGCAAACCCGAATGCAATCTGAATAACCTCACCCATCATAAACCCTCCATCTCCCTATCCCATATTCATCTCAGACTTCTAGCCCTTTGCAATCTTCTCCGCCTCCTCCGTAGCCTCACTAACAATCTCATCAGCCTCATCCTTCGTAAACGCATCCGTGAACTTGACCCAACTCCCATGCGCAAGCCCCGTCCCCGCGCCAATGAGCAACCCCAACCCAGCCGTCGGAATCGCCACGACCCCCGTCAACAGCGCTCCAACGCCCAACCCCAGCCCACTCGCCACACCCGCACCTATCCCCGTCCCCATCGCACCGCCCTGTATCCATCCCTTCTCCAACCTCTCAGCAATCTTCATGAGCTTAGCGGCCTTTTTATCGATCTCGCGTGCTTCATGCCGTATATTCTCCGCTTCTTCGGGGTCTTGTGTGTTATCGGCTTTTTCGTGGAGCTCGAGAGATTTTTGTTGCAAGTCTTTTGCTTCTTCGACACGGCTGTGGATTTCTTTGGCGATGCGCTCTTGGGTGTTGGATTTGCTCTCTGACGGGGCTGCGCCGTCGGCGGGGGTGTTTTGGGAACCCATGAATTGGCTTGGGATTGCGCCGGAGAAGATTGATCCTAGTGCTTCGTTCATAGGGAAGTTATGAAAAGTGATTTTGGGAAAGATGGGGTTTTAAGATGTGGCTTGATGAGGTTGATGAGCTAGGAAACCAGGTTTGTTTTATGAAGCTTGTAGGTGGGGGTGGCGGATGACGTAGTATCGTGATCCACGTATGTCGATGCAGGTAATCGTTGCTATGATGCTATAATATCGTTGTATGCAGCATTCACGAGATTCGTGTCCCACAGCGTTGACAATATCAAGTTTATTGAAGATGGCTTCGAATCTTTGCAATGTTGTGTCGCGTGGATGACTGTAGCCGAACTCAACGGTCAAATGTTAACTTAGCTTTGGGGGGAGGTCAAAGTTGACATGCACAAAATGACGGATCTCGCAATGTCAAACTGCGCCACGACATATCATGGACTTCACATAGCTCATCTGACTAATAAAACTATACCACCCCAGGAGGTTCATTCTTAGTGACTTCAATTGACTTAACACGATGTTCATGCTAAATTGCCTGGGGCCTGCAATCATGAACTTCTCAAGCTCAGCTACCCTACATCCTATCGCGACGGTTTGCTTACCTAACCCGTCTCAAATCCCAGCTCAACCCCCATGATTGGCCAAGATCAGCAGTCATCATCCCTTAACCATCCCTTGCACCCCAAGACCTCCATCTCAACATAAACCTGTCCTTTCAATCCCCCGCTCATATATCTTCTACTACCACTAACCTCAATCACACTCTTTAGCTCAATTGGCTGAAGCTCCATCAAAATGTCAGCGCGAGGCATGGGCTCCACATCGCCCGACCCTGGCGCGTCATCCCACGACCAACACCCACTAATGGATCTCGTCGACGGCGAAGAAGCGCGCGGGCGAACTCATCCCGAGGGTGCAGCAGCAGATCTAATGCGAAGACTTGGTGTTTCGCCAGAACGAAGGATTAAAGTCACGCCCGAGGACGATGCACGCGTTTTGAAGCGGATCGACATGGTTGTGCTGCCTCTAATGCTAGCAGTCTATTTCCTTCAAGGTAAAATCTCACATAACCCATCACGAAACAGCATTGACATCTTCAGGTCTTGACAAAGCTACTATCGCATATGCTTCCATCTTCGGGCTAATTGAAGACACGAATCTAAAGGGGAATCAATTCTCATGGCTCAGCTCAATAGTCTACGTCGCCCAGCTCATCGCGCAATTCCCGCTAGCGTGGCTTCTCGTCAAACTCCCCATTGGGAAATTCACAAGCTGTATGGTCACCCTCTGGGGACTTACCCTCACGTTCATGGCGGCAGCGCATACCTTTCATAGTCTGCTCTTTGCGCGTTTCTGGCTGGGTGCTTTTGAAGCTAGTATTGCGCCGAGTTTTGTGGCTATTACGCAGATGTTCTGGAGGAGGAGGGAGCAGCCGCTCAGAATGTCGTATTGGTATGCTATGAATGGATTTACTGGTGTTGTAAGTTGAGAGCTACCTTGAGAAATGAATTGAACTGATGGGTTTAGTTTGGGAGTTTGGCGACTTGGTGGCTTGCGCAGTTACCGTTTGGATTGAAACCATACCAGGTGAGCTACGACTATCCTTCTCTGATCTGAGGTTTACTGACGTGATAGACTATCTTTGTCGCCTTTGGAATCATCACCGTCTGCTTCTCCACCGTGCTATTCTCATACATGCCCGACTCGCCAGCAGAGGCCAAATTTCTTGACAAGCACGATAAACTCATCGCTATTGAACGATTGAGGATGAATCAGACTGGTGTTATGTCTCGACAATGGAGGTGGGATCATTTCTGGGAGACTATGCGAGATTTGAAGACTTGGCTTTGGTTCTCTCTCATATTCAGCATTTCGTACGTACTTCATCTTCCGCAACGGAGCACTTGCTGATATTTGATCTATAGAGTACCCTCTGGTGGCGTTGGCTCTTTTGGCCCCCTTCTGATCAAATCCTTTGGCTTCGATTCGTTCCAAGCCATTCTCTTCAATGCCCCATTCGGTGTTGTCCAGTTCATTTCTACAGTTGGAGGCTCTTACGTCGCGACAAAGTATCATAAAAAAGGCCCAGTCATTGCGTTCCTGGCTCTCTTCCCCATCGTTGGTTGCATGATCATGCTCTCAACGCCGCATACACCTGATGGCAGAAATACTCTGCTGGGCGGATACTACATGATCTCCGTCTTCCCAGGAATAAGTACGTCTCGTCCCACCACTATCCGCTTCACTCGCTGACATGTACAGTTCCTCTGATCTACTCATGGTCATCCTCCAACACCGCCGGCGACACCAAAGGCAAATGCAACTCATCAGTCCTCTTCATCGGCCAATCCCTCGGAAACATCATCGGCCCTCTTCTCTATAAACCATCCGAAGCACCTGAGTATCACAGAGGGCTATACTGGAACTTGCTTCTTTACATCGCAATTGTAGGTCTTGTTGTCGTCACGACTATGTATCTGACCTACCTCAATCGCGACCACAGCCGCCGTCGCGTCATGGCTGGGAAGGATGCAGTTATTGTGGACTACAGCTTGTACTCGCCTGAAGAAGCTGATCGTCTTCGAAGGTCCAAGGCGACTGAGGGACAGCAAATCGAAAATGCAAGGGATGCGACGGTTGGGGATCATGCGTTTGATGATATGACGGATTTGGTCAACGATGAATTTGTGTTTGTATTCTAAATTAATTAGGAGAGGATATCTCCATAGAAGCTGTTTGAGTCGCTGTTTTCATAGCATAGGTATCTCCAAAATGTACCAATACCATCTGTACACCCAACCTCCGCATCATGAAAATCGGTCTTCTTCCCGCGCCCAAGATTCAGACCCATTGATGATCTTAACATCGTGAGGCTTTTCATCCAATTCGGTCTCAAAAATAGCGACCGACCATAAATTACAGTGGAAACAAGTCCCCCAAATCCCCAAAATCATCCAACGAGTTGAAACGACAAGTGCCACGAATCTTGATATTCCAATGTAACTGGCTAAAACAGGCCCGATCTGCACTTCAGCCAAGTAACCCTCTCCACCTCTCATATGCTGACAGCTCGTTCGGCAAATACTCCCCCGAATCAACGCGGGGTATCTCACTCTGAGTAATCCGACGTCGGATTACCTCTTGGGGTATTTATACACCTTGTTGTCCATGAGGGGTTGTTCTTCATCGTCACTCTTACACTAAATTTTGGAATTTCATCATGGCTATTACTCAGGTTAAGCGCTATGTCATTGTTGGCATGGGCGTTCGCTCGGCCATGTACTACCAAGCTATCATCCAGGACTTCAAAGACGTCGCTAAGCTTGTAGGGATCTGCGACACGAACCAGACTCGCATGGACGTTGCAAACGATCACATCGTCGAACTCGGCGGCGAAAAAGTACAGACCTACAAAGACACGGACTTTGATAAGATGGTCCAAGAGCAAAAAGCCGATGTTGTCATCGTCACGACGATTGATCTGTTCCACCATCATTACTGCATCCGAGCTATGGAGCTAGGCTGCGATGCCATCACGGAAAAACCGATGACTATCGATGAACATAAACTGCAAGCTATGATCGACGCAGAGAAGAAGACGGGGAAACAAGTCCGTGTTCTTTTCAACTACCGGTATGCGCCGCATCATACTAAAGTCAGAGAACTCATCGACTCCGGCGTCATCGGCGAGATTTCAACAGTACATATGGACTGGATCCTCGACTGTGCACACGGCGCAGATTTCATGCGCCGCTGGCATAGGCATAAAGAAACCAGCGGCGGTATTCAAATGCACAAGTCAATTCACCACTTCGACCTCGTTCATTTCTGGCTCAACACTGAACCTGAGCTTGTGTACTGTCTCGGCGATCTTCGCTTCTACGGTAAAGAAAACGCTGAGCGACGCGGTGAGAAGAATTTGGGTGAGCGGTATCAGAACAATGAGAATGCCAAGAACGATCCCTTTGCGTTTCAGCTTGATGAGAATGAACGGATGAAGAAGTTGTATCTTGACGCTGAGCATGAAGACGGGTACATCCGCGACAGGAACTGTTTCGCAGAGGGTATTACCATCGAGGATAACCTGTCTATGATAATCAAGTACAAGAACCGCGCGGTGATGACATACAACACATACGCCTACGCCCCATGGGAAGGATACCGCTGCGTCTTCAACGGGAGCAAGGGACGCATCGAAGTCAACGTCGTTGAGAGCGGGTACAACCCCCTCGGCGATCCAGTAACGAAGGATGCGTCTGGTGAGGATGAGAAGTATATCCAGGGTGGCGTTGAGCAGACCAAGATTGTTGTATATCCGCTGTTTGATAAGCCGTATGTTGTGGATGTTGTGAAGACGGAGGGGGGTCATGGAGGCGGAGATCCTGTTTTGTTGAAGGATGTGCTTTTGGGAGGGGAGGTTGATAATTTTAAGAGGGCTGCTAATATTCGGGATGGAGGGAATGCGGTGCTCGTGGGTGTTGGGGCGAATCACAGTATGAAGAGTGGTATGCCTGTCAAGGTTCAAGAGTTGGTGAAGTGGTAGGCAGATAGTCAATCCAAGTCGATAATCACCGAGAAAACGTCAGTTGAGGAAAACAAGTGCTTTTATAATCCTTCCCAGTATAATACATGCCTGCTCAAAAAGAATCCATAACCATATCATTCGCTGCACTCTCCTTTCCATTCCCATCATAAGTCTTATCATTCATGTCGCCCATCAACCCGTTAAACATATCCCCCATCCCAACCTCCTCCACCTGTCCCCCAGCCTGAGCAGGCGGAGACCCCAATAAATCATAAGGCCAAAACGGAACGCCTCCAAAGTCATTAAAATGTGTTGAATCCATCAAAGACATATCGCTAAAGTCCAGCGGTGGAATATTCGTAATCTCGCATAACGCTGCTGTTAGATCAGCGGGGAAGGGCTGTTTATTGTTGAAGAAGGCTTCTTGGTCGATGGTACGTAAGTCTTGGGTTTGCGTGTTGTTAGAAAGAAGATTGTTGTGATCCATAAAGTCTGTTAGATTGTCGGGGATGAGATGTTTGTTCATTGCGGAGAAACGCTTCATTGATTGTTCGTCGACGGTTGGCATGGAAGTAGCTTGAGATCTGGAGCCTAGCCCACGACCTGCTTTTCGCAAAGACGGGGGGAAATCGCATTCGTCTGGGAGTCTACCGTTGCTGATACTCATATCAAGCGTCATTACAAGTCGTAGATAATAACTCGGTCGTGTTTTGAGCATGTCGAGACAACTACTCGGTGAAGAGTCGTCTTCGGTGGACATTGGTACAGGTGAACGTTGTCGGGCTAGTTCAACGACATGTCGAATGGCTCGCATGACCCAGTCTGTGATGTAGTATTTCTTTTTGTAGCTCTTCATTTGTTTGAGAATATTCTCAACGTGTTGTTCCTTTTGGGTGAGTTTGACGCCTTCTTCTGGTGATGCTGGCTTTTTGGGGCGCAGAAGTTCGACGTCGATCATTTGAAGTGCTAGTGGGAAGGCTGTGCATCCGATGCTGTAAACTGTTAGTGATGGGTTGAGGCTTTTTGAGGAATGACTTACGCAGTCATTGGGAGCCATCGTGATAGCCCTAGACGGTCGAATTCGAGTAGACATTCTGTGACGCGTGATGCTGAGCCTTGGAGATCTTCGCTTTGTCGTCGGAGTTGGGTATCGGATTGCGAGGGCGGTAATAAGCTTGATCGAAGAATGTTGTAGTGACAAACCGAAAGTCTCGCTGAGCTGTTAAAGTTAGCTTTGTAGTCCTCATCTTATCCAGACAAACTCACTGGTAGTACATCTCAATGAGATTCTTGAACAAGATAATCGACGACGCCGGCGAAATCTCCTCAGCCATCCTCTCATCCAACGTCGTCTTCGTCTCACTCCACGAACTATACCACCGACAAAGCTCCATCTGACACAAACTCGCATCCTTCCCAACCTCCATCCTCCCCGAAAGCATCCAACTCGGATTATTATACAGCACACTCGTAACCGTCAAAACATCCGTCAGCACCACACAAAGATCCACCAGCCTCGAAAGCAACTCCGCATGCAGCGTCTTGGTCGTAGAATCATAAACATCAGAATTATAAAGCTCATCACATAAATCAGCACTTCCCAACTTTGAGCACGAAAAGCTAAAGTTTGCTGGTGTGATCTTTATGCTCTGGCGGGATGTTAGCGGGAGGAGGCGGTCGCAGATAATGCAGCACCACCAGAGGCGCTTGAGCGTGTTGCGCAGTTTTTGCACCTTGGCTACTTCGGTGTCTTTGTTGGGGCGCAGGGAGGAGTAGCAGTGTGCTTTTGCGACGCGGGCGTAGGATATCGCGATGCCGAGCCAGATGGAGCCGAGGGGCTTGTTGCCTGCTATGCAGCGGGGGATGAGGTGTGTGTGCGCGAGGAGGAGGGAGGCTTGGGCTATGGCGATGCAGGACTTTTCGACGCTGAAGTCATAGAGGAGCTGTATTCGTTAGCCAAGCTGCATACATATCTAGGATAGAGGGCATACCTTTGATCGACGATAAAACGCGAGTTTGGCTTGATGTACATCCTCAAAGCCCAACATCTTAATCGTATCCGAGGAAACAAACTAACCCCGTCAGCTTCATTCCCGTGTTACAATTGAATCTCTTACCCCCGAAGAAATAAACAATATTCCCTGCAGAACCAACATGGGCATCTCATACTCGACATCATTATCTACCGAATTATACGAAAGCCAAAAATCCTTCTCATTTAGAATCGGAAGCATCGGATGAACATGTAAAAAATACTGCCGTAGAAAATCATCTAGCGCCGCGCGCTGCGGAACGACAAAACATCCTTGACTAACGAGGAATGCTAAGTCCTGCGGGAGAAGATCTTTTGTATCGGGGACTTGGAGGAATGCGTAATCGGGATGCGTTGGCGATCCAGCGGCGAAATTTGGCTGCTGCTGTTGCTGTTGTGAGAAGTTTTGTGGTTGTTGGGTGATTGTTGTAGGCGCGGGGAGGATGTTTCGGGGTTCGGATGTCGTGGTGGTTGATTCGACTGATCGCGGCGTCGGGGGTTCGTTCGGTCGTAGTGAAGGTGTCGTTGATCTGGTGATTTAGTTAGAAAGGAAGTGTAGGTGGAGGATAGGGCGCACATTATTCCATGGCGACGCTTGAATGTGCAGACTTTGTCGTTGTGTCTGCAATTGACACAGGGACCAGCAGGATTCTCAATGATGCACCGCACTTTTCGCGCCCGACACAAATTACAAGCTCTCGAGACTCGTTTCCTCATGGTTTTCGTGGACTGCATTTTCTCAACCTTTCAATCAAGAGGCAGAACAAGTCCGGGGGTCAAGAATCGGTGGTGATGATGCTGGATCAAAGTTGTCAACTCGCAATCCTCGGATTGAAAAGCAAGACGTCAGCTGCTCCCTGCCCCCGGGATCCGATGGCATTTGCCGACGCTCTTCCCCACAGAATGGAGATCAATCCCCGCAAGATTTGGCAGACACTAAACTGGAATAGAACGGTGTGAGCTAAGCGGTTTGAGGGTCGAGACGCCGGAGCCGAGCTAGCCAAGGAGCTATTGGAAGTGTAATTGGCTTAGCTGAAGCGAGAGGACCAATCTTGGGGTGAGGCCGTCATCCTTTCTCTTTGATTTGATGGTGGAATGTTGTGAAGAAGTTCTGTGCAGATCTCCACTGAAGATTAATTGATATCGGCCAATGTTAATTGTGAGGCATATGTCAGAGATGATTGGATATTGTTTGGATCACTGTGTAATGGAGAATAGCCTAAGAGATGTGTACAGACTGGGAATAGCTTCATGCACAAGATAAGCACATCTACGAATTAAATACTGATACAGTAAACATCAGCAGCGGGGTATCAAAGCACGCAACATAATGATGACATTGCTCTTTATTTATCCGCCTATCGCACCATATCTCACATCATTAATACTCTCTTATTCCCCTCTTAATCCCAACCTTTCTCCTTCACTCTTCACCTTAAAAATGTCAGCAAAAGAACTCCCCCCTCATCTCAAGCAATCCGTCGAGGCCTCGAAATGCGAATATCGCAATCTTGGTAAATCGGGTTTGCGCATTTCAGTTCCTGTGTTTGGATGCATGAGCTTTGGTGATAAGAGGGTTCTTCCTTGGGTCATTGGAGAGGATGAGGTATGGCACCGATTCGTAGTAGAGACATGTCGCTGATTGTTTTACAGGCTCTAGAACTTCTCAAAGCTGCTTATGATCGCGGTTTAAATACCTGGGACACCGCGAATACTTACAGCAATGGCGCGTCCGAGGAAATTGTCGGCAAAGCGTTGAAGAAGTTCAATATTCCCCGCCACAAGGTCGTCATCCTCAGTAAATGCCGCTGGGGCGTAGGTGAAGAACCAGGTAATCACCACCCCCATCCATCTCACTCATGGTGCTAATGCTGTAAGGCGCTCGTCACATCAACTTCAAAGACGAATTCGCCATCTCAAAAGACTACCAAAACCAATACGGTCTCTCCCGCACCGCGATCTTCAACCAAGTCAACGCATCCCTCGCGCGCCTCGACACGGACTACATCGACCTTTTACAAATCCACCGCTTCGACGACGACACGCCCCTCGAAGAAACGATGAAAGCACTCCACGATCTAGTCCAATCCGGAAAAGTGCGCTACATTGGTGCAAGCAGCATGTGGGCGACCCAATTCGCACGCATGCAGTTTATCGCCGAGAAAAACAACTGGACCAAATTCATCAGCATGCAGAACCACTATAACCTGCTATACCGCGAGGAAGAGCGTGAGATGATTCGTTTCTGTAATGATACGGGCGTGGGGATAATTCCGTGGGCGCCGCTTTGTAGAGGACATCTTGCACGGCCGCCTGCGCAGTTTGGAGCTACGGAGAGGAGTAGGGAGGAGAAGGAAGGGTCTGGGGAGTTGTCGGAGACGGATCAGAGGATTATTGGGAGGGTTGTTGAGATTGCAGAGAGGTATGAGTGGCCTATGGCGCATGTTGCACTGGCGTGGATTAATCAGAGGGTTACGAGTCCGATTATTGGGTTCAGTAGTGTTGAGAGGATTGAGCAGGCTATTGGGGCGAGGGGGAAGAAGTTGAGCGATGAGGAGGTTAAGTATTTAGAGGAGTTGTATCAGGCTAAGCCTATCGCTGGACATACTTAGCGGCCATAGTTCGAGGTACAGTCATAAGAAACAGACTACAGTCGCTAGTTTATACATCATGAATATAACGATCGTTGCGAACTTTGATGATGTATTTCTTGACTTGCATCTGCAGACCTGTATCCATTCCGCGTAGAAACATTGTTCCGGGTTCGGCATGTGTATCGGCAAGCTTCACGGAACGGCACTTTAGTTCGGCTGCCAAACCCACTAAATCTCCAGCCCCGCGCCCTGTGATCAGCGTTTACAGTGGCACTTAAACCCGCTCAAGCCCGGCAAACCTACCGCTCATCGTCATTTTCATCATGAGCTCTTCACTCCCATCAGTCCAGAAAGCAGCCCTGATTGAGAACCCTGGAATTGACGCCCGAATTATAATTCGATCGGATATACCCGTTGCTAATCCTGGCGAGAACGAGATTCTTGTAAAGCTCGAATTCACTGGTCTTTGGTAAGCATAGCCCATCACCATCAGATCCATATCTAACTCAACCAGCGGCTCAGAAATACGAGCATTATCAGGATGGGGTCCGTATAACCCCATAGTAGGCCACGAAGGCGTAGGAACAGTCGTAAAACTCGGCCAAGGCGTCGATGCAAGCCTACTCAACAGACGAGTCGGCGTGAAATGGCTCTACAGCGCCTGCGGGACCTGCACTATTTGCAGAAAAGGCTATGCCAATAACTGTCCCAAACAGCTCAACACAGGAAAACATGTCCCCGGTACTCTACAGGAGTACATGATCGCTGATGCACGATATGTGACTGAGATTCCGAAGGGTCTTTCTGGTGAAGTTGCTGCGCCGTTGCTTTGTGCTGGGTTGACGATGGCTGGTGCTGTGTCGAAGCTGAAGGGATATGCTGAGACTGGCGATTGGGTTGTTGTTTCTGGATCTGGCGGAGGGCTTGGACATTTGGGTGTTCAGATCGCTAATCGATTGAACGGTCTGCGGGTTATTGCTGTTGATACTGGAGAGTCTAGACGGAAGTTGAGCTTGGACAGTGGCGCTGAGCACTTTGTCGACTTCACAACTGAGAATGCGGAAGAAAGGGTTAAGGAGATAACGGGAGAGGGGGCATCAGCTGTACTGGTGGTGACTGGCTCCCAAGAAGCCTTTGTGGAAGCACCGAGCCTGGTACGAAATATGGGCATCATCGTCACGATTGGTCTGCCGAGGAACGACTTCAACATCCCGCTCTCTGCAACAATATGTTCTGCAAGATGTAAGTATCTTCCTGTCCTTGAATACGGCTTGTTACTTACTCAATGTCTAGCACTTACTGTTACTGGCGTTGCGGTAGGCACGGAAGAGCAGATGAAGGAACTATTGCAGCATGCCCTCGAAGGAACAATAGTACCAGAAGTCAAGGTTCTGGAGTTTGAGGAAGTGAAAAATGTTATTGAGGGCTTGAAGCGGCAGGATATCACCGGTAGAGTAGTAGTGAGCATACCATAAAGAAGCGTTGGCCTGTTACCAAGGCTCTCGTATCTAAGGCTCAACCCTTTCAGCCACTACCGACAGGCTGCTTCGTGGTTCCATCTTTCCCTTCTGATCAAACAGAACTGCCTAATGTCAAATAGATAAACACAGGACCCATCATCCAAACATCAAGCTTCCCATTCTGCTCCTCAGTCCAAGGACTTTGCAACCGCCCGCTCGCAGAAGGATCATACCCATCCTCCTGACTCTCATCAGTCCTCCTCTGCGACACTTCCGCCACCAGTTCCATCATTTCCGGCATCGCACACCGTGTCTTGTCATATAACTCCGGCATGAACCGAATATTCCGACAGCAGTATAGTCGAATATATGCGACAACCGGACGTTGTTGGAAGACTATGTGCGGTGCCTTGGCAGCGTTCTTGTACGCCCACTCTCCGTTGAACTTATCAACCAACCATCGTCTTCGATTCCTCCCACGAACAAGTAAATTATTCACCAGCGGCTCAAAAGCCTGCATATTCTGTCTTTTGCGCCGACACGCATTCTCCATGAGTTGCAAGTCGCTCACCCCCTGCAACTTAATCCCATACTGATCATATAAAATATGTGAATGATAACTAACGTCAAAAAAGACTTTTTGATAAGATGCAGAGTCGAGGATACTTCGTAAACTGGCACCGTAATATCCTCTACTAGAAAAAGCTTGGTTTGCGAGGCGGTCGACGTCAACGAGGTATAGCCGCCGGTAATATTCGGGCCCGTAGCAGAGCATTATCGTCAAGAGGTTGAGTTCGCCTTTTGGGCCGAGACTTTGAGGGTCAACATCGATGTAGAGGAGGGGGAATTCATTCCTGTGGGAGGCGTTGAGAACTGCGATGCCGTCGGCTAGAGATTTTACGCCTTGGATTGTGCTGATGATCTCTACGTCTAAGGTTAGATCTTCAATTTTTGGTGACCTTAGAGCTTGAATTTTTGGTGGTGGCTTTGCATGGGTCTTAGGAAATAGGAGCTTTCGTAACTGCATTTCCCTGGGTGGGTGTGTATGTAAGAGATGAAAAGGTGGTGGATCATGATGACTTGGATAAAAGGATTTTGGAGAGCTGTTGTACTGGTTTTATATCCTTTTCTGTAGCTTTATATCCTTCGTGTGAGAATTGGAGTCTTATTTAGCTGCCTGCAGTTATCTCGGATTTCTTGAAGATTACTTTCGTGACACGGTGAACGAACTCCAATTATTCGTCTGCGGATCTGATAAAGTTCATGGCTGACGTTTTGTCAGACAAATAACGCCAGCCTTGGAACTTCAAGCTTTGATCGTGCAAACTCTTACCAAAGTATGTGGCAGACCCTCAACGTATAAACTCATGCATATCGAAGTTCAAGAAGCCCGCACAAAACTAAATCTGTTGTAGTCCATTTGATACGACTTTGTCCAGCCCTAGGGTATTGCAGCCTGAAACCTAGAATCCTAACTTTAACTGTAAGATTATCTTGGTCAGGTAGCTCACGTGTTCGGTTGGTTCCGGACGCGGTACCATGGGCTTGGAAAAGTCATTACCGATGCCATAGGACTTTCTATAATGCTCAGGGGACTCGTTCAGCCCAGTGACAGAATGAGGGAGTTATTGGTGACGCTATTTAACCAAGCGCGACACTTTGAAGTTCTAGATTTTCGGGAGTGGATCAGATGCCATATCAACAGGCCCCAAAAGCATGTCAACATTCGATGTTTATCGACATGAATTGCGCAAAGAATTTCAAGTCACTATATAATATCAAGAAACAAATCAGCAGAAACCCTCTATGTATTCGAGCTACAGCGTTGTTGCCACTTCTTGTTGTTGTAG
Source organism: Fusarium pseudocircinatum (assembly GCA_013396035.1). NCBI lineage: Eukaryota > Fungi > Ascomycota > Sordariomycetes > Hypocreales > Nectriaceae > Fusarium > Fusarium pseudocircinatum. Next base: position 81,211 of record JAAOAS010000035.1, on the reverse strand, counting down.
ATTGATGTCTTCGTTGGTCAAGAACTGCAGTCTAGAAGAGGAAACGCATTAAAAAATGACAGCCACAGTCCCTGACGCTACACTCTATTAAGCATAAATCTCTAATCCAGACCCTTTTTTCCATCGGCCGCTATCCTCTAATGGGTTCCGTGGCTGAGCTGAATAATGACCTAAGACCCGACACAATGGATCTATTTAGAAGCTATACGCAACTATCGGTTGTCCGCTCACAAGTAAGGGGCAAAGCGCAATGCCCTTATCAGCCGTACAACCGACGATGGAGAAATTGTCGTAGCCGTACTTAATAAGACTGGTCCCATGTTGTTTTCTCTTTCTTGAGTATCCGCATCATCCGTGAGTGTTCGTCCTCACAGCCACTCTTTCATCTTCCCTACACGCTCTTCACGATGCGCTCCGTCTTAGCCCTCGTGGCTTTAGCCCTTAGTGGCGCCCTTGATCTCGCTGCTGCAAGTCACTGCAAACCTCGCCCCCAGAGCTCCGCTTCAACAGATCTCACCCCTTCCGACACCACAACATCAGCCTCTGCTTCCGAAACCACCGGCTCCATCGTTATCAAGAGCGTCATCGACGGCGGCGACTTCTCCATCGCTCCCCCCGAAGGCGGTGCCCCAGGCTTCACGATCGACGGCGATGCAACCATCGTCATTGGACCAGGATACAAAGGCGATGGAAGCAAAGACTCAGGCTGTCTTTCCCTACAAGCCAGTGGTGATAAGAAGCGTGATCTTGGAAGCTTTGCTGGTGTTGCGCAGTCGCTTGATCAGCTAAGCTTGACTAGACCATACACCGTTCGCTTCTTCTACTTGGTCGTCACCGCCCCGTCACTGAATTTCTGCCAATTGACTGCTTCGCTTGGTAGCCAGACGTTCTTCCAAACTTGGATCATCAGCTTTGGAACGAGTGTGCAGTGGGGTATGGCTCTTGAGCAAGTCACTGCTGCTCAGCGCTCTGCACCTCTGTCTATTTCTATGAACTGCTTGGTTGGGGGGTCTGCTCAGGTCTATGTTGATTCTCTGTTCATGTCTAACCAGGTTACGCCTGCGACTATTGATGATCATCCTCTTGATCTTGGTGATGGGGATGTCTCTGGCTTCACTACTACTTCCTCTTCTGCTATTCAAACGACTACCTCTAGCAAGGTTGGAACGACCTCTGTCCCTCCCATCGTTCCAACCCATTCTGAGAGCTCTGATACGTCCTCAAACTCTGCTACACCTGGTACTGGAAGTCAGAACACACAGTCCACTGGCAATCATACACCAATCACTGGCAGTCCTCACACTGTTCCTACAGGCAACAATACGCCCGGCCCGGTTGGCAGCCAGACCTCTGCTGCAGGCAACACCCAAGTTACTTCCGAGCCTGGTACTGAGACTCCCGGCACTCAAACTCCAGGTGCTCAGACTACTACATCAAGCACCGAGAAGCAGACCAACACTGAGTCCGCTGCTACAAGCGCCACTACATCAAGCGGCAGCTCCTCTCCTCGCCGATCCTCGACTATCAAGCCCGATGGTCCCGTCAGCCGCATCTGCGCCAACGTCGGTACATCCTCAATCGCCGGTCGCGGATGCGGCATGCACCCGTACAACAGCGCCGGAGCATACAGTCGTTTCACAAGCAGCAACTACCAGAAAGAAGACTGCGCCGCCCTCTGTCTCGCTGATGAGAACTGCAAGTCCTTTGAGTGGAGTTACGGAAACAACTGCGCCAACGAATGTCGTCTCATCGCCTCTATCTTGAGCGACGTCCCTGTTGGCAACACTGGTACCCAGTTCACCTCTTATGATCGTAGCTGTATCATCCCCAAGCCCTGTCCTAGCTTCCCTGAGGATAGTATCTGTATCAACAAGATGGGTGACACTCCCAACAAGGGCTGTGTCCGTCGTAAGGGGACGCTCAAGTCTTGTGCTCAGGAATTCGCGACTCTTACTGTTCAGCCTTGCGGCGGTGGTGATCAGTGTAGAGACATGTGTGCCATGTATGCTGATTGCCAGTCCTACTTTTACACCAATCTCTTATCTCAGAGGAATTGTAAGTTGTATGCTGGTACTGTCGATGAGATCACCGAAGAGGGTGGTAGGGATTACTTCTCTGATATCGGCTGCTGGGCTTGTGGACAGAACATGGGTTTCGCCACTTACGGTCTTCTCACCAATGATAACGTTGTCGTCCCAGAGATGACGTGTCGGGCCCCTACCAAGGCTGTCACTGATACACCTACCACCTTTAACACGAGAATCACTCAAGTCGCTGAGTCTACTTCTTCTTCGGCAGTTCAGCAGCCCCCAACCACCACCACAGAGTCTGCCAGCTCCACAGCTACCGTCATGACATGCCCCACCGGCATCGCAGCTCCCGGCTTCTGCCAGCCCCTCGACAGCCTCCCTACCCAGTCTGTCTCCCTCCCCGGTATTCTTGACCACTGGCCCCAGAGCGACAATGATGTCGAACCTCCCGTGGAGCGAACCTGCAACGCCTTCGGTGTTAAGAAGGGCAGCTGGTGGGGACGTGGTGTTCAAGAGAACGGACGTCAGCACAGCATGGAGGACTGTGCCCTTTTGTGTCGCGAGCAGGGTTACTGTGAGGCCTTTGGTCTTGATAATTCCAACCCACTGGACGTCAAGTGTGCTTTGTCAACTTACAAGCTTGGTACTGAGGGTATTGATCTTGACGTTCCTTATTCTTTCTGGTGGAGTGACTTGGATTGTTATGAGTGCCATGACTGTCAGGCTGCTTGAGGTCGCTGATGTGGCTACGAGACTCTTTTTCTCAACATATTGGACAATAGTATCTGAAGTCGGCTTAACTTTGGAATTGCTGTACATATGATGACACTAATAATAATTGGCGTACATAACGAATTGGCCTCATCTAGAGAAGCACTTGACCGTACTGTGACTACCAAGTCAAAGCTTGTATAGATATGCGAACAAAGTTGATGTACTTGACATATGCAGAGGAGAAAGCATCCGCAGCGTTTGAGAAGAAGAAGATATTCCAATACGATTAATCAATACTGAACTAAACGAACAACCATAGTAGCGAGGTCTTTCTCACATCCCAGCGCCTAAGAACGCCAGTCCCAACCAAACACAACAATCTACTCATAGTACTCCGGAGCAAGTTTATGCCTCATCAAAACATTACGATCATGCCCAAGAATGACTTTCGCCCCCGTCGCCTTCTGTAACATGTGCACCAGCTGATTAGACCGAGACCAAGCAGCATGATCTCTCGTCAACCAACCCTGCGTGCTAAGATTATCACAGTTCTCTTATACGATGTACAAATCGGAGGTAAAGATCCAAGTACCGCTTTCTTTCAAGTTGACCTGCATGATGCAGAGCCCCGGGGTATGGCCCGGGCATAAGTGTAGTGTTATACCGCGTGCGATGAGGATGCTGTCGCCGTAGAGGGGTGTCCAGTTTAGGTCGAATTGGAGATAGGTTGGTAGATAAACTCCTGTGATGGATGGTTAGTTTGTTGTACTGGTTGTCTGGTGGTGTACATACCGATATCTACCTTGGTCGCGACGCTGTAGAAAGCATTTTTGAGCTCAATCTCATGAACGTAAATAGGCACATCAGTACCTCTGAAGTACTCAAGCCCCCCTGCATGATCCAAGTGCAAATGCCCAATAATCACACCCTTGACGTCCTTGATGTCATGGCCAGTCTTCTTGATAGCTGCGTCGAGTTCCAGGTCTTCGCTATACTCGCCCCTAGCAAAGATGTCGGCTAGCTGAGGACCCCATACCTCTGGGTAATCCTTGCCTGCGCCTGTTTCGTAAAGGAATAGGCCATCTTCAGGATGTTCGATGAGAACAGAGATCATGACTAAATGTCGTCTTTTGTTCTCTGAGATTGGATGGCTGGCGGGGCACACGTTTCCCTGGTTATGTTAGTTGGGTCCTGGTTTGTTACCATCGAAGTGGAAGACTGACAAAGGGGAGGAAAACGCCTTCATCGGCTACCAGATTGCCGATATGGAGAAGCCACATGCGCGTCCCCTATACATAGTTAGTTGAGCAAAATGGCGATCTCAGCCACAAAAGGTATACATCGGGAGCCACTTGATAGTTGGGTTGCACTATACAACAAGGCTGGGCTGTTCAGAATCGGTCTTCAATTGAGCTGCGTGATGGTTACGGGATGCAGTATATGGAAACAAGGCCTGTATAGTTTCTGGAGGCCTAGGATCAAAGGAAACTTGATAAAGGATGGAGCGAGGTTTAAATATACGCATGGCTGCTACAGTCGCTGGGTTATGCTCAGCTGTGAATATCCTACATCTATGCCATGCAACATCAAGCGGGCAAAACTACGCACTAGTCAACCAATAGCTTTCCTCTCTCAGCCAATCACGAGCTTGACAAAGCATAGGTAATACTATCCCTGAGCGGCCGCTTGTACTTCCGAATGAGCCTAAACACAAGTACTTTGAAGATGGTTGGCTAGTGAGCTCACAGCGTCGTATTCTCCCGTACTCTTATGACATAGTGGTCGAACTCTCCCCGCTTTCTTGATAACTGCCGGTCTTCAAATACCGAGAGTCCTATATCTGCATAACTATATATGTAAAATTCTCCATATATGGAAATGTTATTCGAGGGGTTTTCGGGGTAAGTCTTCTGACGCTTTGACTTTTGGAAACGCAACTTGTTGGACATACGAAAGCCGGATCAGCACCATAGGCCAAGTCGGTTGCGCATTCGCCCTCTCAAAGGCTAAGCAAGCAACGATAAGAGCTTATCATTAACAAAGATGATTCAATGTGATTAAAGGGTGTAATGCAGTCACTGGCGGACGTGTAATGAGAGGGCGCATTCTTAGTGGACATGGAACCTACAGAACCAAACCTTTACTAAAGCACTCTTTACTATAGCATTCATTGGTGCCCTTTGTATTTCTGTGATATTCTCACTTACTTGAAAGCCTTGTGCACTTACAAATCATCCGTGATGACTCGCCAAGGCCTGACGCGGACAGAAGTGTCTCGTCACACAAAGGCCAACGATGCTTGGACTATTATCAGTGGAGATATCTGGGACATCAGCGGCTTTGCTACAACGCATCCCGGAGGTGAAGGTGTCATCGAGGAGCATTACGGAAAAGACGCCTCCGAAGTTTACAGCTCCGTCCACGGCCCAAAGCTGGCAATGAGCTATTTAGGAGCTGCCAGGGTGACTGGAAGAGTCCCAGAGTTGGCACCAGCTCAAAACAAGGCAACATCTTTGGAAAACCCCAAGCTCATCAAGAATCTCCCACCACTCGAATGCATCATCAACCTGCAGGACTTTGAAGATGCTGCAAGATCGTGTCTCAACGAACGCTCCTGGGTATACATTTCCGGTGCGTCTAACGACTGCTACACAGCGTTCAAGAACGTCGAGATATATCAGTCAGTCTTTCTGCGACCTCGGGTCTGTAGACCTATCAGTGGGGTCGACACCAGCACAACGATACTGGGCCACCGCTTTCAAGTCCCGATCTTCAACGCTCCTGCGTCACTGGCTATGCTGACGCACCCGTCAGCAGAGGTTGGTTTGGCAAAAGGACTGTCGGCGTCTGGAAGCACCATTATAATGCCTACCCTTGCATCATATTCACTAGGCGAGGTCGTTTATGCTCTGCCCCGAAACCGTCCCTTCTTTTTCCAGTTGTACATTCCCCGAGACCCTTCAGCATTGACTAAGCTCTTGGATGAGGTTCGTCGTGCTTCACCAAAGGCTGTTATTATCACAGTGGATCTGCCGGTCTTTAGTAAGCGAGAAGCCAACGAGCGTTTTGAGATGAGAAAGGCGAAAGAAAGGGACGACTCAAGGGACAAGAAACAGAACAAGCAATCTCGCGCCGCAAGCGCAGCGATCAGCCCAGACGCCACATGGAAACAGATTCAGACAATCCGGGAAACCTTGGGAATACCGATTTTTATCAAGGGTATCCAGTGTGCCGAAGATGCTATGAAGGCCTTCCAAAACGGCTGTGAAGGAATTTACATATCCAATCACGGTGGGCGTGGTGTCGACACATCGCAGCCAGCGCTTCTCACCCTAGCAGAGATCAACATCAAGTACCCATCGCTCTTATCCAAACTGAGTGTATTTATAAACGGGGGTATCCGTTGAGGTACAGATGTCTTCAAAGCTATATGTCTCGGTGCTCATGGAGTCTGTCTTGGTCGACCTTTCTTTCATCCTCTGATGTACGGAGAAGATGGGGTGCGGCATCTGATGAACAGTGAGTAAGAGCATCGAGATCGCAACTGAATGAAGCTAACCGACTCCTATTACTCCTGCGAGATGAGCTGCAAAGTGCCAAGCAGCTTTGTGGAATCCAGCGTTTAAGTGAGGCTCATCCGGGATTGTTGAATACCAAGGCTCTCGTGAACATGGTCGATAGAGGCGAGCTACGCAAGATGAGGAGCAAAATTTAAGCTGATCGATTCATGCTTGTTTCTGCATGTCCGGCCCAAGTAGTTCAAATTCCCCCTGCTGAAGAAGGTAATGCAAAAACCTCTGCATGACTGTAACCTGCACTCGCAGAGCTTATATTCAAGTAAGCTGTATTCCTATCTACACCCGTAAGAAGATTTACACTACGTCCTTTCCGCACATCAACCATGGAAGAAAGGTCAGTTGGCTCCCTTAGCTCAGAGCGTATTGCTTGCATAAGTAACGAGTAACGAGGGTGATGTAAGCATTAGCTGTTAGGTCTATCAGCTCAAAACGACACTCGTTATTCATGTATGCCTCAAGGAAGCTAACATTATAATCATATGAAACAAAAGTCAGACAACTGTCTGACAACACTACTTGTCATGGTGCAAAAGGCGAAAGCACGAGCCTCAGATGCAACCCAAGCAAAATGCATGTAAAATTGCTGCTATGCTTCAAACCACAAGATATTTTTATAACTAAGAACACCCTTTCAGTCCTTGAGAGTCTTTCCCAGTGCACTCTCGAAAAAGGCAGTCTCGTACTCCAGAGCCTTGCGGAAGAGGCCATTGGCAACAGCAAATGTCTCAGTGTTGTTGTTTGCGACCAGCACTTCCTGTAACTCAACTACTCACAGTCAGTTAGGTAATCACCAGGACGGGTAACTCTTACTCACCGGACAGCTTAGTTCCATAGCTCCATTCAAGGTTTGGAGTAAGCCACTCGTCGACGAAATTTGTCCCTATAGAATATCAGCTCATGTTTCCCTGAAATGCAGCTCCTGTACGAACCTCTCACTGTGGTAGACGACTGATTCAGCTGATATGCAATCTCAGCCCATCCCTGAATGCGTGAGTAGACGTTTACACCATTGCCAGGGGCTTCTTACGTAGATGCAAGGGAGTCTTGAAATACTCCACAGGTACCAGCCGAGATTCGTGTTATCTCCAAGCCAATCGACATACTCTCGCAGAACGGGCTCGAGCTTCGCTTTCGTGACGATGCTGCTGCTCACATTGAGATGGTCCGGACTTGTCAGGTCATGGCGAAAGCTGCTTGCGTATTCGAGGTCCCCAGTCATATCCAGAACTGTCTCGTTGATGGCAGATGTCCGCTCAGCAGCAGACTCGTTCTTATCCAGGGACTTCAAGAGGTACGCCTTGTGAGGGACGGTCAAGGTGAGATAGTAATAATCTTGCTGCAACATATTCAGTAAATGCAGATCAATCGGCATTGTAAGTACGGACAACGAAATAGTATTGTAGCGACTCCAGAGTCCCTTGGGAGGTTTGTGCCGCTTGGGCAGCGGTGAATGCATTGTTGAGAAACTTTGTAACGAGATCACAGTTCTGTTCCCAGAGCTGGTCGACGAGAGTGCTTTCAGGCAAGTAAGTATTCCAAATAGCCAAGCGAAGCAAATTTATGAGAATACTGACCCATTCTGGACTGTAGGGTTATGGCGAGGACACTTGACAGGAGGATCAATCGGCTCAGGGGTGGCTGGGGCATGTGGCAGTGCTGCAGCCGAAATCGCCAGAGCGGGGAGGAGGAGAAGCATCCGGAACCAGCTGAGCGGCATCGTGATCAACAATACAAAAGACAATGATAAATCACTTAGTTATTGAACAAGTAAGAAAACGCAGAGGAACCGTAACGACGCTGGAAGGCCCTTATATAGGTATCTGGGTAATAAGGAATCCCGTCTTGGTTCTCGGTAATTACTGCTCCATTCGTGATTACCATGTCTCAAAAATCTGCAGGTGTGTTACACAGCATTTCAGCTCCAGGTTAAAATGTGCTCAGCCGCAAATTGCTGTACGGCCGACTTTTGTTTTCTCAATCCTAATGCGAAGTGTCTTTTCATTCATCAATTTCCTTCCTTCAGTGTTTTCTTGTTCTAGTTGTCAATCTAGCTAATTCGTTTGCTTTTGCCTTGGAAAGGGATCTGCATGCAGCGGCAATAGATGAAGGAGGCTGAGAATGATCATTTACATCCGGAGCACTAGAACAAAGGTGAGAGTGAGGTCGTATGTGATTGTGATTGTGGATGGAATATGCAGCTTGAATAATTCCTTATCTGGCAGGTCGATCTTCAGGTTAGTCAATACGAAGACTTTGCCGCTCTTGGCAGAGACATGGCCCCCAATCATTGACAAATAAATCGACAATCAGTCCATCAAGAACAGCTGAATGATTCTTTGATGTGCAGAATTCACCCCAGTCTGCACAACTGAGTTTGGAGCCCTTGTAAGGCTGAAGCTCATATGATAAGAGGAGGTATCAAATCATATGGGTACTTGATAAGTTGATATAATATCCGAGTTGTGATCCACATGTGTCAATTGCAGTTAAGACCTGTAGCTATCAAGCTGGGATCAGCCAGGGCCCAAACTTGCACTCTAGTCCGATTGGTTGATATGCTTGCAGAAATTCTTAAGTCAGCCGCTTCTAAAAATATCCTGCCTATGACCAGCGACCAGCCAAGGACTATGCAAGCGCCAGCAGAGTTTTCTGTATCACATAATAGCATGCGGGGTACAGAAGCCTCATTTATTCCATTTTTAATACTTATTTCCTTTCTAATCGACTCTGCTGACTCTACTATATTACGATTCAGACGCTATGGCTGCTCCCTTCCCAGGACATGATTCCCCTCTACCGCTCAAAGACAAAATCACTGCAGCCATTGAGGGCGCTACGGGAGCTGAATCCCCAGTTACTGCCTTCTTCAATGCTTGGGAGAGACTTGGTCTTGTCAATGATTACGCGCGCTTCGTTCATGAACTAAAAGAAGCCCTCAAGATTGAACTTGATAATGCAAATATTCGAGCTACGGTGTCTAGCCGCGTCAAGTCCAACTCTTCCATCGAAAAGTCAATCATTCGTCGTCGAGAGGCCCGGGAGAGAAGCTACAATAATCTCGATGAGATTTTCAAAGGGATCCACGATCTTGCGGGCTTTCGGATCATTGTAGATTTCCCCTCTGGCATACCAGCGGCCCAAAATCTCGTCGAGATGTTTAAAGTAGTGGGCAAAAGCGACTTTTGTGCAGATCGGGACCTTGGACTCGACTGGAAACCCCGCTTCGGAGCTTTTGAGAGTACTAATTATCGTGTCAAGATTGACCCCAGGCCAGACCACGCCCTTTACATCTATAGGGAGGTCTTGATTGAAATTCAAGTCCTTAGCCTCGCGGAAAGTCTTTACAACAAGCTAGCCCACCCGTTGGTTTACAAGAACACATCAGGTCAGGTCCCTGTTAAAGATCAAAAGCTCATTGATGTCACTCACGGCCTGGCTCTCTGTTATTGGATCTGCCTTTCTTGTATGCAAGACCAGTTAGAGGACCAGGAAATACCAAACGAGGTGCGAAAGCTTGGCGCTATTGGAGAGGATGCCCAGATCGAAAAAGATATTTCAGAACTTGTTCAGGTCACGCCACGTTTACCACCGTCAGATGGGCCCATTTCAAACAGAATATTGTTGGATTTCATCCGAGACAGCCAAACACAACAAGCTAAGTCATTCGGTGAACTTTTGGACCAGCTGGTCCAAGTGGCGAGGCATGCTGGCCTGTTCCCCTGATCTATGGCAAAAGCTAATGAAACCTCAGGCGTGCAGCCCCCACGACCATCAAAACCATTGGCTCGGGGTTCACTAGTAACAAGTTCGCTAATATCAGTAACTCTTCTGGCTTTGGACATGTTAATCACGCACCTACGACGTACAACAATTATTACACGGGGGAGCCGAACTCTAGTAAGGCCCCAAAATCAGATCATTAGCAAAGGATCCCACCATTAGCTAGTTACAAAGGCAAACATTGACCAATTTATCGGCAAATTTGCTTCCGTCGACCTGCTAAAATCTATCAACTATGCCCATAAGAATATTCATTAGTAACAATTTCGTGTCTTACAGGTAACGCATATGTCAAGGCACTGTTCATCACAGACCCTCGAGTGGACAAGGAAGAAATTCAGGACAGAAAGGGTGGCTTACTCTTGGAACTCTCTGATTGGATCCTCCAACACGACGACTTTAAAAACTGGGAGCGTGATGCAACATCGAGAATTCTTTGGGTCAGCGGTGAGCCTGGGAAGGGTAAGACGATGCTCATGTGTCGAATTATTGATGAGCTGAGCCCTAGAACAAATCTTTCATACTTTTTCTGTGAGGCAAACGAGCCAAACACCAACAACGCCACTTCAGTGTTAAGGGGGCTGATATACCTACTGATTCAACAAGACGATGTGGCAATGAGCTATTTTGAGAAAGAATGCCAGCGATATGGCAAACAGTACTTCGAGAACAGATCTTTCACCTTGACCCAATTACGAAAGGCTTTCCTCACTATTCTTGCAGCTCTTATCCCCAAGCCCATTTACTTGGCGGTTGACGCACTTGATGAGTGCGTGGAAGGGCAAAGAGCACTCTTGGAAATCATCACAGGAAACTCTCACTTGCAAAATGTCAAGTGGGTTGTTTCTAGCAGGAACAAACCCTTGATTATGGAGTACCTTGAGAGAGCCTCAAAAAGCATCAGTCTGGAACGGAACGACGTTTCTGTCTCTGCAGCGGTTACTGAATACACCAAGTACAAAGCGAAACTCCTCTTTGAACGGAAGCAATACGAGGAGCGAATGATGCAACAAGTCATGGACCTGTTGTTCTCAAAGGCTCAAAGTACCTTTCTATGGGTGTCATTAGCTTGTGAGATGCTTGCGAAACGGGAGAGCTTCGATCCCGTGAGTGTACTGGGCGATTTCCCACCTGGGCTTGATTCCCTGTATAAAATGATGCTCGATGAGGTGCGAATAGCCAGTTCCTACAGGATCTATCAACAGATCATGGCAGTCGTGCTGACAGTCTTGAGGCCGATTTCGATGCATGAGCTCGAGTCGCTGGCCCCATTGTTTCCCAAAGGATTGCGGGAAGATAAGATGATCGAAGTCATACGATACTGTGGCTGCTTCCTCAGCGTTCGAGAAACTTTTATTTACTTTGTGCACGAATCGGCAAAGGACTTTCTCTTGAACCACAATTATGGCTTCGCCTATGATGCACAGCAACAGCATTACGAAATACTGATGGCATCACTCAAGGCTATGGCCAAACTACCCTTGATCGACGGCTTTGAACTAGTGAAGTACCCATGCACCAAATGGGCATTTCACGTCTCACGGTGCAGGCCCGAGGTGCAGGCTGAAGAACTAAGGAGCGGAAGCCACATTGACGAGTTTCTACGCGAAAGCTACCTTGAATGGTTCAAGGCATTGGGCTATTTGCGTGCAGTGTCTGATGGGATACTTTGTATGCTTGAGCTAAGTCTTCAAGTCTCCGTAAGACAGTGCCTTCTATATTTATTCATCTGAACACTAACTCATGAAACTAAGGGAGACAATTCCGGATTCAGTAAACTCATTCGAGAAGAGGCCTCGTTTATGCGATATCATAGGTTCGGCATTGAAAAGTCCCCTCACGCGATCTATGGAACACTAGTCTTTAGTCACACATCTAGCCTTATCAGGAAAGTCTATGGCAAAAAGGAACCGAGATGGATTACACTGAAACCTGACGTGGACAATTCGTCAAACGCCGCAATACACTCACTCGAGGGCCATACTAGCACAGTTGAGGATATTTCTTTCTCCTACGATGGTCGCCTATTGGCATCAGCATCCTTTGACAGAACAGTCCGGATATGGGATGTGGTGACAGGAGAATCAATGCATATCTTAGAAGGGCATACCTCAAGTTTGACTTCAGTTGCGTTTTCTGGATCAAACTATCGACTTGCATCTGCTTCTTCTGAAGCTATTATCATCTGGGATGCTGAGAGTGGAGAGCACATGAAATCAATTGACGATCGTATCAATTCCTCACTCAATCGATCGGTGGCGTTGTCGAAAGATGGGAGCTTCCTTTTCGGCTCTTCACAAGAGGGGTTCAAACTGTGGAATTCAGAAACCGGCTCCTTGATCCGAAAGCTTCCACACAAATTGGAAACAGCAGTACCTTTGCTTGTTACCAAATCTGCAATATCTGCATGCGACAAATACCTAGCAGGAGCAGATGATTGGTCAGTGTTGCTCTGGGATTCGGAAACCGGAGCGATGGTGTACGAGATTGAATTCCAGGGATTCGGAATTGAGTACCCCTTGCTCAAATTCTCGTCACAGAATATATTATGGGTGCTTGGACGAAAAATGTTTTTCCTCTTGGACCCAGTCACGAAAGAAATACGTGGGCAAGGAAAAAGAAGCGAGATGATTTTCCAACTCAATGATGAATCTCGAGATGGTGGGAAGCTTCCACTGGCGTCCAATAACTCCCAACCGACCATAATGTATCACAAAGTGCTGGATTGGGTGGAAAGATATGATAAAGGCTCAAAGTCCAATCTCCTAGCCACAAGCGGTGACAGAAATATCGAGATTCGAGATCTTGCTATTCCGGATTCTGCCTCAGCCCAAATACGAGAGCGCGACGACTTTCACAGAGTTTCCTTTCTTCCCAACGGTATTTTCATTCTCTCAAGCCCTTCCAGATTACCAGTCTCTATTTGTCATTTCGAAACCAGGAACGTCACATTAAAAATCTACTTCCAGTTAGTCTCAAGACTCCTGTCGCCTGTAGTGGCAGCGAGGGGTGAGACAATTGCGTACGTTGAACATGGCTCCCTTTCGATTATAAATCTGAGCACAGGAGTCAAATACTCTGAGCTCGAGCAGGAAATTAGGAAAAGAAACGATAGATGTATTATCCTGGGCGCCTTTTCTAGTGATGGGAAATGGATTGCATTGGGGTCCTCAAGACATATTCAAGTTTACGACATCGAGAAGAGGAAGCATTGTCAGAGGTTTGAATCTCATAGGTCTGCCTATAACATGGCGGCCGTATTCTCTAATAACAGCCGATATCTTGCAGTTGGCTCCATTGGCTCTATAAGGATATGGGATACTAACTCTTGGACTGAAAGAGTTTTAGCTATCCCTCACAAGGAACGGTTTCAAGATCGACACACTGTCTCGCTGCTATTTTCGGAAGATGACTCTTCACTAATTTGCTCCTCTTACCTATTGTCATCGACACCTGGAACGAGAATTAACATCTGGAAGCTAGTTGCAGGAGACGAATTTCGAACATTCACACTGGACATCTCGTGCAAGTTTGAGTCCTTCGATTCCGATTTATCCTTTGTAACAACTAATGTTGGCATGTTTGGGCTCACGCAAGATAAAGTTTACTCCAGGGGCTATGCACTTAGTCGGGACGGGCAGTGGGTTTTATGGTGCACAAAGCCTGTGCTCTGGTTACCACCGGAATTTCGACCAAAGGAAAAGGCCGAGTCCTTTGAGGTCTGTAAAGGACACAAAATTGTTATCGGTCTCGCTTCTGGTGGTGTATTGTTGCTGGAATTCGATCCTAGTGGGCCAACAGCAGATTTAGGGCGGCCATCATTTTTGGAAGAACCTGTTTCATACCCGCCAGGTACGTCGCGAGATGATAGGCTATTCTTGCCTATTACGAGACGTGAGCCATATACTGGTTGACTCCACAATCATAGAAACTTGTCAAACTACGAGTTGCGATAGATGCCCACTGAAGGAGGAGCTTTTCGGACACTACGTGCGAAAGTTTCAACGGAGTCGAGTACGGGTTTATTGTCACAGGGTATGGCGCGAATGACACGGAGTCAAGGGCATCAACAGGTTGGCTTGGACCAAAAGTTGGAAGCAAAGCATTTATCTCTTAGTTGTCTGATTGTCGACCTTTTGCCATGGACAAAGACCTTGGCCGTAATTTGAGTCCATAGCCCGATATGCAACTCACTAGCATAGTGCATGTATATTAGTGGAGTGCTTAGGAGGTTTGAGCGAAGCTAAACACTCTCGTATCCTACAGCGCTACGATAGACCACCATCGCCCAGGTGAGGAAATCGTGTCTTTGATGTAAAAGCCGGGTTTGAGTCCCCAAGAGTCACTCTAGGCAGCTGCTTGGTTAGACGACATGAATTCCCTGCATCACTAGTCATATCGGGCGAGGGACCTACCTCTTCGATGCCTACCATCAGTTCCGTGTCTTTGTCAACTGCCTTCTGAATCAGACCTCGTACATTGACTCGTTTCACAATATCCGCTGGTAATTTAACTTTCATTTCACAATAGCTCTTTTATTTTAGTTGCATTTCTTCATACAGCTTTCGACACTCATTTACACGTCGTTAATAAATGATAATTCAAGAGGTTCACCTATTGGCGTATCACTTATGAGCTACTGGAGCTTTTCGGTAAATAACTCGACAAAGGAGTTGAAGGTGAGGAATGAAAGAAGAAAAGTCGCACCCCGCACGCAATTTGTGATTCTAGACACGTGGTGTCCTTGTGTATGGTGGCTCAAAAGCACAAATACGTTGGCTATGCAGCGCTTATCATAAATGAGGCTACCAATCATCTGTGCAGTGCAAGCTGTCGCATAAGCATCATCTGACAATGTGGAGATCGTGGAATTCCAGTTTGGTGTTGCTACTGTAACTAAAAGGCTAGCGATATCCATTGAAACCCTTTCCTCATTAAGTTCCTTTATTCATCGAGATGGCCGGCCCCTCATACGCCGATTTTGTGAGGCTTCGAAGGCATAATAATCCTTGTCTTTGGGCATTGTCTCAACATCTCAGCCACCCGGCGTGCAGTGAGAGTCGTATTGCTTTCATTGACATTCCCCATGCCGCGTCTAGTACTCCTGCGCCTCAACCACATTTTGCCAAAGCGAAAGACTGCGCGGGACTAACACGTGTCGTTCCTGATGATATCACTCGGCTTCTTGTGATTGAAGACATAAGCTCTGACCTCATCATTGAAATTGGCGAGGCATTGGATATCGACCCTCTATTCTTTGCAGAATATATTATCACAGACTTCCAAAACCTGGAAACTCAACCACCACCACCATCTCTTGCAATCCTGCCCTCATTAATGTCAAAGAAGCCACATATACATCTTCATTACCAACAGGTATTGCATCTTACAAGCACCGACAAGTTCGAGAGCTGCTCCTATGCCCTAAAAACAAACTGCAACATCCCTCGCAATGTTCGCCGTCTGGCGCCCTTAGCGGAGAGACAACTGGCTCTTGCTCGGGCAAGCTGTTCTACATTTTTCAAAAGTATTGGAAGCTCTTCCATCGGTGAGTTCAAGATAATATGCCATTTGAAGAATCGCCTGACTTGAATAGGTCTTATCTTAGTTGACCGCCCCATCACTTATGTCTTTGACGCACTCGGGACGAGGCGAGAACGAGCTTATCCGGCGAAAGTCATGTTTTCAGGATTTGAAGACTTCGAGCCCTCGTCATCGTTCACAACCTTTACAAGCGGTGAGACTATGATTACATGGGACAAAGCCTCAATGTTCGACAGTATTATGCATTATTTCTGTATGCAGCCACCACCCGGCTTCAGTGCCTCCTCTGTTGAAATTCTGGCGATAGCTTACTACCCTATTCGCATTGTCCTGGCGGAGTGGAATCTCTATGTTCATTTAACAAGTCGCTTTTCAAAGCACTATGAGTACTCTCTCCGGGAGATAGGGGGCCGGTTGCATGACGATGACATCGTCGACCTTCAACGCTGGCGTCGTCGTACTAAGCAAAGCCGATACAAATTGGCCCTCCTCGATAATTACATTGATCATCGATTAGGACACAGGAATGACAAAGAACACTGGATGATGGTTCGAAAAGATATTGAATACTTACAACAGCAGCTACAAGATTATGGTCAATCGCTCGAGCAAATGATTACAGTCGCCACATCTATGGTTCAACTCATGAATTCACGACGGTCGATCCTAGAAGCAGTTAGCGTCAGGCGCTTGACCTATATCGCGTTGATATTTATCCCATTGGCTTGGGTTTCAAGCCTTTTCAGCATGTCTGATGGATTCTTGCCGGGTGAAAAGCATTTCTGGATTTACTTTGCGACATCGCTCCCTCTCCTTGGTCTTGTCGTGTTACTTTCAGCTCTCCCGTACGAGCGCTTGCTGCGGACATTGGGAATCAGTTGGCAACGACTTCGGGAATAGGTCGGTCGCCTAGAGAAATGCGGACATTTTATGACAAGAATCAGTCTTCCAACGGACCAAAGTCTGGAATGGGGATACCCCTGCAGAAGCAGCATTCAGACCCATTGTTGAATGGTAGTCTGTAGAAGACCTTTCCACTTGTGAACCCGCTCCTCCACTATGAGCAAATGTGACGTAATGCCTTATATAATCAGTCTCCTCAGTGATGTCCACAAGACGCTCATCGAGATATTTTCTCAATTAGATCCTCACATTTCATTGAGCTATCATCTAAATCTCTCAAAATCTTCACAAAATGGCATCGATCTTCCCCCGAAGTATCCGAAGCATCAGCGCCCTGCCCAAGAGGACCAATTGGGCTCCGGCTGCTATGAGGCCTCTAGCCCAACCTATGGCGCGTAGATTCATGGCGTCAACGACTCATGAACAGCCTCGTCTACGATTGGGATCAACCGGTACTATGGACGCCCTCACAGCCGTAAGATTCAAGCGCTGACGTTACGACAGCCCCTAACTTCAAGGCTCTCACGACGCACGGAGAGATTGACTTTCACAAGTTCATCGACAAGAGTTGGACCATTCTGTTCTCTCATCCAGCAGACTTCACTCCAGTCTGTACCACTGAACTCGGTGCCTTTGCGAAGCTGAAGCCTGAGTTCGACAAGAGGGGAGTCAAGATGATTGGGCTGGTTAGTGATTCAAACTTCCGTACAGCACTGATGCTGATATCTACTGTCTAGAGCGCCAATGACCTCACCTCTCACGATAAGTGGGTCGACGACATCAACGAAGTCTCAAACACAAACCTCCAATTCCCCATCATCGCCGACGCAGACCGCAAAGTCGCCTTCCTCTACGACATGATCAGCCAAGAAGACCTCGACAACATCGCAGAGAAGGGCATCGCTTTCACCATCCGCTCAGTCTTTGTCATCGATCCTTCCAAGAAGATTCGACTTACCATGATGTACCCTGCTTCAACTGGTCGCAACTCGGCTGAGGTTCTGCGTGTTATTGATTCTCTGCAGACTGGAGATAAGCAAGGCGTTGTTACACCGATTGATTGGCAGGTTGGTGATGATGTTATTGTTCCGCCTTCTGTTTCGACGGAGGATGCGAAGAAGAAGTTTGGCGACGTTAGGGAGGTTAAGCCTTACTTGAGATTTACCAAGGCTTAATACTTTTCATAGCATATATTCATAAACAATGAACAAAGTGATAAGATTTATGAAGTTAATCGTGCGGTTATGACTATGAAATTGTGGAGTGCAGTATCAACAACGATTGTGTAACGTGTACAGCGATGCACAAAATTCCAATAACGGTTTCATCTCGTTACACATGATTCATGACTATTCTGATCTACGTTGAACAAAATCTCTTTGCTTTGTCTCACCTGGTGGCTGGCCTCGTTCTTCAGTGCGGGGAATCTTGCCCCCTAGATGTCCATTGCGTCATGGATCCAACTTGACTGGAGTCGGCATTGAACTTCCTCTTCAAAGAGACGCCAATGAGTTCTGAAGCAGTGAGAATTTTAGAAATGCCATTCATATCTTTTGTGACATTCATCATTCTTTTCAGCAATGGAGAAGCAGCTTGAACCTCTAATTGTACAGACTCATCGTCGTGTTACACGCTCCATGGTCAAGACCGATGTGAGTGACACAAAAGTCATCAAAGTTGAGAAAAACAAGACAGTACCACGAAAAGTACCCGCAGGAGTCGTACTCTCAGCATCTAGAATCCCTCCAATCTCCAAGCACCGCTTCGGCCTCATCCAAGAAACCGTCGGAACAGATCTGTACCAACTCCTCGTCGCAGCCGTCCTCTGGAACCGTACTCGAGGATCCCAAGCCCGCCCCATTTTCCAAAAGCTCATATCCCAGTACCCGACACCAACTCACCTCGCAGAAGCATGTTTCTCCGACCTTGCAGATCTCATCCGTCCAATAGGACTCTACAACTCCCGTGCCGCTCGGTTCATCGCCTTCGCCAAGACATGGCTTGATAAACCACCCCATAAATCAAGGCGGTACCGAAAACTACATTATCCCCTGCGGGGCGATGGTTTAGGCATTGGCAAGGATGAGGTCTTGGATGAAGATGATGTGAGACAGGGTTGGGAGGTGGCGCATTTGCCGTCCCTTGGGCCGTATGCGATTGATAGCTATCGGATCTTTCATCGAGACATAATGAGGGGTCTGGCTGATGATTGGAATGGATTGAATGCAGTGCGGGGGTTTGAGCCTGAGTGGAAAAGGGTTGTGCCGCTTGATAAAGAGTTGAGGGCTTATTTGCGGTGGATGTGGCTGAAAGAGGGATGGATATGGGATCCTGAAACTGGAGATAAGATTAAAGCTTCTGAGGAAAGGATGGAAAGAGAACGGGGTCGATCGAGGAGCTTGT
The DNA here is from genome assembly GCA_013396035.1 of Fusarium pseudocircinatum. NCBI lineage: Eukaryota > Fungi > Ascomycota > Sordariomycetes > Hypocreales > Nectriaceae > Fusarium > Fusarium pseudocircinatum. The sequence continues at coordinate 62,259 of JAAOAS010000035.1, read as the reverse complement.
CTCCAGAGGGATTCAGAGTACGAAAGCAATGAGCCCTGCAAGTCTTGCCTTTCGATAACCGAAAAGGATCAGGCCTCGATTGGTGGTCCATCGTGTCTCAGACACGCTTCAGCTCCAATCCTCGAAGATGGCTATCTTGGGTCTGAACCATGAGCCTCTTTGCATTGGCCCTCTTCTCTCGCCTCACAGAGCTATTCAGCTGAGCAAAAGTCCCCGACTCGCATAGAGTTATGTCATTGATTCAAGATTATCCCTGCATAAGAGCTGATCTCTTACGACTGCACTGCTGGATAGAGATCCTTGCATAACGGCAGTATGAGTGAGACACGGCATAGAAATTCCTCTTGTTTGTCCGACGATCCGCAGAGACAACGTAGCCGATATCACTCTTGCCATTGTGTGCGGGACCTTCCGCTCATACCTCACCACTTGTATGGAGAGTCATACGACAATTGGTCTGAATTATGATGCTGCATGAAGTGAAACGGGGCACGAGTAGTCTGCACATCCCAAATTCAGATGTTCCTACTCAAGCTGCTGCATCGAGATACTTTCGCTCGAGTTTTGTAACAGTGCATGACTGATGAAATACGAACCCCGCGTTGTGCGACATGTCCAGGCCACGATGTGGCATAATGATGGTATCGCTCGCAAACTAACACTCAACCTGTCTTGTGAATGGAGTCTTACGAGCTACTTGAGCTTAACCTAGGGTGGCCACCCTGCAGCCCAACCTGTTTTTTCCAGTACTTGTAGACAATCCCTGCACGGTCATCATACAGATGGATCATCAAACAGCAAACAAGTAAATTCAATATACCCATAGCGTACCCAATCTCGAACAAACAATCTCCAACTGCTATATCCAATGGCAAGTTCCACTCTTGGAGACAACTAGACTGTTATTTTAAGTTGATAGACCCCACGGCTGATGCTCACATCACGCGCCTCACACGCGAACCTGATAGGTCAATTCAGCAAAGCGCCATGTACATCCAGCTGCGAAACCCAGAGGCCAAACGCGACAGGGCCATCGGGAGGTCGTACAGAAGTGAGACCCAATCGTCGATCGCTCGTATTCATGTCTTACAATAGGGATCAAGCCGCTTCCCTCCCGTGCCGTCGTGTTTAGCAAATCATCACTTCTATCCTCCTTGCATAATTGATTGACGCGAGGAGAAGCATCCGTAAGACATACGGACCATCGGTAGGTAAATCAAGGATGGTTCAGACATGGCTACTTGTCCATGAGGGGTAGTATGTACCACAGAATATGTGAATATACTTGGCGAGTATGATGATGGTTGAGATTTGGGTGGAAGGGAAATCTATAAAGGACGAGGGTCTGTCCACCTGTTCTCTCATACCGCCAACCTCAACAGCTTCCTTTTCACACTACACTACACTATATTTTAAAACACCCTCAACCTTCCAAAATGAAGTTCTCCATCGCTTCCACTTTCCTCCTTGCCAACGGCATCGCTGCCATGCCTTGGTCTTCCCTCAGCGCTAAGCAGTCCAACGGCGAGGAGATCACGTACGCCCCGTCCTAAACCATCTTACTCAGTCAGACTGCTCGATGCTAACCCTCCCTGTAAAGCCTCCGCATTCAAGTCTCCCAGCCTTCTTCTAACCACGCCGTCACCCCTAACCACAAGGGCGTCGTCAACGTCCACAACTACGAGGTCTGCCTCAAGGTCTGCTGGCCCGAGGAGCCAACATGCCCCGAAGGCTGGGTGAGTGTTACTGAAATCTATGTTCTATTGATTGTTGCTGACTACTTGACCAGAACTCCAAGAAATTTGTATGCTGCCTGGTAGTGATGAAGACGAACTTATTACTAACAGTTCTCAGGGAGATGGAGACTACCCTTGCTGGACCTGCTGCAAGAAGACTGGTGATGATGATCTCTAAATATCAGATTCGTCTCGGACATGGAGAACTGGGCTTTAAATATGACAGAGAGAGGAGGAGGATATTGAGCCAGTATATCATAAATGGACACTCGTTAGAATCTATCATAACCAGAAACTGGTGCTATATGAACGTGATTTGTGCATGTTGGACTAGTTGTGCAATCGCTTCTGTCCGATCTCCACTCATTCCCGTTGAGTGGTCAGTAGATTGCCGACGCTGACTAGTATTACATAGTACAAGCTCTGGTTAAACAGCCCTACCAAACTAACCTGGGACATATTGAAGTTCGGCAAGTCTTGGCTCTACATTCAAGCTTTCTAGAAATCTCCGGCTGTATGCAGCTCAGTCGACTTGGTATAGAGGCAACAACTGCCGCGATCGGCTTCAACATTGGCCCCACGTGTCTCCATCTCATTGTCATGGGTCGTCGGTCTCGGCCAAATCTGATTTCTGGAGTTCTTCTAGCTCCCCCGAGGACCCCTACCCTCGAACTCCACTCGATCGCATGATAATGCCCAGATTCATCCAAATCCGCAGCGAAATCGGGATCTTGATCAACGGTAGTTCTTACATATTTCTGGTTACATCAGCGGCTCCATAGAGTGGTTATAACGATCAATCTTAATATTATCTTCACCTTTTCATTATCCGTGCGATATGGCAATATCGACTTTATTCTTGATTCCGTCTTAAAGAAGATGCCCAGTTGACGGACGGAATACGCCCAATTCTGAGCCCATATACGATCTTGGCAAACTGATCAATCACAATACCTTGTCGACCAGAGAGCCTCCCCAACACCATATTAGCATACTCATTATCTTCCGCCTGAAGTTGCAGCGCGGCTCGTTCGAATTCTTTCGGGTATACGCCAGCGCAGCCCCAGTTGATCACCCAAACCTTCATATCCTCATCGACGACTAAATTTCTCATCCCCAGATCTTGATGGGTCAGAACCGTATCTCTGAACTCAAATCTTGGCGTTTCGGGTTTCAGTTGCTTAACCATAATGCCATCGTCGACTTTGTGATTGCACCAGTCCTCTAGTTCTTTGAGCGTGTCGAAAGGCCCTGTGCCGTAACCTGCAAACCATGGGCCTTGACACGTTTCATTATGTGCCCTACCGATAGGCCCTACTGGCATATGATTGAGGACAGTAGATTGCATCTTATTGATCACGTCCGCGACCTGCTGTGCGACATTTTCTTTGGCAGCTATGTCGAAGGATCGCCAGGCTTTCTTAACAGTAGACCCTTTTATGTAGTCCATTACAATCAAATGAATATCTTCCAAGGGTGTTCCGAACACCTTTCCAGTATCCGGGACATCAACTTTGAAAGCTCGGTGGACCTTTGGAACTGGAAGCTGTAAGGTTTCTGAAGCAAATTTCGTAGTTTCTGCTTCACTCATTGCCACGCCTGGACCAAACTTGATGATAAGGTCTTTGGAAACACGTGAAACTGTAACATAGCCGTATTCATAAAGTCGAGGCACAGTTGCGAACGCGAAGAGAAGTTCCTTGTCAGAGACAGAAGCAATGTCTTTTCCATCGAGTGGGAAGTCATAGTCATCGTCAATCGGCCTAGGCTGTTATACGTTAGTCATTATATCGGTATTATTTGCACGAAGCACCAAAGAATGCTTTTTAACTTACGTCTTGGTATGGCTGCGAGAACCCGATCATGCCCCCAGGGCCGCCATTATCCTGCGATTCTATTCCCAGAAGTTTCGACACATAGAAGCCCATGATGTTTCGAGACAGAAGATTTATCCGACTAATATGAAAAGTGAAGCATACATACAACCATATAGGCAGTTTAGTTGCATTTATACAGTAAAATAATAGGCTACTATTTTGATGCCTGAAGTGTTTACGAGTATGTGGTATTGCTGCCTGTTCGAAGCAAACAGTAACTAGGTACTCAGCAAGCAGTCAATCACTGCAGGGTAGATGCCTAGTCTAAAGCTCCACTAAATTTATCCTAAATCTTTATAAGATTTACCTAAGTCTTTTTGACTCTTAGTATATGTATTGCAGTTTCCTTGTCTCTCGTAGTCGGGGTAACACATAGCCAAGCTTACCGGAGTCTCTCCCCAGTCTCCATTCATGCATGCTGTTGCCGTCCTGTCGATAGTCTCTTCACAAGCCGCGCCAAGTCCGGAGCGCGATCGGCGGTCAATATCCACTTGGCCCTGACTCATCCTGCATTCGGTTTAGACTTCACGCTAGAAATCTCTTGTCGTTCCAGAAGTCGGCTAGAAAGTCGGCAGTCAATTGCTCCAAAACAAACTTGCAGTAGCTTGGCCAAGGAGGCTGAAAACTTCAGCTGAACGAAGCGCGCGGCTACGATGAGGCTCTTTTCAGATTACAACGACATATATCTTGATTCCCGAGACGAGGCCAGTAGTTTTAGGGTCTGGGGAAACCCTCCTGACCCTTCACCTCATTCTTGCGTGGAGATTAGAGAGTCTGGAGCAGTGGATTCCTCAGTGAAAAAGACCACTCTTTGTGGGACCATAACGTAAAAGTTAGCAAATCCATTGAAGCAATACAGATCTGGCCATTGCTTGTTTTTTCCCAGCATCAGCCGATCTCGCCCAATAAAGGATCGACTAATTTTAACCGCGATCCCTCAACCGTCCCACTGCCATTTACTACTGTGTACTCTCTATTGCCCGAGTTCGGTGCGCGACGCCATCGGGCCAGGCCGAAGAACCTTCAATGTTAGTGGGCCGACTTGACTCGAAAGCTAAACTAACATGAAGACAATTTTTCGTCTCACCGTTGTCGGCCATTTCTCGCCCCAGAGTGGGAATTTATTTAAATACCACTGTCGTTCCAATTATCGTCGCGTCAATTGGTCTTACACTTTTGAGTCTCTTCTTTCTTCAACACTTGCGCCATCAACTTAACGGGCGAACATCACCATGAGCCATACAGAACCTAAAAGCGCTGCGGCGCCTGAAGATCAAGAGAAGGGTGTCAGCAATGCACCTCCAGCTTTTGTTCCCGAGCCTAGAAATGATGATGCTGTTTTGGGGGATGAGGAGGCAGAAATTATTGACTACAAGACATTAACGTGGTGGTATGTTCACCCCGATCTCCCGATGTCAAATCAACACTGACAATTCTCAGGCAAGGTGGTATCGTCCTCATCGCAGAGACAGTATCCCTCGGCATCCTCTCTCTGCCCTCCGTCCTCGCCACAGTCGGTCTCGTCCCCGGCATAGTCCTCATTCTCGTAATGGGCTTCCTCTCTACATACTCCGGCCTCGTCCTCGCTGAATTCCGCGCCCAATACCCCTTTGTCCAAAACTTTGGCGACGCCGTCGAAGTCATTGGAAAATCCATCGGAATGGGTCGTGTCTTCCAAGAGGTTTTTGGCTGGGCGCAGGTCATTTTCCAGGTTTTTGTCATGGGAAGCCATCTTCTCACTTGGACTATTTGCCTCAACACTCTTACGAATAGCTCGACTTGCACTATTGTCTGGGCTGTTGTGGGCTTGGCGGTTTTCTGGGTTCTTAACTTGCCTAGGACCTTGAAGTACACGAGTTATATGTCCATGGCATCGTGCATGTCGATCACGGTCGCTGTTCTCATCACAGTTGGAGATGTTGCGCATGAGCGACCTATTGGCTCTGGAAGTATCGAGGTTGCTCGTGAGCTTGGCTTCACTGGCGCTTTCTTGGCTGTCACCAACATTGCCATTTCTTTCTCGAGCCATTCTTGTTTCTTCACTGTCATCTCTGAGTTCAAGAAGCCCGAGGATTGGCCCAAGGCTTTGGCTTTCCTCCAGATTGTCGATACTACTCTCTACCTCCTCGCCGCTATCGTCATCTACGTCTTTGTCGGACCTGATGTTCCTTCGCCTGCTCTGTCTGCTGCTGGCTCGGCTACCATGCGAAAGGTCATCTGGGGTATCGCCATCCCCACTATCGTTATTGCCGGTGTTATTTACGGTCACGTTGCTTCAGCATACATCTTCCAGCGAATCTTCCGAAACACCAAGCACATGGTCCGCCGAACAAAGCTCTCCACCATGGTCTGGTTTGGTGTCACTTTCGGTATCTGGGCCCTTTCCATGGTCATCGCCGAGTCCATCCCCGTGTTCAACAACCTTCTTGGCCTTATCTGCGCCCTCTTCGCCTCGTGGTTCTCTTACGGACTTCCTGGTATCTTCTGGCTCTGGATGCACTACGGAAACTGGTTCAAGGATGGAAAGCAGACTTGCCGATTTGTGGCCAACGTTATCCTCTTCCTTACTGGCTTCCTTATCTGCGTCCTTGGACTCTGGGCTTCCATTGAGGCTATTGCTGAAGGAGGAAGCAAAACTCCTTGGTCTTGCGCGAGCAACGCTGCGAAATAGACCACTTTCAAGTTAAGAATAACGATGTTTAGACATAGTACGAATAATACCCATTTTTGTTTAGATGCAAAATCTCTGTTAAAAGACATGACTCCCCTGGTGCTATCTGATGCTTATATCTTCATCCACTATCCACTATGGACCAATTAAGCCTTGATGGATCCTTCTGAGCTGGGAGCCACAACAGTTGTTCTCTGGCGAAGGTTGCCAGCCTCGTCATGTTCTTCATCCCATCGAGGAAGATCAGCATTTGGAACTCTGACCAGCCGATGAGTGTTAGCTCCATTGTCATCGACATTGGTGATCTCGGTTCGGATAGCATAGCCTTTCCATTTGGGCAACAGGAACATCCAAACAACGTAGTAAAGGGCGCAAACGAGGACACTAGAGGTTGCTGTTAGTACAATGGAAGATAGTAATATTCTTAGATTGATACTCACATTGCAATACCGACAACACAGTATGTCGCATACCAGAAGCTGACATCACCGGCGTATGGGCCGCCCTTGGGAGGGTACCAAGGCATGACGAGGATAAATACCTGGACGAGAGTGTAGAAGATGACAGGAGCATGCCAGGCTTTGAAGTCAGAGCGGCCAATACCGGCCTTTGAACGACGACGGCGGATTACATAGAGACCAACAACCATGGCAAACCTGAACATGGCATCGGGGTATGTGCTCAGACTAACAACTATGAAACCGGTCAGCATCAGAGAACATCAATTGGGATGAGGCTGCTTACCGAAAGTGAAGGCATCACCAGCCGGGGGCGCGGCAATCATGATGAAGGTCAACACCCACTTGAGGATGTAAGGACCAATGGGAGTACCGAAAGGCTTAGTCGATACCCAGAAGTTGGTCCAAGGCAAAACACCCTGTCGACCAATCTCACGGAGCATGCGGGCGGATCCAATCAACACAGCGAGAAGATTACCAAAGGCACTCAGCAAGACAAGGAAGTTGAGGACATTGGCAGCAGACTTGCTATCACCAAAGAGCTTGGTGAAGAAGACCGATGCAGCAATCTCACTGGCCTCAGCGAATTCCTCCTTGGGAACGACAGCGAAGTAGGCGATGTTGCAAAGCATGTACAGCACAGCGACGACAGTAAGCGAGATAGTACCGTTTCGCTTCAGCGTGGGGATAGGGTTCTGGATCTCGTTGACGACGTTGAATGCGTTCCAGTATCCGGCGTATGAGAAGACGATACTAACGAGGGCACTGGCTAGATCGTTTCCGTTGGGGGTCGCACCGGCAAAGGCGTCGCGGAAGTTATGGCCGGGGTCGGGGATGCGTTTGACGTTGCCGCCGAGGACAACGAAACCTGCGATGCTGATGCTGTATATGTGTTAGTGGTGAAGAGATATAGAGGGGATGGATAGGCTCACAAGACGAGGGTGAGGATCTTCAAGGCGCCGATGAAGTTGACCAGCCAGAGGGAGTACTTGTTATGAGCGATGACAAAGACGACAGCAAGGGTATACGCTGCGATAGCGACACCTCGCATCTGCCATTCGGAGGGAGTCTCGCCAGTCATGCGCCAAAGGTACCTGGACAGAACTATATGTTGTCAGAACGCGCAAGTCTGAAGATGAAGGTATCTTACCGACGGCATTGCTACTGCTGAAGGACAGAATGACCGACTGGACAGCAAAGGTAACAGGGAAGAAGTGCTTAGGCCGAGGATACGCCTGTTCGAGATACACAACCTCTGAACCGCTGCGATTAGGAAAGTAACTCGCCAATTCGAGGTAAACGCTGAAACCAGAGGCAGCCATGATGAAGCCGATGAACCAGATGATCAGCGCTAGACCGACAGACCCAGCGCGATTAAGAATACTTGAAGCTATAACCACGTCAGTCGCTATACCTCACCTTCAGCATGGTAGTGAACGTACGCGTAGAGAAGATACCAGTTCCAATCATCATGTTAACATTCAGAAAGATAACCGTAAGCCAACCAACGTTGTATCCAAGCGGCGAGTGCGATTCGACGGGTGCACCGACAGCTTCTTGGTATGAAGGTTTAGATCCATTGCCACCTTTGACGCGTGTATACGCAAGACCGCCATCGTGAATGACCGAGGGTTCGGAGTCGCTAGCCTCAGGGTCTGTCGACACCGTAGGGGTAGTTTTCTGGCTTTCAAAAAAGTTTGAGAAGCCCATTTTGCCAAATTCGCGATTGACAATGAGGATACCAGCAGGATGCGATCACTCGCCGATATAAGAATATTGGTATGCCGATGAGGGGCAAGTAAAACGTGCGACGAGAGATTGAGTTATATAAATATGGATCGTCTGTGCGACCGTGGGTGGTGGTGCAGGATGACACAATTCTCGAGGGTCTTGACATGACTGCACCAAGACTCGGGCTCCCCGTTGGAAATCCCACCCTGTATATCCGAGCTGCGACGAGATAGTCGTATGCTTAAACGAACATCCACTTAAAAGGTAGGATCTCCGCGTGGGATGAGCCTTGTTTGCGGACTTGGATAACTGTTAGTGGCGAGATGGATCGGTCTAGATCGGGGTCGTATAACGTTGTAGTGCATTGTGTCACTTCGGTAGCTTGAAAATAAACTCGGGGGTGTTTTTGCTTGTATTTTGGAGTGCGAAAAACTGTAGTCTAGATAACAGTGTCGTACAAGACGCGCGCTCTTAGTGCCATACAACGGTCAGTCTTTCAGATGCATCTTGAGGTTAATGTCCCATCCAGCGATTATTACGACCTCACCAATAACCATTCCAGCACTCCAGAATCCCCATCAAGACCCTCAATCCCCCTCCACAAATTCGCCGAACTCCAAGTCAATCCCCCAGCTTTAAACCAACACCTTAAAAACTACCGGCGCCTCCCCGACTGCACCCTCCAATTTAGGAAGCACATCGTCTGTTCAGACCAATGAAACTACTCGGAATTCCCGTTTCGCAATAACGGGGATGCGATTGTCTCATACCCAAAAGAAGTGGGATACCCGATGATATCTGATAACGACATCGACTGTCGTGATAGCGAATCTATAATTGTTGCTCGATTGGGTTTAGCCTCGGAAAGGATCGAGAGGCCGCGGGTGCGGGAGACGAACCGGGCCCGCTGGAGCAAGCAGGGACATGGCTCTGCAGGGTCTGATTGGTAGGGAGCTTGCACATTCTGCTTCATTCTCCAAAGTCAAGTTTCCATTCTACTCACTTGATGGTGATTTATGAGACTTTTACATATAAGCCGCTTAAAATGGCAAAAATAGTGCTATGCCAGGTAGTGCGATAAAAAGATTTCTGTTCCGGAAATCTAGAAGCTACCTCGTTCCTGTAAATGAAGCGTCGAGATGGATGTTTTCTCTGTGAAAAGGGTTTGATTTTTTTTCTCCTCTAATTCACTAACACTTACAGTACTATCCCTGGCCCTGGGCTTTATTCTCTATAATGAAGTAATGATAGATACGCAACATCCGTCACCTGGATGTGAGCACATCTTTGATTTATCTGCATTGACTATGCAGCACCTAACACATTGTTTGCCCTGTAGTCTATGGAACATGGATACCAAGTCATCCGGGAACGCAGCAGACGGCTGAATGTAACTTTGTGAAAGAGCAACCCAGACCGAAATGTCCCTTGCGGATAATACGCGCGTGAGAGGGAGAGGCGTCCGTCCCCAGTCTGACATCATGGGAAGAAGACCTTCGCCTTTGACAAGAATAGATTGGAACCCATTGATCGAACCACATGTCTTCCCGTCACAACTTGCAGCTGTGAATGCGCTATTGAGCTTCTGCCATATTTCTGAGGCACCTATTGAGAAATGTCGACCGGGGAATGCTGTAGTTGAGACTCTGTACATAACAGACAGACTATTGCCTTCAGGAAAGACCTCTTCGATGTCCAGTTTGGCGCCGAGTCCAGGAGTTGAACTATCCGCTAGGTCGTCATATTTCGTTACATTTGTCATGGACACTGCATCGTAACCGGGCCCTCTGACGAGGGTTGGGCTTTCTGGCTCCAGATCACGTACCATGTCGTAAATAAAATCGTTCCATGCGATCCTACCAGGGACAACTGTCACAACACACGCTCTCTGCGGATCAGATGTGATCTCCGTCAAAGTATTGCGATATGAACAAAGTCCACTGTGCGAAACTGCAGTAACAATATCATGATCTGGGGCCTTATCATGTCCTCGTCCCGCGAAAAGGGTCTGGGCCAGGTCCAGTATAGGCACAGGCCAGCGCCCTAGTAAGCCGCCTTGAACCGGGTCGTGCTCTATGCCTCCTTCTCGACTAATTGCAATTGCCTGGGACCAGTATAGGCTCTCTAAGCCGGATCGGGTAGGCTGTAGTTGAAGGTCCCGTTGCATGTTGATAGTCGACATAGCTCTGACAAGGGTGCAGATAGTTAATATTAGTGTGAGCAAGCAGAAGACAGTGCCCCCTTTCGTCTCTTGCGCATTTGGGCGACAATCCATACATGGGCAAAGCTGACTTAAAGAAGTGTAAGATTGAGAAAATCGTTCGGCAGCATCCGGTAGTCCTGTGTTTAGAGCTTCCTCCATTGCCTTGTGCAGGACCGGATTCTGGCCGAGCTCTGGAAGGAGGCGACAAGCAAATACAAAGAATCCCCTCCCGTAGCTAGACTCCGAAATCGGCGGGAAGCACTGTTCCGAACGAGGCGTAAGTGAAAACTCTGTATAGCCCTCGCCATCCGCCAAATTAGCTAGGAAGATCCGTGCGGCAGAGCCTAGGCATGCGCCAGTACTGCGAGCTTGAGACCCCAGGAGAAGCCTCATATGGCTACCAAATGTATCAACGAGGCAAGTCTTCCATGGTACTCGACCGCAAGACATCTGGTTTCCATGTGAATGATCAAATAACGTTTCACCCGCAGCAATAAGGTAGTGCTTTCTGCTAACTCGAAGTGATTCAGTTGGACGGCCTTGATGGTACGTTAAGATCACTTGGGAATCCAAAGATGGTCCACTTCGCGTACCGTCAGGTCGATAAACAATCGTGCCGTTCTCATCCTGGACCTCGACTCGAAGGTCCAGAAGCCAATGGGCTACTGCAGCGATCCAAGCACAATCTGCACCGCCTGACAGAAAAAGCCGATCAAGACGTCCTACAGAGACCTCGAAAATTTCTTTCAACACGAACGCAACGTCCCTTGGAGATCCAGGACTTGGAAGACGAGGCAGATCCTCCATAAGACAGAGTTTGGTGAGACCATGTAACACCAATCCGAACTCCGACGAGGCAAGTAACCCTCCCGAGGTTTCAACTAATGCGACCCACTGCCGCAGTGCAGGGGTAAGCTCAGCTGGTGGATTATACAGGAGGAAGAGCTCTCGTATAATCTTTGCCGCAGCATATGTGGAGTAGCCCTCTATCAGGCATGCACAGATGCCAAGGCAGTTCAAGCCCTCAGCGGACTCCTGCATGCTCCATATGATATGCTTCACTCCGAAGCCAAACCATAGCGCTTTTCCAAAAGAAGGGAAAGCACTGAGTTTATCGAGGGCACTGTGTAGGCGCATTTCACCATTTCGACCTAGCTTGACGTTGGAGAAGATTGCCCTGGCAGCATAGATGGTAAAGGCTTCGACACCTGCTTTGGACAATCGAGACAGTACGTCGACAGAGAACGTGACGCTCCCGCTCATTACCCTGGTCCAGTCCACAGTGCCTTGCTGTTGGAACCCAACGGCGGTACCAGGCTGTCCGTCTTGAGACATGAGGGGAGCTGACTGGTCTGAGTTTGCTCGCGAAGAAGCCATGCTGATTCTCAACTGTCAATAGCTGATCCTTCAGGTCCTTTTCATTGTTTTCTGCCGTGGTCTTTGACCTCAAATTTGTTTTGAACCCTTGAGCTGATGGTTGTAATCGTATTTCACTAGATGGTCTTAGTGATGAAATTGCAACTGTAGTGTTTTGGGGAGGAAAAGGATGACCACATGAAAGCTGGCAAAGCGGGGAAATGTGAATTAGGCATCAATATGTACAATTGTCATCACAAAGAGGCGTCCAATCGCAAGTCCCAATATGAAAACAGGCTGTGGGATGTGATATCAGACCCTGCTTTTGGACTTTCAGCCGAACCAATGCCAGCACGTCGTCAGCGTGCTGCGGCTACACGAAAACTCTGATGATACCTGAAAGATATTCGGTGTAGTTTGAAATGAAATGCGAGCAATGCCTTTTTATTCTTACTCTTTAGTTTTGTGCCTTAGTCAATAGATGGAACCGTTCAATGATGGTGCTGCATCCAAATTCAACCTAGCGTCGGTTGATTACCATTTCGGGAATGTATCGGCGACGTTTTGCCAACCCCGCCCTCCGCGTCAGATCTCGGCGACTCCTACTCTTCTCTCCTATACTGGAGATAGAATGACACTAGTTGAGCCGCATCGACATGCCGATACCTAAGAACCCTTGTACAGAATGCAAAAGTAAGCAAGAGACCCAATAGAAACCCACATGACGAACGCATATTGACCATTTTAGGCAAACACCTCAAATGTCCGTCCACCTCAGTCAAGGCAACCTAAAAGCAGGGGGAGAATTGAAAGTGAATTCTAATTTGGGGCACTAGGCGCTGGCAATGATGCTCTATGCACACGATGTCTTAAGAAAGGTCTAGAATGTGTTCGGTTGGGACGAAATCGGCAGTTCAGAGATGGCTCTTCGGCCAAGTATGATGCCAAGTTCTCAGGGTCGCAGAGCTGGGTGAACAGTAGTGCCAAAGAGTGTATGTACACTGGACACAATACTTGCTCAGAGAAATAGCTAAATGTTTAACAGTTCGTCTTCAAACAAGTTCGCGGCGCGCAACACAGAGAATCGCTCTAGCAGATGAGGCGTCGGCTTCAACGACAAACACAGCAAACCGCCCAGCAATAGATAATAGCAAGACATCTAGCGGGACCCTCAGCTTTGCGCTAGAAGGTTCAACATGCTTCGATTCCGCAGTCTCATCAAGTCTATCCCCTTCCCGTGGCGGACATCCACAAGCTTCAGCCCTGCCAGCTTTCGAATCCCAACCTGCCCAGCATCCACTTGCACTTTCTCAGCGCGGTCCTTCTTGGGGCGGTCTACTACATGCATTAGAACCACCACATCAACGAGACTTGCCGTTGGAGGGTGTCCAAGAAGCATGCCTCTTGCGATACTTTATCGAGGAGTTGTCACATTGGGTGGGTTCGGCAGCACTGAGTAAGAATATTGACGTTGACTTTACAGTTTGATCTAGTTGACCCTCAACGGCGTTACCAGCTCGTCGTTCCAGAGAGAGCCCGACGATATCCTCCCCTACTCAACGCCATCTTGGCAATGTCAGCCCGTCATCTATGCCGCGTGGAAAAGTACAAGACACCCCGAGGGATAGTCTATCGCGGCCAACCATTACCGAATCTCAGTTCCCACTCTGCAGTTGAGTATATGCTCAAATGCATCCCAGTCCTCAAAGACTTCCATACCACAGAAGATGGAGAGACCCGAGAGCTTATCGTAACAACGGCAGTGATCCTGCGTCACTTTGAAGAGCTGGATGACGAAGATGAAGATCCCGTTCTGGAAGCTCGCCCAGACGAAGGGGTAAATTTCCTCGCGATCCTAAACGCTGTTCTTCGGAGTTTGACATCAGATGATCTTATTAACCGCCGAGAACTACTCATCGCCTCTTACTGGGTTGCTTTACGACAAGAGGTCTACTATGCTCTCCGAAAAGGATATCCAGCTCAGATGGTCGAGCCACCTGCTGAATGGTCGGACATATCGCCAGCGAACAGGATCGTCTTCCATACGAGTCAAGTTACCAAATGGCTTTTCGATGATAAGTCGGAGAGTGGTTGGCGTTAGTGATTCCCCCCCTTTTATAGGGTCCGCGTACTAATGGCCCATTGCGTAGTTAAACTCAAAGAACAGGAGGAATATCTTGATCAATATGTCACCGGCCGCTTTGAACCTATTCTTCATCGACCACCAGATAGGGTTTTGGGAGAGGTATTCCCAACGATGTGGTATGCTTCGCCAATCGCTCTCACAGGCATGCAACATATGATGATAGCAAAGATGATTCTCACCGCAGAATCGCCACTTCTCTCGTAAGCCCCCCAGTACCCAAGCCCGTGCATGCACTAATTGTCTCAGACAAGCCGAAGATGTACGAGCGGCATATCGCAAAGCCGAAGGCGAAGTGCGAAACCTAGTCCTCCAAGTCTGCGGTACAGCCGTCCAACATCCCGATACCCAACCAGGTCTCGTAAATGCCATTCTAGCTATACAGATGTACGGCAGTTACTTCACCGATCCATGGGAACAAGAGGCACTCAAGAAAACGGTTCAGATGTTTAAGGATTGCCAGGCTTGGCCGCTACCCAAAACTTTGAGGGAGCGATATTATAAGTCACAGCGAGTTTTAGGTTAAGTCTCATGGGTTCAAGTTGACAAGCGATATTGTGTTTTTTGATATTATGCTACATGTTGTGTTGTGTTAATAGAACCTTCCTACTATTTTCAAATGATTTTATTATGTACTACAGTACAGCTTGGTGTTTCTTGACCTTCATTAGTTTAGCTAACCTTTCTTCATATATCTTACTTAAAAGGAAAGCAATAAATTCTATTAAGCATAATGACTAACTTCAATTATTGAATACTAATTATCTCCGAATTCTCGACCATGAAGCAGGCCCCGAATCTAGCCCTTGAAATTGTCATATAAGCTGTTCTATTGCAAGACGATAGTCTTCTTCTCGAGATCTTTCTGCCAGATACAATCGTGGGGATCAGATATTAGTGCCCGAGTCATCCATCTTCCATTTTTGTCTTTATACACAGTCAGTTTTGCTGGTGCTTTTCCGTCTTTATGATTAGACTCGAATCCGCCGCGTATGTTAACCATTCCAACTCGTTCGTACAGATCACCCGTTTCCCTCAGTACCAGTATGATAATGTTGTGGTCCCGCGATTCGATCCCAAACTCCAACACTATGATTGGAAGTTTGAATTGGTGAATGCCCGTCAGTGCCTCATTATCAAGGTACAGGAACGAGTAGCACGTAATATCCGTTGTTAACGGAAGTATAGCCCAAGGGCCATCTTGTACCACCGTTTGATTGAACATCCTGTTCGGAGAAGTTGTCTCTGAACCCCATTTAATAACTTCGAACGACATCATTGTCATCTTCCCTTCCAGTTGAATAACGGGTTTCAGTGGTAAGTTTCTGTTGTACGCCGTCCTGTAATTGTCAAGCGAGATTGAACATCCATCTTCCCTAAGCAATCGAAGTTTGTGGTCCGGAGTATCATGGCTGGTCATCTTGATTTCGCCTTTCCAACCAATCCAAGACCAGCTAGGGAAATTGACATTTCTAGCCCCAGGCTTGACATGGTACCAAGCATTAATCAACCAACCCTTGGTTTCATGAAACGGGTTTCCTAAGAAGTGGAAATATTCCTCTTCTCTGCGACAGGCGTTAAGTATCCCTAAAAAGGCATCTAGGGCATCTCTGTCATACGTAAGGTTTCTCTTACTGAACTCCATTAAATGCCTCCCAATTTCCTTACGAGGCAAGAAAAGAGGCTCAGTATCCTTAAGGATGGGCTTCTTTTTTGTATTGGGGATATCAAGTCTGTGTAAGACACTCATGGGAATAGCAAATGATTCGAGACAAGTCATATTATTGCATTGAAACATGACTTGCTCATTAGTGAAAAAGATTCGCTTGTGCGATAGAATACCTTCCTGATATGTCCAGCCACGAGAACCCCATGGACTGGACCGAATATTTTCTGCGGGAGGTGTACCAAGGTAGGTGAGCTTTACGCCACCAACTTGCACATATCGCTGTACTGTGTTGTATCTGCGAGGGAAAGTTACACCGGCCAAACCGGAAGTACAGTCTGTTCCAGCGGCATCGATAATCGTGAAAATTGCTTGGGAATATATCGCATCCATCCTCCTTATCTGTTCTTGCTTGTCGGGGTGTTTGGGATTTTGATTGATGCACTACAAAATATTAGCTGCTGTCATTCTTTGTTCATCCAACCAACTCACATGTCGATCGACCCATAAATATTTGCAGCCAAGTTTAGAAGCCACCTTGATACTGTCCTTGACCACTTGGGGAAATTTATCTCTTGTATCACCCCAGACGTATGACAACGCAGCATATTTACAATCGTCCGGCGCGGGTATGACTTTTGGTTCCTTGCGGTTGATGTCTTTTGGTTTCCTGCAGTCGATGACTCTAAAACTTGGCGTTGGAGTGAACTCGTCTGGTTTGCAGCGCTCCAGGTGATTTTTGTTACAGTATTTAATCCATTTTTTGATCAGCCGAAAATTGATCGCCTCATGGTTGAAGCGCCGGAGTTGGGGGGAAGGAGATGCTTCGGGCAATGGTTCAATTGCTACAACGTGGCCCATGTGCCTTCGCCTGTCAGGCTGTGGCTCATTTATTTCCGAGTCAATAAATAGTAGGTTCGAGTCTGGTCGTAAAGGGCGTTCGCAGGTTTTGCGATTTGTGAAAAGCCTGCTCAAAGGGACTGCCCGTAGAGAGCATGATAAAGTGTCTAGAGTCGACGGTTTCAGTAAAGCGAACAGCTGACAAACCTCACAGGCAGATGACTGCAGCTCTTCGTGCGACTCATTGACTGCGATGTTGAACTCATCCGTTTGTTGGCCATTATCTGATTTCTGGGTAACTACTGGCCATCTTATGGCGCAGCATCGTGAACAGAGATGCTTTGACATTGATTTTGCCCTCAGCTGAATACTTAGCTACTTATTGCTATCACGTAACGAAGGCCTGTTCTATCTCGATACTGTGAATTAACGGCGTCGTGGCTCAAAGACTTCCTTGAATCTGTAGCTTGGAATAGCCCTGGGAAAAGAAATGTTACGAAAGAACGAGAAGTTACAGGAGGTAGGATTGAAATTGCGGCCTAATAAAAGGAGGGGAACTTAAAGTTGAGCCAATAACATATCGTATTTAGAATGCAGTAATGCCTAATAAGTAAACAACTATAACAGGTCTTATGAGCATGTGACCAGGACAATGATATGACCCAAAAGTCCCTACTCAAGAGAGTAAACGAGAAAGGCGCCTCATTTCCATTTTGAGAAGACGAAACGCGTCGCGGCTAAAGTACGTTCGCGACAGGCTAATAGGGATTTCAACTCCAGTAGGATCTACGTAACTGTAACAGATAAGGTAGGGTTGGAGAATAATAGTAGAGAGTTTGGAGACAGTGCCCCGCTGTTTGGGCATTGACGAAGGGGGGTTACAGTTAAGTCAGAGTGACTCAGCTGTTGGGCATAGCCACTACCCGGAACTACAGTCACTCAACACCCCGCATCTCTCCTTCTGATTCAATTTTCTCCGACTTCTTACGAATCGCTTTGCTTCTATATCTCGCTTGGTGTCCTAGGTTAGCCATTCAATCCATGTCTAGTGGAAGCAGAGGTAGAGCGTGGAGGCCGTGGAAGAGGCGGAGGAAGAGGTGGCCGGGGCAATTATGGAGCTTGGGGGGGCCGCGGTAGTTTGCGAGGCGATACGACCAGTAGTAGGGGACAAGCTGGAGATGGCATAGGAGGGTATGGAAGGCCGACTGGCGGTGGTCAGAAAACTATCCAGATCTTTCCATAAGGACCATATGGGGCAAAGTTGTGGTCCTCCCAAAAGCTAATTGTGTTGATACTATAACAACTTTCAAGGCTAAAACTTCTGGGTTGTAAATGCTGAAGATGTATTGCACCCGGTGACAAAGAACAAGCTCACTCTTGATAGCCTGAAGCTAACCGAAGGCTTTCCCAGCCGTCCGGGATATGGCACGAGGGGCACCAAGATTGAACGTACGGCAAACTACGTCGAGTTATTGCCGCCGTCGAACTTAACCTTGCATCGATACGATGCCCGAGTCATCCCTGCAGCTGCCTACGAGATACATTTCCGGGTTGTGTAGCTACTACTCCAGGCACCGGGGCGACACTGCAACGGATTTCAGGTCTACTCTTGTCTCCAAAACAAGGTTTTCGCAGGGCGAGGTCCTGTTGAGGTCCCCTATCTCTCAGAAGGTGAAGACTAATCGACTTCTAGGGCTACAGTATATAAGGTCCGTGTCCAATATTCGAAAACGTTAAATGTCGGCGAGTTGGTCAATAACCTCAACTCAACGAGCATCAGTCAGGTGCCAAAGATGTGGAGTTCTAGCTCGATGGTGATGCCGGCTCCAGTGGCGCACCTAAGCCGGCAGCTCAGAGAGGCGCGAAAGGGAAGGGTGAAGGGAAAGGCAAGGCCTAAGCAGAGAGCTCAGCAGCTTCTACCTCTAGGAGGTATATCACTGTGTTTGACTTTTTCAGAATGAGTTGTTTTCACTCTCCATCACCCCATACAGCATCACTAACTGTGACACAGCATACAATCGAGTTCTTTAAGAATCCCAACTTTCGTTAGTTAATGGTGGCAACCGGGACAATCCGGTATATCTCCCAGCAGAGGTCTGCGCTGTCCTCCCAGGTCAGCCCTCCAGGTCGAAGCTAAACGTCAACCAAGCGCAACAGACGATTCACCACGCTGTTCGAAAGCCATGAGAAAATGCGAACGCCATTTACAATGAGGGTGTGCAGACTGTGGTCTAGATGAAAACACTAATTTACTTGTGGTAAATGCAAAAATAGGTATTTCTGCTATATCAATGGCATAGGCTGCTATACCTCTACACAACAGATTAGGTTAACAAACTCGATTTAAAAATAAATACAAAATAGCCCCTCTTATAGTTTTAAAGATCATTATTAAATCAGGGCACTGATTATACTTTTTGTTTATTTTATATCTAACTTCACTTGCAAAATATTAGATGTTTGTTTTGATGTTGTAACGAAGCATTATTCCGACTTTTACCTTAAGGCTAAAGAACCAGATGCGGCAATCCTGAGCGCAATCGCCGTGTCTTGCCATAAAAGGCTAGCTTTAGCTGTTCAGCTACCCAATCAAGCAGCTAACACCGCTGCATCTCCCGATCTAGTAGCCGTAGCGGGAGAATGACGGCGGTACTTCCTTAGATAGGTGACTATCTGTCGGCGTTTGAGGGTGATTATGTCTATCACGATGAGATATTCGGAGATAGTTCGCAAGATGATCATGAAGTCATGCAGAATGGGTATACAGAAGAAAGGCAGAAAGGTATAAAGGGGCCAGAAACTTCTTCTATCTCCTTACTTTCTTCATCCTCATCTTCATCATTCAAAAAGAAAAGTCGTTCGGTTACCTCTTTTATACTTCATACCTTCCATCATGTCTCAAACCCTGAACATCGCAGTTGTTGGACTTGGTCGCATGGTACGAATTATTCCCTCCCTTCGGATTATTTTTACTAACTAGAACCAGGGCAAGCGACACGTTCATACTCTTCTGTATAGGGTACCTCGTGCTCGTGTAGTTGCAGTATGCAGCTCAATGGATCACGAAGTCAAGTGGGCCAAGGAGAACGAAGAGTACAAAGAGTTCAATATCTCTGTCTATGATAGCTACGATGAGATGCTCAACCATCCTGGACTCCAGGCTGTGTGGGTTTCTACCAGCACCGATGTCCACTCTAGCCAGTCGCTTGCTGCTATCGATAAGGAACTGCATGTCCTTTGTGAGAAGCCCTTGAGCACTGACATGGCTGAGGTAAGTGTCGCCTCAATTCTGTTTACCAAGACTTTGTTAACCGTGGAGATAGGCGCAAACTGTCGTTGACGCAGCGAAGAAGAATCCCCATCTTAAAGTCATGGCCGGTTTCTCTCGTCGCTTCGATGCTTCGTACCGCGACGCAGCTACCAAGATCTATAACGACAAGGCTATCGGGGAGCCGTTCATGGTTCGCTCTAACACTTGCGATCTTCTGGACGAAACTGGCTTCTTCGTTCGCTACGCCTCTCGCAACGGCGGTATTTTCGTCGACTGCGCCATCCATGACATTGACTTATCACTCTGGTATCTCGGCAACCCCATTCCCAAAGCCTGCTGGGCAACCGGCACTCTCCAACACCACCCCGAACTCAAAGACCTCAACGATGTCGATAATGCAGTCGGTGTAGTCGAATTCTGGGGCGGCAAGATTGCTTACTTCTACTGTTCTCGAACTCAAGCCCACGGCCATGATGTCTGTACTGAAATCACTGGAAAAACTGGCAAGATCTCTGTTAATGTCGTTCCCAAGGCTAATAATGTCGTTCTTGCGGATAAGCTTGGCATTCGTCATGAGGTCCAGCCTGAGTATTGGCAGCGATTCGAGGATGCTTTTGCGCTGGAAGCTAATGAGTTTACGGATGCGGTGTTGAAGGATAAGCCGGTTCCATTGCCTATTGAGGGAGGGATGCAGGTTATGAATATTGGTCGGGCGCTTCAGCATGCGCTGTTGAGTGGGGAGTTGGTCAAGTTTGATGAGAAGGGCAACTGGGAGTGAATTGACTTGAGTACTAGCTAGAAGACATTTTGACAATTGATAGTGCAATAAAAGTTTTTGACCCATGATATGATATGAAATGCATGAGCTCTTGCATCGAAGCATGTGATTTAATGCTATTCCCAGCCACCTTTATGCACAAATGCACCAGGTCGCATGATGCATTCTCGCCCAACCAATCAAAAAGTGGACGTATCTCCACCCACAAGCATGAATTACCCACCCGAAAATTAAACGCGCTTCTTATCTCTCTCATCAACCTCAAATCTTCATTCTCACCCTCACTTCACTCTCCCCATTAAACGCCACTCACTCATCATGGGCATCTTCCGCTTGGCCAGAAAAACAGTCTTCACCGGCTTGTTGGGCACCTCCACAGCCGCCGCGTACCTCGCATCTCAAAACCCCGTCATCTCCCCGCTCCCCGCCAACGACCCCATCTGGTCGTCTCGACTCTTTAGGAGGGCTAATCCTAACGGTAACCCTGCTACCCAAGATGTCGTCATCAAGCGCATTCCCTTTGACAAGGTTCGCCCGGAGTTGTTGCAGAATAACAATGACTTGACGCTTGAGTTCTGTCGTGGCGTTTGGAGCGGTTGGGGTAAGTAACCTTTTCTCAGTGAGTTTTGAGTTGTCGCTCACCGATTTAGGTTTCGCTCTTCAGCGACAATATGCCCAATTCAAGTACCGAGGCCCAGAGACAGAGCATCAGCTCTGGGATCCTGAGCAGCTCGCTACAGCAACCTACGACAAAGGCGCTGTTATCACTGATCATTTCGAAGTCGTTGAAAAGACTCCTACGTCCATCACCGTGCGCTGCGGCGACTCACCGCGCAACCAGCCCCTGCGCCCATCCGATGGTCTCTTCCAGATCAGCGCTACTATCGACAAGGCGCATGAGGAAGTTGAGCTGCGCCTCAAGAGCGTTTTGTTCTCTAGCGAGGGCAAGGTTGCGGGCAACAAGGGACCTATGTCTCCGGTTATCCAAGAGCTGCATCAGTGGTATGCGAGGATCTGGGCCGAGACTGCGTCTTGGAAGCTTCTTAAGTGATGGGGGATTATGAGTTATGATATACCATGTAGATCGTGGGCATCTGCTGCACTGACGAAATGAACGAACATGTCTGAAATGCAAGATGTTTTTATATGTTCCTCTTTTCCTACAAACCATTTGCGACTCAGATTAATCGACGATCTGATCGATACACTGAAGTCTTTATAGAAGTCTAACAGATTATGTGAAGACAGGCTGCAAGTCCAGAAATGACCATCAGTCACGACATTCATTCAGACTTTTCGTCATACGATGAGCCCCGCTCACTTCACTGTGCCAGTTCGTGTAGCCGAAAGCACAGCGGTATCCAACAAGATAGTGAAATGTTGGAAAAGTGAGTGCATAATGATTCATCAGCAGGTGAAGATCCGACAGAGACTTGTGAGAGGGAACTGCTAGGCTTGTACACGCACCGGGATGATAAGCGCGCACTGTCATTCGTCGCCAGTTTCAAACCTATCACCATGTGCCAATAAGATGACGCACTGTCTTAGTCATCAGAAGCCGCGTTGAGTTTTTGCGACCTGGCGTCTTGCTCGAGAATCTTGGCTGACATATCACGCCGATTAAACTTCACCTCCCGTCCATTTAATCCTTCAATCCTGCACCAAAACTTCACACTGACTCTCCTCTTCCTCCTCTCCGTTCCCAAGAGACCATCACCAGTAACACCGCCAAAATGCCTCTCATCGACGCCAACACCCCACCTACCTCCACCGACACTCACTACGTCGTCTACTTCGCCTCAGGCGAGCCCTCATGGTGTCCCGACTGCCGCGATGCCCTCCCCGCGCTGAAGGCTGTTTTTGGCGGGGCTTCTGATCCTACCGCTTACATCGTCCGCGTGGGTTCGCGTGAGGAGTGGAGAGCTACGCCTAAGAACAAGTATCGCCTTCCGCCTTATAACATCAATGGCGTTCCTACTGTTGTTAAGTACAAAGATGTAAGTTGAATGACTGGGATTAGTTGTGGATGTGAGCTAATGGGATTTTAGGGCAAGGAGGTTGGACGGTTGGGGGATAAGGAGAGTCAGGTTGAGTCTTCTCTTCGCAAGCTTGTTAGCCAGTAAAGGAACTTGGCAAGTATGGAGCACTGTTGGTTGCGACTGAACTGAGAGAACTATTTCCTGTCAAGACTTGTTCTTGTCACTCAATACCGGGATAGCTTGTTCAGTGTCTACCAAGCTCATGATGTCAAAATGGATCGACCAACGGATAGCTCTACATCAATCGAAAGCTAAAAATAGAAATGAAAACACAATAGACGTCTTCTCCGACACCTTTGAATGATTCATGAATGGTTTGATTTGTTCACTATCCTCGTGTGTTTATATGATATGGTGTATTATTGCTCGTAAACGCTCTTACATCCCCAGTATAATTCCCATCGAATTCACGCGACTTACTATCTGTACCGACGCTGCAAGTCGGAAAAAAGACAATTACTCAATACCTAGATTGTAGTTGTTTATCTCAGTCAAGTCCTACAGAATTCATCACACAATGAGAACGTGAGTTCTGGGTGGATTTGTAGCTATTCCTGTTGGACTTCTATAATCAGCCAGCTCAAGATAAAGAATTGCTGTTGCAATTACCCCAGAAAATTACAATGCAATAAACTTTGTATCAATCCTTTTGCTTTAGAGCGCGTCAATGCATGAGGCTATTGATTCCGATACCGGATCATGATGATTCAGAAACGGATTAGGTGATCATCCATGATACTTCCAAAATCAGATCGTGCGAGTCACACTTGATACCTCAACTCCATAAATACCGCCAACTTACCATCCTCATTTATTCGAACAACTGAAAGCAAATTCAGAGCCTTGCACAATGACAAGCAACGGACTCCAAGCCAAGCTTCGCGCCCTTCCTGTTCTAGAAGGAGCATCGCATCCCAAATCAGAATTCTCTTCATTCCCCTCGACCCCTCACCAAGCATTTGAGAAATGGCTCGACGAGGCTATATCCTTCAACGTCCCTGAACCCCATGCCATGACCATTTCAACAGTCGATCCCCAAGGCTATCCCGATGCACGCGTCCTAATCCTCAAAAACATCGACCACCGCGGCTGGCACTTCGCCATCAAAACCAGCAGCCCCAAAGGCCTTCAAATCTCATCCAACAACAACGTCGCACTTACTTTCTACTGGCCCAAAATCGGACGCCAGATTCGCTTACGCGGAAAAGCAAATGCTCTGTCGAGGAGTGAGTGTGAGCAGGATTGGACGGCAAGATCGGCCATGGCCAAGATCACTGCCAAGGTGTCGAGGCAGAGCGAACCACTTAATGACCCGCATGAGCTGGAGGCCAAGATGGCGGAAGCCGTGAAAAGTCATGAGATTGAGGGAAAGGAGCCAAGTTCTGAGGGTTGGGTTGTCTATGCGGTTGCGCCGCAGACTGTTGAATTCTGGCAGGCTTCTAGTGATCGTTTACATCAGCGATTGAAGTACACTTGGGATGCCGCCCAGAACACCTGGAGCAAAACAGCTCTTTGGCCATAATCCCAGCACTTCCCCAATCTTTATCTCGAAGGATTTGTGTATACGCCGGGTTTAACACGATTCGTTTTCCCTTATTCTTAGCGGGCTTACGCGTCCTCGATATCGCCCAGAGTCTAGACCCAAGCCTCACCAAACCACTTATATAAAAACATATACAACTTCGGATCTTGACGTGCCGTTCGTGCAATGGTCAAGAATAAAAAAGACGCAAATGCGAAAAAGGGAGGTCGGTAGTTTCGGTCAAACGAGGCTGTGCAACATTGCGGCAGTGCCTGATCGCCAATTGTTAATCACGGCATTGCCCGCTGGGCTGTGTTTTTGTAATTTGGCAATATAACACCATTTAGAATTCCATCAAGAAAATTTCTTTCGGAGAAAGTCAATTTACTGAGGATCAGTTAGGTAGATACATCAGGCGATTTCTCGCCAAGTTCCATGATGCACATCAATGACCGCAATTCACATACTATTCGGAACTCGGCTCTTGTATGCAGGTACCTTGATACTAACTTGGCGCTTGGCTACGAGATAATTGCCTGCCCTGCCCGGTTTAATAGGTCTTGTCGCCAAGGGTATTCGGCACGTTTGATACGAGAGGTTATTAGATGGATACTCTCGGCATGAGTCACCCCCATAGATAATAACACATGCTTTTTGTTTCTTGGCTGTGTTAGTTTGGAAAAGATTTTCGTTTATCATTTAGTTAGGGCGTGTGTCATTTCTTGGAGTCTAATCAGGAGAAGGTTTACAAGTTCATGATTTATATATATCGCTGATCCCCCCCAACTTCTGCGCAGAACTTTACTTTGCTCCTCTTTACTCACAGTAAATTATTCAGTTCAATTCGATGAGCGACTCTTTTGTTTCGGTTTACCTACCTTTCGCAAATCTGGAGAACGTGTTGGAACTTCTCCTCTTCAGAGGAATCGCCAAGTCTGAAGCAGCAGACTTTGATCCACCTTAAGTTTTGTATGATGCCTATTCTACCTTTTCCCACGATGCGTTCAGCTGACAATACAGGTTTGGTGCAAAATCTCAAAATCGAATGATCCGTCAACAAATGTCGACACAATGGCCCGCCGCGACACCAACATCCTCGGCCGTCTTGGCCTACGGAACGGCAAATCCCGCGCGCGAACCGCGACATGGCAACTAAACCCAGACAGGGCAACCAAGAGCACGCCAGAAGATATCCTTCGCTGGATTGCCTCCATGACACCTGATACGGCCCTTGCGCATTTGGTTTCGAGCAGCGATGGCATTTCTGAAGCTGAAGCTACTGCGCGACGACGCGTTCAGGGTCAGAATGTTGTTTCGTCGCGGAAGCCGCAGTCTTGGTTTATGCTATTGCTGAGTGTCATTCCGAATCCGTTTAATATTCTGTTGACGTTTTTGGCGATTCTTAATGTTGCGATGCCGGATCCTAGCTGGGTGAGTTTTGTTGGAAGAAGACGTTTGGCAATGGAGCTAATGAGGTTATAGGAAGGTTTTGCTGTTCTTATGGTCATGATTGTTATTTCCGTCGCTGTGCGCTTCTGGCAGGAGTTCCAAAGTGGCGTTGCTATTTTTCGTCTTCAATCCGCCATCATTCCCAAGATTCGAGTCCGTCGTCCTACAACTTACACCGACGAGCTTCAGCTTTCCTGGACTGAGGGCACGGTTCTCGAGACTGACCTTGTCCCTGGCGATATAGTCATTCTGGTTCCTGGTGCAATTGTCCCAGCTGATTGTCTTATTCTTGAGTCTTCATACTTGAGGATTAGTCAGTCTGCTTGGACGGGTGAGAGTGAGCCTGTGGGTAAGGATGCGGGACCTCATGATGCGAAAGAGGCGTTCTCGATCTTTGACTTTAGCAATGTTGCGCTTATGGGGACGAATATTGTGAGCGGTCATGGTGTTGGACTCGTTGTTCGGACAGGCGATGGTAAGTCATCTCAATCTCTGATAGGGGATGTGGCTAATATTCTTAGATGCCATGATTGCGACCATGGTCAAGGAGGTCGAAAAGAAGCGACAGCCCAACGCCTTCCAAAAGGGCATTCTCAACGTGACTTGGATGCTCATCGGCTTCATGATCGTCATGGTTCCCATCGTGAGTACTTCCCGAACTGATCCGCCTAGTTCAACTGACCAATGTTCAGGTTCTCTGCATCTCCGGCAAAGTCACAGGAGACTGGAAGAACGCAGCGCTTTTCAGCATCAGCGTCGCAGTCGGTCTCGTTCCCGAAATGCTTCCCGCCATCGTTAACGCCAATCTTGCACGAGCCGCCCACCAGCTCTCCAAGAAACAGGCCATCGTCAAGCGTCTCGACTCTGTTCAGAACCTCGGCGCCATGACAGTCTTGTGCAGTGACAAGGTATACACCCTGCTTCGGTGGCCTGCTTAAGTACTGACAATGAGGCAGACCGGAACTCTTACCAAGGACGAGCTCTCAGTGCACAAGTATTCCGATGCTGAAGGTGAAGACGTCCTCAACATCATGGAACTCGCAAAAGTCGACTCTCAAATCCAAGGCAACAGCGGCAACAACATGGACAGGGCTATTCTCAAATATAACCTCCCCAACGGCGACGAAGTCGGTGTAGCACACTACGAACAAGTCCGCGTCATCCCCTTTGACTTCGAACGTCGTCGCTCCGGCTGTATCGTCCGCGGCATCACAGGCCAATACCTCCTCATCGTAAAGGGCGCATTCGACGAAGTCCTCACTTGCTGTTCATCCATGCGCTCAGGTGGTAAGAGTGAGTATCTCAGCACTGAGATGCAGGCCCGTTGGAGACAACTCGCTATGCAGAAGAATATGGAGGGTTATCGTGTTCTTCTCGTTGCGTCGCGCATTCTTGGAAAGTCTTATGTCAATGAGCTTGATATGCTTGAGACGAACATGACGCTTGAGGGAATGATTAGTTTCTCCGACCCTCCCAAAGACGACGCAAAAGACGCTATCGCAAGCCTCACCGAGCTCGGTGTTCAAGTCAAGGTCTTGACCGGTGACTCCCTCCCAGTCGCTCTCAACATCTGCCGCTCCCTCGAACTTCTCCAGCACTCCGAAACAATGGATGACGACGCCGACGCCATTTCCGGCCCTGAACTCGCCTTCCTCGAAGACTCCGACGAATTCGACCTCGCCGTCGAGCGATGCAGTGTTTTCGCCAAAGTAACACCCAAGCAGAAAAGCCTTATTGTTCTCGCTCTTCAGAAAGCCGGTAACTGCGTTGGTATGCTCGGCGACGGGATCAATGACTGCGGTGCGCTTCGAGATGCCGATGTTGGAATTTCTGTTGACTCTGGAGCGGGGGTAGCAAAGGATTGTGCGGATTTGATACTCACGGAGAAGGGGCTTTCAATTATTGTGAGGAGTGTGATTTTGGGTAGGATCACGCATGGGAATACTATCAAGTATATCAAGATGGTGGCTTCGTCCAATTTTGGTAATGTTTTTAGTATTCTGGCTGCTAGTGCTTGGCTGCCTTTCACGCCGGTGAGTAGTTTATCATACCTTGCTGGGAGTATGCTAACTTGGGTATAGATGACAAGCATTCAACTTCTCGCTCAGAATTTGCTCTATGATATCAGTCAGATCGCCATTCCTTGGGATCGCGTTGATGAGGAGTATCTGACCCAACCACGACGATGGAACGCCAGAGGTAGGTTTCTTGTCTCTCTCTATGGCCATGTCTAACAAGTAGCAGATATCCTCAAGTTCATTGTTGTCCTCGGTCCTACAAGTTCAGTCATCGACATGTGCACCTTTTCACTCAACTGGTTTTTCTACGGCATCCGAACTACCTCCGACAATGTCAAGCTGGCACAGACACATTGGTTCCTTCAAGGGTTAGCTCCCGTTAGCACTCTTTACGTTGTATCACTAACACTGTAACAGGCTTCTCACTCAGACTCTGATCGTCCACTTGCTCCGCACAGCCAAATTTCCCATCATCCAGAGTCGCGCAGCACCGATCCTTGTGTTCTCCACAGCGGCAATCATGGCTATTGGTTTTGTGCTACCCTGGATCCCGTCTTTTAGGCCTGCGTTCAGCTTTGCTCAGCCAGCACCGACATTTGTTGGGTTCTTGGCTGCTGAGTTGTTGCTCTACGCTGTGGAGGTCCAGATTGTCAAGATGATTTACATCAAGATCTTCGGTACATGGCTGTGAATCGAAGTCAACAAACTTTAGAACTAGGGTTGGTTGGTCTAGAACTTGGGGTGAAACGATGGAGGGATAGGGTTTTTCATCGGTTTGCCCGGTTTTCCCTATCTCATAGTAAAGGTTTACTTCTTTAGTACTTTAATAGGTATATTTCTCTTAGTTATCATATTCTCTAGGCTGTTTTCTCCAGTACATCTCCGTCTCAGCGCCGATCCGCGATATCCTGACTACTTTGAGCCTTGCAGATCTGGCAGTGCTTATACGCAAAGAGGTGGCTTTGCGCCTGAACGGTCAATTCACAGATGATGTTGTCACACTCATCGATCAATTGGAAGATGTAACGAGGCTAATTCCGAGAGCCTTATTGGACCTGCTGGGCAAATCATCTGTGTAGACATCATAGGCTGAATTTGACTTGGCGACCGTGGAATGGGCCATTATTGGGAGATAAGATTGAGGCCATTCGATATTCTAACACTGGTATTCTGCCTGGGTGCCATGTTATTCTACCGACCCTCCCAGATGGCGGCGTTGAGGTGGTGTTTGGCACAGAGGACAAGCTGTTGGAAAAAGTACTTGATGATCCACTATGGATGAGGTTTGCTGTGCGAAGATAGTCGTGATGTTCTGAGCTAGTGCCCGACTTCCGTGCTCATTTGCCGATCAGTTCCGCGGAACAGGAGCCAATCGGATGCGCCCAATTGCCGAACTTCGATCAGCGGCTCAAATGACGAAGAGGAACAGAGTCGTCAAAACCGGCTTCTGGACTGGGTTTTATGACAAGAATTGAAAGACGAAGAGATTTAATAGTATTAAAACAGAATGTCTATATAGTCTAAAGTCGTTGAATAGATATCCCAGGTCACATCTATCGAGGCTATGACCAGATTCTATCCAATAGCATACAAGAAAAGCTTCCACCGACCAATCATAGGGCATATAATTGAAATGCCGAGGAGCAAATCACACTATTCCCAATAAAGAAAGGCTTCCTCGGAGCTCATCAACACTCGCATCTGGGGTAAATCCGGGGCATCCTACTAGTAATTATATCTTGATACAAATACTCACCTTCTACTCCTCAAGCATCCCTACCGCACCCTCCAATATCTCTTCTGGTAAAATCTCAAAATTATGGCTCTCGCAGAACTCTTGATCTCTCCCTGGGCACCTCTCGCCCTCGCCGTGGCTCTCGTAGCATGGTACATCCTCCCATGGATCAGCAACTCCAACCTCCGCGGCATTCCGGCTCCTTTCCCAGCACAGTTCACCAATCTTTGGTTACTATCGACATGTCGTCGTGGAAAGCGTTATGAGATTGTTGATCAGGTGCATAAGAAGCTGGGTGTTTTGGTTCGCATTGCGCCCAACCATGTTAGTGTCGCGGACGCAGATGCTATAAACACTATCTACGGTCACGGAAATGGCTTTCTCAAGGCGTAAGTCTAGTTTGTAACTATAGTCCTGAGAGTGAGAAGCTAATGAACTAGTGACTTTTATGATACCTTTGTCTCTATTCGTCGGGGCCTATTCAACACTCGCGACAGAGCAGAGCACTCTCGCAAGAGAAAGATCGTGTCGCATACTTTTGCGCCCAAGTCTGTTTTGGAGTTTGAGCCTTATATCCGACAGAATCTCGACATCTTTATCAACCAGTGGGATCGCATTGCTAGCAACAAGGAAGCTGATGGCTATGGAAGCGTTGACTGCCTCAACTGGTGTGAGTAATCACCAAGCCTAGTTTCGGATCATACTGACAGTTTGCAGTCAACTTTCTTGCTTTCGACATCATCGCTGATCTCGCTTTTGGCAAGCCCTTCGGTAAGTCCAAGCAAGAATTCTTGACTAGGACAGAGCTAACGTTCATAGGCATGCTCTCAACTGGCGCAGACATCGCTGAAGTCAAGGCCTCCCCCACCAGTCCCACCATCTACGCCCCAGCCGTCGAGATCATGAATCGCCGCGGCGAAGTCTCCGCCACCCTCGGCTGCCTCCCCCAACTCAAGCCCTACGCCAAGTATCTTCCCGACCCCTTCTTCAGCCAAGGTCTCCAAGCGGTCGAGAACCTCGCCGGCATCGCCATCGCCCGCGTCAGCGAGCGTCTCGAGCGCGGCGGTGATTCCACCCGCAAGGATCTCCTAGCTCGTCTCATGCAGGGCCGCGATGAAAAGGGCGAACCTCTTGGTCGTGATGAACTCACCGCTGAAGCACTTACCCAACTCATCGCTGGAAGTGATACTACTTCTAACTCTTCTTGTGCACTGCTGTATCATGTTGTTAGAACGCCTGGCGTCATGCAGAAGCTTTTTGAGGAGATTTCGGCTGTTGTTCCCGAGGACGTTGCTATTCCGGATTATGAATCTGTTAAGCATCTTCCCTACCTTGGACACTGCATCAACGAGACTCTACGCATTCACTCCCCCTCTGGTATCGGCCTGCCTCGCGAGATTCCGCCCAACCACAAGGGCGTTACCCTCCACGGACGATATTTTGGCCCCGGCACTGTTCTCAGCGTTCCTACATATACGATTCACCACTCTACTGAAATCTGGGGTCCTGATGCTGATGAGTTCAAGCCTGAGCGCTGGGAGAACTTGACTGATCAGCAGAAGACTGCTTTCATCCCCTTTAGTTACGGACCTAGATCTTGTGTTGGAAGAAACTTGGCTGAGATGCAGATGAGACTTATCGCTGCTACTTGGATCAAGCGATATGATGTTTGCCTGAGACAGGATATCATGGAGACTAGAGAGGGATTCTTGAGGAAGCCTATGGGATTGGATGTTGGGTTGGCGAGACGATAAGGGATTGGAAAAGGAGGAAATTGCATGTAAAATATCGGCGCAGCGGATTGAAACAATATTTATGACTTTCTATATAAGCGTCTCCCAGGCATTCATCAAGTAAACTAAACCTCTAGTCGTTTGCGCTAGAGAGATATCATTCCATAGGCTCATTGCCTATCGGTCTGATAAGTAGCCATATCACCTTTCTCACACTCTCCTCCTCCTTATCATCCTTCCGTCTATCCTTATCAACCTTCTTCATCTCCTTCTCATAATCTCTCTCACACTTCTCTCTCTCCCTATCAAGCTTCTTCAACTCCTTCTCCAACTTGCGAGGCTCATCTGCATGCTTCCTGTGAACCTTTGCCAATTCCTCTTCTATCTCTCGCATATCCTTCTCATAATCTTCCAGAGCTTTTCTTGAGTCCTCAGTCCAATCCTCGTGTGCCTTGGCTCTATCTTTGGTCATTTTCTTCTCCTCCTTCTTTCGCTGCCGTTCACTTGTCGAAGCATGCATTTTGCTTACAAAGTTATCCGGTACATGCAGCTCAGGTAAGGGTGTAAGGTCGAGTGGCGCAATCCATGGCTCAAGGGCCTGAAGTCTGCGTTGCTGTACAGTAACTGAAGATTGAGCCGAAAGATCTTCCAGTGGTCCAAGAATCATGCTTTTCTTCTCGATCTTCCCCTCACTATTGAGGATGGGCATCCGAGCATAACGAGCAACGACATCTAGCTTCGCAAATTCAACCTTGAGACCTCTAGGCATGAAGAGTTCTTTGTTCGCCGTGCTGAGGCAAAGCTCACTCCGAGATTTACTGATGGCGTATGTCGAAAGAGTAGCTGCCGCATTAACCGAGCTACCGACGATTTGTGCGGTGTGCAGTGGTATCATTGATACAATGCTGCCGGCCAAGCCTAGTATCTGGACTGGCGGGCTAGCAACGGTAGCACGGTTGAGGTCATCGAGAAATCTGAGAAAGACTTCACGAGGGAGATGGTATTGACGTTCCAGGATAGGTGGGAAGGCTCGTAAGAAGGGAGAGCCGAGTTTGGAGCTTGTTGCGGGGATAGCGATGGGCTTTTCTGATGGATGAAGTGTAGGTTGTTCAGGTGCTGGGAAAGATAGAGTACGAGGTTCGCTCGACCCTGAGAGTGTTGGTGCTGAAGTAGTTGCACTGAGGCTGGAGTATGGCGGAGGCGCGTCAGAATATGAGTAACTGCGGGTATCCATCTTTGAAACCAATTTACAAACAACAAGAATGATTGTGTTTACTGTAAGATTGATCAATAGTAACTGCTGAAGTGCGAGCGTTTATATATTCATTAAGTTGTACCTAGATCTTCTCATAGCTGGGTGAGAGCTAAACCTGATTCCGTTAGTCATTCGAGCCGGAGGCCTGGTGGCATAAGCTTGAGCAAATAGTCAGATCGGATTGGCTCGCGCCAACACAAGGAACTCCATCCGAAATTGCCTTTTATGTATTAGGAAGACAGCATGATATCTCTAAAAGGTCTTCTCGGCACTATCGGCAGCTGATCATCGGCAGCTTCGTTGATCTAAGCTGATAAGCGATAAAATGGCGTCAAAGACGAGTGGCTGTGAAGCTTCGGGATACCCATGTTGGAATTTCCTGCAAAATGAGGCTAGTACATATCGGGTAGGATAGCGCGAGGTATGGACTAGAGCAAACACGCATGATGAAGTACTTCGTATTAGGCCGAGAGAATAATCTAGCTCTCGATGATTACTCTGACTCCCTTACTCCCACTCTCCGTCATCGGAATGAACATGTCATGGTCATAGCGAACATCCTTCTCCGTCGTCTCGTACAGACGCATGCAGGGCATCACTCTCAAAACGAGAGCTGCGAGCGAGAGGTACAACTCGCATAATGCGAGACTAAGAATATGTTAGTAAGGATCACAGTGGAAGGGATAGTTGTTCTTACTTTTTACCAAGACATCCACGACTGCCCTTCGAAAACGCAATCATAGACTTCTCCAAATCCTTCCTGATCTTGTTGTCCTCATCGATCCACCGTTCTGGAGCGAAGGTATAAGAGTCTGGGAAGACAGACTCGTCGTGATGTGCAAGAGCCGCTGACATGCCGATCGCATAGCCTCGAGGTAGTACTAAAGTCGTTGGCTTCTTGTTGAACTCGCCACGGTAAACAAGGTCCTCTATTGTCGGCACACGAGCTGTGCGGCTGGAAACACCATAGGACAGTCGTAGACCTTCATTAATGACAGCTCCAAGATACGGAAGCTGCTCCAATGTCGTCCAGGAAGGCAAATGGCATGGGTCGTCAACAACGTGCTTCAGTTCATCTTGTAACTTCGCTAGCGTTTCGGGTTGTGATAAGAGAAAATATGTAATCACAGCCAACGCCCAGCTCGTCGTCTCAGTCCCAGCGTTAACGATAGTGACAGCCTCTTCTACGAGACGATCCTGCTTCTTCTCGCTATCGTCAAGATCAGATTGAAGCAGATCGGCGAAAATCGTCGGTCGATCATATACAATGCCTGCATCCAGCTCGTTCTTAGTCTTCTGAACACGCGACGGGATGTCGATTTGCAAAGTTCGAATAAGAAGCGCAATATCAGTTGGAAGAATGTTAACGAAATATTTACCCAGCTTTACGCTAGAAACAAGAATAGGAAAGAAGCGAAAAAAGAAGACCGGTTTGAGAACCGCGAGAGTAGCTTCACGATAATTAGGCTGCCACTGATTTCGCGATAGCAATCCAAAGGCTTCGCCGAAGCAATAGCTTGAAATGGCATCAGAGGTAAAACAACTGTAAGCATGAGCGATTTCGAAAGGCTTGCGATCCTTTTCATCCTTGTTCTCGGCCAGAAGTTTGTTGCACAGCTTTTGCGCTAGGTCGTGGACTTCTTGCTCGAGACGTGCAATCATAGCGCGTGAGAAGAACTTGGCGACGGGCGCACGTCTGGCGCGATGGAGATCGTGATCGGGGGTGCCAAAGGCGTTTCCTGTTCCAGCTGCTGACCCGTTGACTTGATGGAAGGGCTTATCGCGTTTGCGACCGCCAACGGCGTAGATCTCATCAGAGAAGGACATATCGGCGCAGTGCAATTCATTGGGATTGATGCGGACAATTGGGCCTGAAAGAGCGTTAGAATGATTTTCTGTTTGTCTTTGAGGTGTACACACCATATTTCTCGTGCATTTTCTTGATAGCATGGGTATAGCGACCGACGAGAATCACATCATAGTAGAATTCAGGCAGATACGTAGCCGCGGCGAGTTTCGGACCAGGGATCTTGCTCAGTGGATGAAGAGGCGAGACATTATACAATGCCTGCAGAACTTTAAACAAAAGCCAAGCCGATATAAAGGCCGCTACCCAGTCTCGGGTTGTCAGCGATGTTAAAGCGCCCTGGAAGGCTGGCCAAGTAGCGTCCGCCATCGTGTTTCAAGCTTAACAATACCACAACGGGGATTGGCGAGAGAACAAGAGGTTTTTAAAAAGCGGTCGATTGATTTGTTTCTTCTGTCAATCACATGATTAATTTCCGTTTGCCCTCTCGCTTGCTCGGAACAATGTAACCCTTGAAACGTTTATTTAGCTCCATGAGGCTATCACCTCCGTCCTTATGGGGCTGAATTCTTCAACGTCGACCCACAGTACTCCGTGCCAAGGGCGCACCCACTTGTTGCAAGTCTCTTTGTAAGGCTGGCCAGTGAGAGTTGCCCTAGAATATTGGAACTAACCTCTTAGTTAAAGGCTCTCCGAACACAAAGAGTGAGTCCTTACCCTGAATTCAAGCGGATGAGGTTATAGTTCAACAAGCGTTTCAAGCGAATTCCGTGTTTCTGAAAGCATGACGTCTTTATATGCGGGAGTTTATTAAATAATATTAAACATTCAATATTAAGAAACACTCCACAATCCATGGACTGATTGTGTTTGTAAGTAGAAGGTCTTAGTGTTCCAAATGTTGTACGGAGCGTTGGGTGATCAGAAAAGCATGTCTGAAGATAGATGATTAGATGCAAGGGCTTACTAAGGTAGACAAATCGGTCCGAGAGGACATAGAGAAATTGGCCCAAAAGCTCATACATTATTCATTTGATCATCGGAACCAATAGGAGCTCTACCAAGCCTAAATAACTATCGGTGTACCAAGACTTAAAGTGGCAGTCAATATAGCTTTGTCCTCATCAACTTGAAGTTTACAGAACCACTAGGATGAAGTCTCCTTTTAGCGACCTGGCAAGACCAAATTCTGCCTCAAGCTCCATCATTTTATGTAGCGCTCTGTATGTTCAATAAGCCTACAGTCTTAGAAAGCTGTAGCCGGATATCGATCCTTGTCTCAATTACCCTACTTCTTCAGTAGTTAAATTGTCGTCATGCGGCACGTTGGGGGCCAGAAATATATTTAGGCTTACATCTGAGGCTCCGGGTTACATTGAGATTTGCGAGCTGCTCGACCAGTTTGCCAAGTGCCTCCGACTTTTCTACTTTGTTTCACGGGCTGGCCAGCTGGAGGAGCCATAGGTACAGATAAGTGGCTATAAACAAGGACTTATAAGTCCCTAATCGCCTTTACGAATGGGTGATCTGGTTAGCTTTAGGACCAGGCTAAGTAGCAGATTTCCTCCATTCATAAATACCCATGAACGAAGCAAACATATGGTCAGCATTGCAGGATGCATATACGAGAATCATGGGCAAAAGCCCGCTTGAATGTTAAATCATTTAACTACACCAAAGTCAGTATGAATTTGCGAATTAAATAAGGTCAGTCATTGGTTACCCTAAAATCTTAGATGCATATGCCCAGGGACATCCGTTTAATCGCAACCTAACACGTTGCTCATCAATTCCTTGTCCTTGCCAAATTTCGCGGGATAACTTCCATGATAAGCAGTAATTCCATGCTGAGCAATAAATATCCCATTCACCGGCTCTTTAATGCTTTAGCCTCAATTGTGCCTGATTAGCATACCTTGTAAGTAGGGAGTAGCCTGTCAGACCCTGCGCCCTAGGGCTGCAGAGCCAAGGGCTTGTAAATCTGGTTCCAGCAATGATGGGCGGAATATCGCGGCGCAACACCACGAATCCAGCTTGCTCCGACTTGGCTGCAGCAAGGGTCCTTGGATTTTGTCCTCATCTTATCATTTATACGGTCATGCACTATTACACATTTGACCGTATTTTTCTGCTTACTTTTTTATTTTAACCTCAGCCTGTTGCCCCTTCTTTGCTGACATTCTTGCCAACGAGAAATCGTCGAGGCCAAGCACAATAACGAGCGACGAAACCATGCAGCTGTCTTACGGAATCCTCGCTGCCCTGCTGAGCGCATCGTCGCTCGTTGCGGCCTCGCCGACTCAATCCGCTAGCGATCTCATGCTAGAGCTCAACAGCAAGGCAACCACTGCGCTAGAGAATGCCCAAGCACCAACCAGTCGCAAGAAGTGCACAATCGCCAATGCCGATGTGCGCCGGGATTGGTAAGTCTACCTGCAAGATGCATTGCGCCGTGACTAACAACTAGGCCAGGAAAGTCCTCTCAAAGAAAGAAAGAAAGGCTTATATCAAGGCCGTTCTATGTCTGCGAAAGAAACCCTCCAGAGCGGACCCGTTTTTCGCACCTGGGGCACGCACCAGATATGACGATTTTGTGGCTGTGCATATCAACCAGACTCGCAGCATCCATGGAACAGTCAGTCCTTGTCCTTCTTGCGTCACCGATCAATACTTAATAATTTTTAAAGGGGAACTTCTTCACCTGGCATCGCTACTATACTTGGGCTTATGAAAAAGCTCTGCGGGATGAGTGCGGCTACAAGGGCACACAACCAGTAAGTAAATCTTCTTAATTGCCTACGATAAGAATTCCAAGCTTATAATTGACTTCAGTATTGGAATTGGTTTGAGACCGGTGACTATGCTACTAACCCGCTCTTCGACGGGTCCGAGACCAGTATGAGCGGCGATGGCGAGTTCTTCAAGCACAACGGCTCTGTTTCTGGCCAAGGAGCTATTTATCTCCCAAGCGGTAATGGAGGTGGCTGTATTAAGAACGGACCCTTCGCCGGCGCAACTGCTAACCTTGGACCTCCCTCTCCCGGCATGGACGGGATGAAAGCCACCGCTACACCTCTTGTGTACAACCCTCGGTGTCTCCGTCGAGATCTCAGCCGATACGCGATTGGCAAGTGGATGACTCTACCTAACTTGTACAACGTTACCCTCGGTGATGCTTCGGGAAGCATTCAGGCCATGCAGGATGAGTTTCAAGGTAGATTTCCAGATCTGTTCTTGGGATTGCACGCTGCTGGTCATTTTGCCATTGGTGGTGATTCGTCTGATCTCTACTCTTCGTCTAACGAGCCTGTGTTCTTTCTGCATCATGCTATGGTGGATCGGATTTACTGGATCTGGCAGGCCTTGCATCCCAAGCAGGCTCGGGATATTGCTGGTACTATCACTATTGGGAACAGGCCGCCTAGTCGAGACGCTTTGAAGTCTGATCCACTGAACGTGGGGGTTAACGCAGCTGAGATTACCATCGATGATGCGCTTGACACCTTAGGGGGATCTCCATTCTGTTATATCTATCTCTAAGGGTCAACAGGAAGGATGTCATTTGACTTCATTCTTCATAGCAATAAAATCCACCTTGTTTCCACGCGACTCGCCTGTCAAGCAGGGACAAATCTAGACCAGTTCACGAAATGACAAGAGTAGACCAAGAACTTGATCATCCAGTGACAACAAGAACCTTTCAATAGAAGCACGCTAGAACCCCCATATTCTCTCCATGGGGTTGGAGTAGATGCGTCTGTCAAAGTTTCACCCAACGTTGCTGGTAAAATTGAGCCCCGTAATGATGACGAAGACCTCGATGGGTTAAGAGAGAAGGTAGAGCTTCTGGTGATCGTCCTTGGCAACTTGCGACTCAAGGCCTACGGGCCATAGCCTGACAACCTTATGTTAATTTCAGAGGCGCTACTGGCTATACGGAGATGTCGGTTCAACGCCATGAGATCGCTTCCTACCCAGACACCTTCGAACTTACCGTCATCACACGTAGCACCCATGCTACCCAACGCTGAGGCGAACCAGAACTATCCCAGCTTATCCGAGCAGCTCAAGAGGCTCATGACGGCGCAGTCTACTTTCGGCGCCATCGTCGGAGCAGCAGTCGTTTTCTATCTAGGAGCCTTCATCTACACCATCCTAGACCTACTAGGGGATAAGAGTAACCAAGATGCCGCCATCTCTCTAGCGTTTGGTGTCGAATGGATGATTATCGTACATGTCGCAATCGTGAATGGGTTCCTTCTTGCCAGCAACAACCCGAGTCCGGTCACCATGCTCATCGGCCGGCCGCCTTCGACCCGCAAGCCACTCAAGATTTTCCCTCCCATCTACGACGGTATACTCCAGCCAGTGTTTGTGTGGCAGCGGGGGGTCAATGAGATGGAGTGGCTTAAGAAGTCGAGAGCGTGGAGGCGTGGCGATGAAGAATCTATGGAAGACGTCCGAATCAAGAAGCGGGATTATTTAGGCTGGATCATACTGCCCACCATCATTCTCATCTCCCTGCCGCCGGCAGCAGGGGCCGTGGTGGCGTGGCAGACTCCCCCACGGGGTTGGGGCTGTCGGTCACTCAGCTTTGTCACGTATGCAGGATTCCAGATGGTGTTTACTCCGTTATACTTCATCATCACACACAAGACGAAACCGAAGACTATAATACAGCGCGTCATACAATGGTTCTGCGTTCTAGTGTTTAGCGTGACAGTTGTGCTAGCTCTCTTCACTAGTATCGCGACGACTCTCATGCAGATCATAGGGGTCTTTCGGAACTGTTTTTGTTACGTGAATAGCGGCATGTGGCTCAACCTGAACAACGCTATTGTGAATGTAGCTTCTGACACGAAGAGCCGGAGGAACTCAAGCGATGGGTGGATTGTTATGGGCGGAGTTGGTACCGCTTTCATGGCAGCGTGTTCCTTTTTCGGATGGTGGCTCCAGATGAACATCCGGGTCTCTTTTGAGGATGCGATTAAAAATATTGATGAGATGTTTTAGATCAAGTGTACAGTAATGGGTGTGCGGGTATTATGAGTTGCCGTCGAATTCATTTAGATGAGTCATACCGATAAAAGTGGAGAGATTGAGAACTAAAATGAGAATTAGAAAATGGCAACGATGTTGAAGTTTTAAGCGTAAACACTTGCGTTATTAAATTGACCTCTATAAAGATATCAAGCCTTAGTACTAGATCCAACGATCTTATCGGAATCCAATATGTCTCAAAACATTTACAATAACGCCAAATTCTTTGCTGAGTATTCCTCCCTTGACCGATCTGTCAAGGGTCTCGATGCGGCCCCAGAATGGCCGCGGTTGAGATCTTACATCCCAGACCTCAAAGGCCTTGACGTCCTTGATCTTGGCTGCGGCTTTGGATGGTTCGCTCGCTGGGCACGAGGAACTGGAGCCAACTCGGTTCGAGCGCTCGAAATCTCCGACAACATGCTCAATCGAGCACGATCCATGACCAACGACACAAAGATCATCTACACACAAGCTGACCTCGACAACACCAACCTTTTGGACCATGGCAGTGGCATATATCATGTGGTGTTTAGCTCACTCACGCTTCACTACCTTGCGAATCTGCCGGCGCTCATTCAACAAGTGCAGACTGTCCTCAAGCCAGGAGGGACTTTTGTGTTTTCGATTGAGCACCCCATATACACAGCGCCAAGCAGAGCGGAGTTTATCACTGATGAAGCATCGGGGCGAGTATACTGGCCGCTCGATAACTATCAGAAAGAGGGCCTGCGGGTGACACATTGGCTTGGGGTGGAAGGAGTTCAGAAACAGCACAGGACTACGGCTAGTTATGTCAACCTTCTTCTCAAGGCAGGGTTTCAGATAAGGGAGTTTGA
Source organism: Fusarium pseudocircinatum (assembly GCA_013396035.1). Taxonomy (NCBI): domain Eukaryota; kingdom Fungi; phylum Ascomycota; class Sordariomycetes; order Hypocreales; family Nectriaceae; genus Fusarium; species Fusarium pseudocircinatum. The sequence goes on along the minus strand of JAAOAS010000035.1, from coordinate 22,092 downwards.
TGAATGGTACCCCACGCCAGAGGAATTAGAGAAATGTGGTTGGCATCGAGTGTTGGAGAGGCCGGTTTATCTCCTCATCTCAGCTGTCAAGAGTTGATTTATACCTTTTAAGAGGATATATAGGTAATACATGTATCAGACGCCTCAAACGCTAACGCATAAAGCTATGATTATAAGGAATGTTTTAGTCCATTGTAAACATTACAGATCCAAATTGGCATATGATAAGACCCTTTACTAATCCTCATCGACCTTAGATCGTATGATATAAATACAAACAAAGACCATCGCTACGGCCCTTCTCGCGTTTCACCAGAGGTCACTCCCTTACAGCTTATAATTTCCCATCTGTCGAGGGCTGACCTTATTGTGGAACATGTGGTCAATCTCATCATATCGTCGGCCCTTGAGCTCCGGAACATAAACCCAACTCCAAATAAAGCCGATCAAGCCCAGACCACCAAAGATGAAGCCAACCTTACCCTTCAGGTTACCTTCATCAGGGTTAACCATGTACGGAATGGCAAAGTTCATCGCAATACCCATAACAGATTGTGTAGCAGTAGCAAGCGCCATCGTCTTAGCCTTCAGGTTTAGGGAGGCCGTCTCACCAAGAACAGCGAAAGCCATGGCTCCAACGGTGGCGAAGTAGACGTAAGCGTAGATGACAGTGCATGCGGCTTGCACCCACTTGGCAGCTGCTGTAGGGACTACATCCATGATGCCGATGAGGAATAGGAGGACTGTGAGGGCTCCCATGCCGGAGAGAAAGATCTTGCGACGGCCGAAGGAGTTGACGACGAACCAACTGCAGATGTTGCCGAGAACGCCGCATGCTGTGACGCCGACGCCGAGATCGAAGCTGCGAGAGGTCTCGAGACCAGCGAGTTGGAAGAAGTAGGTTGAGTAGCCAAGCACAAAGATGATGCCGACGAAGTGTTGGCAGACGAAAACGCCCATGCTGATCATGGTTCGGATGAGGTCAGTTCCCTTGAAGCACTGGATCCATGATGCTTCCTCAGCAGAAGCAGCCTGTTCCTCTGCGATGGTCTCCTTGATAGTAGCCAGCTTAGCGTCGATATCAACACCATTTCCGTAAAGCTGGATCAGTGACTTCTTCGCCTCCTCAATCTTACCCTTTCGCACAAGATACCATGGAGTCTCAGGAGCGAAAGGCAGACCAGCAGCAAGGATAACAATAAAGATACCCTGCGTAGCCAGCGCACCCCTCCAAGCCCAATGATCCGTCCTCTCACCAAAAGCCTTTATTACACCATTCGACACCAACTGCCCAATAGCAATTCCAAGATTAACGCCCGCGGTAGCAATACCACGAAACACAACTGGTGAAATCTCCGACGTCGCCAACGGTGCAAGCGTTAGGAAGAAGCCTAAGCCAAGACCGATGATGAGCTTGGACATGAGGAAAGCCACGTTGGTGTTGGACATGCACTCTCCGATGGTACCGCCCGTCGCGAGGAGGAGTGCCATGACGAGGGAGTTCTTTCGGCCGACGTAGTCGCAGATCCAGGAGCACATGAAACCGCCGAAGAAGCAGCCAACGGAGCTGATGCAGTTGAAGGCTGTTTGCCAGTCGGCGGGGAGGATAGCTTCACCGTTTTCGACGTATCTAGAGGCTGTCAGTGGTGGCGAGAAAGGAGATCGGATGACGGGCGTACCCAAAGTCTCGCCGGAAGGCGGCGACGGAGATCATGGCGCCGTTGATCTGAGCATCAAAGCCCCTGTAACCGAGCAATTAATTATCGTGATCCTGATGGCAAGGCATGTATTCGACTTACCAGCCTACAGCTGCAATTGACCAGTAAAAGCACCACCAAACAATAGCGGGATGTTGTTTAAAGCATTGCTTGAGCGTCAACTCATGCTCAGCCTGACGATCTGTCTCGACAGCATGACTCTTGGCATCAATAAACTCAGTACCAGACACCTTGGCCTGGAGTTCAAGATCTGCTTTGGCGGTAGCATTCGACGTATCCATGATTGATAATAAGCAGTCAATAAGAATAAAGTGGAAACTGATGATGGGATGCTGGCGATGACTGATAAAGATGGGGGTCAACTGCCGAGTCTTATATACAGCTGCATAACCGTAGCATCATCAATAGCTCCCGGTTAAAGACATGCCATATTGATTCGTGAATGTGACATGGCATGACAAGAAGAGAAGCACGAAAATCATGCGCAGAAAAAGAACTAGCTTTAGCTAACACGGTCTAGACCAGTCTGGGGGTTTGTGGGGAGACACGAAAATCTGGGGATGCTGAGCTTACCCCAGTTTGGCTGATACGAGCGACATTCCCCGACGAGAGCCCACTTTCCGGCGTCACGAGTCAAGAGGTATAAGGAGCGATATTCCCCGACGTGACATCCACTTTGTTTCTCTCATCCTCGTCGCTTCTACGCCATTCATCATGTCCCCGCAAACATCAGAAATGTCAGCTGAAGCGGATCGTCGGCCGGGAAAGAGGCCTGCGCCAAGGGGCACAGCGTTTTATCCCCGCAAACGAGCTAACACAGCTTGTCAAGTATGCCGGGCTAGGAAGACAAAGTGCGATAATCAGAAGCCGGCTTGTTCGTACTGCGTCAGTGTGGGAGCCACGTGTATTCAGTCGCCGGTTGATCTCTCGGCATTTGACCCTGCGAGCCTCAAGATCTTGGAGCGGTTGGATGAATTGGAGAAGTTGATTCGCGAGCCAAAGCCTGACACCAGCAGTCAAGATGTTGCCCAGCATGAGACAGAGCTGTTACCCGAAGAGTCTCCCTCGCAGTTATCCCCAGAGAGTCTCAGCAACATCCCCCTACGAAGCATCCTCCCCGAGAAGATGGAGAGCCTCCTCCTCTGGTCCGTCCTCTCCCGCGACATGTCATCCCACACAACCCTGCACCCCGATCCCCCACAACCATCCCCATCTTATTCCCCCGGCTGCACATCCCTAGCCGACATAGCAGACCTCGACACCCAAGGCGTGAAAGCCCTTCTTGACAATTTCTTCGATCACGTGCACTGCAAGAACCCCATCCTCGAAGAAGCAGCTGCCAGAAAAGTGGTCCTCAACGTAGTCATCGACGGGATCGACTGGTCGCCTGGATCATGCCTGACACTGATTATCTGCGCCCTGGGAAAGATTGCGACGCCGCTGGATGCGAGTTTTCATCTCAGGGCTGATTCAACGACTTATTTGGAGGCTCAGGCGCTGTTTCAGGCAGCCCAAAAGAGGATTGGTACGTTGATGGCGAGATCGGATATCATTGGGGCGCAGTGCTTCTTCCTTTCGGGGGTGTTTTTGATGAGTACGTTTAGACCCTTTGAGGCGTGGCGGTACTTCTCGCAGGCATTAGGGATGTGTCAGACGCTGCCGTTCCTGCAGAGAGCGCAGTCTCTTAGCGCAATGGATGGGGAAGATTTAGCGAGACCGGAATTGGGTGAGACGCAGCAAGAGGCTGTATACTGGTCTGCCTGGAAGTCCGAGAGAGAATTACGAGGAGAGCTATCACTGCCAGACTTTAGCATGCCTTATTCTTCAAGCGTGCTGTATCCACCATTCTTCCCAACGCCTCCTCATCCACTGGAGTCGACTAAGACCACGGCTTCAAGTCGTCAACATACAGCGTGGCTATTCTACCTCTCCGAAATATCCCTTCGCCGCCTCTCAAGCCGAACATGCAACGATATCCTCGGACTCCACCGGGCATCAAGTTCAAATCTTGACTTCCTCAAACAACTCTCCCTTCTCATCCCCGCTTACGAAACCCAAGCAAACGAATGGGCTGAAAGTCTGCCTCCCGAACTCTCCATCGCTTCAGCACCAATCGACGACAATGTATGCTGCTTCGTCCTCCGCGGACACTTGGTGAACTTCTTCGAGCGCCTCTACTGGCCTTTCGTAATGGCTCATCTCGCCGCCTTGGAACGAGGTGTAACTACGCCCATCCCGGGGCGACAATTCGTAGAAAAGGGCTTGGAATATCATATCCTCAATGTCGAGGTAAACGAAGCAGGCTTTTTACATCGCCATCACGGGACGTGGCTCATGATCAGAGCCTTAGTGCGTTCCGCGACGGTGTTGCTTGCAGCGCGGCTCTTGGGATCGGGAATGCCCGCTGGGTGGAGGGATGCATGTGAGAGGATCATGCAGGTTCTGAGGGCGTGGGAGGACGATGTCCCGGGATTGTCGAACCATCGGAATTTCTTGGAGGAGGTTTTGCATGGGCTGGGTGCTAATTGATGTTTAACATATGATGTACACTAATAAATTGGTCAAGGCGTTCTTCCCCGTGTTTGGCGTGTAATGGGTATGGAGATCCCGGGGGAATGGTTCGTAGTGGTGTCGTGGCGGATCCTATCGGGGAGTGTCGCTCGTAAGACAACACTCCACTTTGAGTGTACGGACTATTTAGGTCAAGGCTGTAATGACTTTCGGAGCAAGTAGACCTCACAGAGCATCACTCGCATTAGCTACTTTACCATCTATACATCTTTCATTCTTCCATTCTCTCTTCCTGCATAGCTACATCTCACAGTCTACCATGGTCGCAACAGCAGACAACTCCGGCTCCTACGAAGCCATCCCCAAAACCACCCCTCAAAAGCCATCAGCATGTAAGATGCTCCATACCGAGGGCAGTCGCATCGTCGACCCTTCCGGCAACACCGTCATCCTCAAAGGCGCTGCCATCGGCGGCATGCTCAACATGGAGAACTTCATCACCGGCTACGCAGGCCACGAACACCAACACAGACAACAAATGGCCGAAGTCATGGGTGAAGAAAAAGCAAACTTCTTCTTTGACAGACTTTTATACCATTTCTTCACAGACTCTGATGCCGCTTACTTTGCGTCGCTCGGTCTGAACTGTATCCGCATCCCGTTCAATTATCGTCATTTCATCGATGACATGGATCCTGATAATCTCAAGAAATCTGGGTTCGATTGGTTAGATCGCTGTGTGGATATTTGTGAGAGGCATAACCTTTACGCTGTCCTTGATCTTCATGCCGTTCCTGGAGGTCAGAACCAAGACTGGCATAGTGATTCTGGACTTTCACGGGCAGCGTTCTGGGATTTTAAGGACCACCAAGACAGGGCTATTCAACTATGGAAAGCCCTCGCATCTCACTACAAGGGGAACCCCGTCATCGCAGGCTACAACCTTCTCAACGAACCCGCCGACGAAACCAAGACCTCATCTGGCCACTACGGCGCCAAGCTCGTAAAATGGTACGAGCGCACCGAGAAAGAAGTCCGCGCCATTGACCCTGATCACATGATCTTCATCGACGGGAACACGTACGCAATGGACTTCCGCGCCTTTCCCGAGAACCCTCTTCCGAACGCTGTGTACGCCTGTCACGATTACAGCCTCTACGGATTTCCTCTTCCGGAGCAGTACGAAGGTACAGATGAGCAGAATACTAAGCTGAGGAAGAGCTTTGAGAGAAAGGTGCAGTTCATGAGGGAGAAGAACGTGCCGATTTGGAATGGAGAGTTTGGTCCTGTTTATCAGAATGAGCATAAGGACGGTGACGAAGCTATCAAGACCAACGCCAAGCGCTTTAACTTGCTACAAGAGCAATTGGCCATTTACAGAGAAACAGATGTCAACTGGTCCATCTGGCTGTACAAAGACGTCGGCTATCAGGGCATGGTCTACGTCGATCCCGAGTCCCCCTACATGCGACTCATAGCACCCTTCATCGCCAAGAAACAGCGTCTGGGTCTTGATTTCTGGGGCGTTGTGAACAAAGACGGCGTCAAACACCTTTACGAGCCATTCCTCCAAGGGCTGAAGGAGGAAGTGCTGGAGAAGTACAGAGACACCAAGTATCCCAAGATTTGGACTTTTGAACGACAATTTGAGCGGGTTATTAGGGAGTGTTTGATGAGTGAGTATGTGGGATGGGAGTTGGCGGAGTTGTTTAGGGATAAGAGCAAGGAGGAGTTGGAGGAGCTTGCGAGTTGTTTTTCTTTTGAGAAGTGTATCAAGAGGGATACGCTTGTGGGGATTTTGAGTCATGATTCGATGATCTCGGCTGGGAAGAAGTAGTTACACTTGGGTTTGAGGATGATATTTTGGCGTTTTAGTGGTTCTGATGTGGTTACAAGATATAGTAAACAAGGTTACTTCATTGAATATAAACTACCTCCTTCTCTGATAAGTATCCCATGCCATCATGCATCTAAACTCCTCGGTTGATAGAATCCACCCCATCAGTCAAGTCCTGGCAGCTCAACACAAAGCCCCAGCCTCCTTCACAGTTATACTCAGTGCACTTCCTGGCAAAGTCAGGACTTGTCGTTGCACAAGCATCACTGAGCATCAAGCAATCCCAGCCCTTGGTGTAAGCGTCTCGAATAGTCCCAGCGACGCACTGATCCGTGTTCTCCCCCGCAAACAGCAACGTTCTAATACCTCGCTTACGCAGTGCATCTTCGATACCAGTTCCTCCCCAGAAACCTGAAAGTCGATTCTTATTGATGTGAATATCTTGTGGTTCTGCGATTCGCTTCAGACTGGGATGGAACTCGGTGTTCCACTGATCTCGCAGCATGACTCGGCCCGCGTCGATGAGTGTTCCATCCTCGCACTTGACTTGTCCAATCTCAGCGCCGATACTTCCCAGAAAGGTTGGTTTGACGAAGTTCTTATCGAGGGGAAAGTCGAATCCTCTTGCGATGCTCGGAGGCATGTCATCAAGGTCGCTGTCTTCAACACCCCAGCCAAGCCACACAACTGGTATGCCAGCCCTGCGACACACTGGAATGACTTGCTTGGCGAGTTTATCCACGATCTCCAGACCGGGGCTCTCGGGAGGACGACCGAGAAGAGGCGACAGGAAATAGTTCTGCATGTCGATGACGACGAGAGCTGTTTTTGCAGGGTCGATGGTGGCTTTCTCAGTGCGCGTGTTCAGAGTGATTCGAGGGTAAATGGGTGGTGAATCTGGAGTTGGGGGATGTGTGAGGTCGAAGCCATCTTTCTTGGTCCAGAGCCAGAAGTTGTTTTTGCCGCCGACAATCTTGACTTTCATATTGATCAGTTGATTGTGAGAGGTCTGTAATATGAGAGAGATTGATGATGGATTGAGGTAGACGTGGAAGGAGGGGGAGGACAGAGATGTGGCTGCGGTGAATCAGAGCCAATTTGGACAAAGCCTGACGTCAGAGTTTACAGCACAAAGAAACAAGGAGGCCAATACTAATGGCTGCTATTACTTAGAGAAATGGTTAGAAAGGATGAACCGTTTTTGCAAAGAGTAATGCTCAAGCCGTAAGTGAAGCAATATCCTGTGCCAAGTTCCCTCGGCACAATGACAAGGCGGAGTATATTCAATGTTCACTGAGCGATGCATAGCATGCTTTCGACCACACTTTTCTCACCAGGATCTAATATTCAAGCTACGTATTTCTGACACACTTTTAACTCCAGTTTTACTAATCTCACGTATACATATATCCATAAGAGATTTTGTACGATACGCTACCAACCATGTGTACAGAGGTTGTTCACACATGGGAGTGCACAGTATGCAGAAAGGACTTCAAGTCAAGAAAAGACTACACGATGTGCAAAGGTGGGCGAAAGGAGAATAAATGGGGTGCTTGCAAGAAGTATAATATCCAGCATGAATACTGGAAGGACAAGTGCGGTGCTTGTGTAAAGAAGAAGTAACCTGAGGTAGCTCAGCAGAAGCTTAGTTGAGAAAGGGGTTAGACTCTAATGTGATCAATTCGAACTTTCGTACCGCTTGTAGAAGCATACTCTGTGAGTTGAACGTTGGGCAGGGATAGCGTGGGGTTGTTAGCGGGTCATTACTTATCATATGCTGTTGCTTGCGAAATCTTCATAAGGAAATCTTTTTTTCGGTCCATCGATATCAAAGTAGGTGCATCGACACCATATACTCACATGATCAGAGAGCAGTCAACGAAGTATGACACCTACTCATATTGGCGGTACAGAGACTTGCACGTGGATATTCACAGCTGTGCATTACTATTCCGTGTATATAAACACTCGCTCGTATGGTAGTACAACCCGAACTCGCCAAGCACAATCTCACCAAATATACATCCAAAAACATACAGCGACATCTACCATGTGTATCGAAGAAGTCAACAACTATGAATGCCCCAAGTGCGGCAGAGATCACAGAGCCGACAGAGATTACAAAATGTGTAGCACCGGTCGTCGCAAGAACAAATGGGGCGCCTGTGGGAAATCATCGGTGGAGAGACATAATTATAAGGAGACTTGCCCGGCTTGTATCGCGAAAGCGAAGAAGCGAAGTTAGCAACACCGCCTTGACCTTTTCAAGAGGGAGAGGCTAGAAAATGGTTATTAATTGACAAATAAAACTTGTCTTGGATGGGTGACTAGTAGGAGTAAGACAGAGAATGAATACTATCCCACTACCAGTATGGCGAAAACCTGTCGTTCGTGCCCAGTGTGGCAGATAGAGAGGCCGCTTCGATGATCAGCAGCTATAAAGCATGGGGTGAATCAATGAGTAAAGAGGGATTGCCATACCGATGCATAAGTGGACTGACGATAATGACTCTGCTCTTGGCTTCTTTTAATGGTTGCAGCAAAATCAAGCTATGGGTTGGTCATTCCCATTTTCGTCCTGCCCAAGAATGTCCTAGCGCGCTACGTGGCAAAACTTCAGTGAACCAAGGTTGATGTGTGTTACACAAAGAGACAGATTATCATATCATGGCTACGCATTGAGCCTGGATCCACTCCCTCGTATTGAGGCCAGACATGTAAAAGAGGGTCTGTTATGCTGCCCAAGTCTTGGCAAATACTCAATGGACATGGTATATCAGGCTGTAAAAGCCATACTCACGTGGAAGGGATTCCAACTATTTTCTCCCTTTGTAACTCACCGAGTCAAAGGTTGAACAAAACACTTCCAGCTCCCGCTCATCGTTCGTATACTAAGTTCTGTCTGCCCGGATACTCCACTATCTTGCAATGGAATCAGCAAGTGATCCCCCTGGAGATCTGTGCTCTGTATGCTCTCAGATCAACTTTAACGATATTGCTTTGCCAGAAAAGCATTGCAACGATGCATGCAAAAATGCGACTTTACCCTCAGCAGAATATTCTGGTGACTCAGATTCTGATTTTAGTTCTGATCTCAATTATGATCTGGATGATCTAGATTCAGATTCAGATCAGGAGTCTGACGATTCAGCCTCAGAGTCAACCGAGCTCTCGTCCCTCGATACGAAACTTGGAACAAACCACGATATCTCCCTGCGTGCAGATACCTGTGCCCTTTGCAGGCTCATAGACAAAAGTCTCCAACGGCTCTACCCAACGTGCGTTGGGGACATTACCCTTCGTGGTGGACGAAGCTTAGTAGTGTCATCACTACCTTCTGATACAGAACCTCAGCATACTCACACGACCGTTGCAACTATTGAATATGCATTCAACGACGAGGAAGGGCCTCGTAATTACATTCCAGGATCTCGAGAGGTCGGAAGAGTTCTAGATCTTCAGTTGCTTCGCGATGCATCTCAGACAAGCAGTGTCGAAGAACAAATGTCACGATCTCGGATAGGAGGTCGAACAATCCCTGCCACGGTGAACTTTGAGCTTCTCAAGACGTGGTTTAATATTTGCAAAACGAGCCACGGCGATATATGTTCCCGTGGCTCAGAATCACCGAACGACATGCCCAAAACCATGCCGGCGTTTGTTATTGATGTTAAACAGGCTTGCATTATCGCAACCCCAACTGACTGCACTTATGTTGCCTTGAGCTATGTCTGGGGAAAGGCAGCGGTCCTCAAGCACTTGTTGTTCAATTCAAACTCGCTACAAACTCCCGGATCCCTCAATTCAAATGATATTCCTAGAACAGTGCGCGATGCCATTTCTGCCACCGTTGGTCTGGACGAGCGTTATCTCTGGGTTGACGCGCTTTGCATTGTTCAGGATGATCCAGCCATGAAACTCTCTCAAATAGAAAAGATGGATCAGATTTACGCCGGAGCAGCCTTGACCTTGGTGGCAGGCGAAGGGGACAGTGCTGCTGCTGGCTTACCGGGTATTCACACAAGGTCTTCCGAAGTCCATCAGGAAGTTCTGTGCGTGAGGGACCATACTTTCCTGACGGTAGTAGGGGCCTACCGATCACGAGAGGTCAACTATGGCGAGTTCGAGGGCCCGAGTATTCAGGACTCAACCTGGATGCATCGGGCCTGGACAATGCAGGAATTGTGCTTCTCCAACAGGTCACTCATCTTTACGGGTAATCAGGCCTTCTGGAGATGCCATAAAAGCATCTGGTCTGAGGAGGTGGCTTTAGAGGAAGCAAAAACAAGCGACTTGGAGATTATGCCGATGACATTGGAGAGAAGGTTCCCCATGCATGCAATAGAAACACACCACTACTTCAAGCTCTACTGTAACTACTTGCGGGCTTACAGGCAACGTAGCCTGACATTCAAATCTGACCTCCTCAACGCATTCCAAGGGATGGTCTCAGTTTTCTCTCGAACACAGAAAGACGAATATTTCTGGGGTCATCCTGAAAGTCTTTTCTCGGCATCTTTGGGATGGCTCTTTGAGTGTAAGCATATTCGTAACTTTGCGAGCCAACAGACTTCAGCGTCTGATGGAGAGACTAAGGATCTTGAATTTCCTTCCTGGTGTTGGGCAGCCTGGGATAACCAAGAAGAGGACGACAGAGAGCTGGACTTTTGGAGCTGTCGAGCTATTGACGCTGGATTGCACAATGCACTCCCTCCTCATCCGGCAATCACACAGTTTTACATTGCAATAGAAAGGGACAAGGTCGTCGCTATCAACGAGTTTCACACCAAGAAGCTTGAATGGCAAGGTTCAGCGGGAGGTATTCCTCAGGATACATATGATCCGGCTCAAGAATCTAACCTGTTGCCGGGAACATTGCTTTTCTGGGCCAGTGTCGCGACATTAAGGGTCAGGCTTACAGGGGGATCTCCATCCGACAAAGATTCTAGTACTGAATTTGACGATACGAACTCCGGGGACGAATATGAAGAGTACAGCCATACCGAAAAGGGGAAGTGGAAGATAACAGGAAGGAGTCTTAAAAAAGAAGATACCCACCAGGTTTGGTTAAGTCGACAAGAGGATGGAAGACTGCAAAGTTTGTACGAGATCATACTTCCTGACGAAAACACCAAACTTTCAGGAACTTTCCCTGTAAGCTTTGCCGCTATCTACAAAGATGAGGGGTCTCGATTCGATTCGGCGTTTGATGGAAAACGACACCCGAAGCTCATGCTTCTAGCTCTGGAATGGAGACAGGGAATGGCATATCGGATGGGTTTAGGAGAAATTGATGAGGAAAAGTGGGCGAGCCTGAGCAGTAGGGAATGGAAGCTAATTAAAATGAGATAATGAGACACTGAAGAGTTTTATGATAGCATAAATATGTCAATGGTATTTTAAAGAGATATCACTTCTGGAGTTCTCACGTAATGTCTACCTAGTAGCTTCAAGAATCAAGTCGCCGCCAAGTTTAGCGGCGCTGCCCAAATAGGCGCACTTATTGAAGTAGATATTTTCTTCGGGCTATGGAATATTTGTGAACTGACAAATAAAACTTTTCTATATATGCGATGTGATTATTTCGTACTTGAAGTATCTATATTGCAAGCACGCAGCTGGCATACAGACGTGGTCCCAACAGCGACCGAGACACCTGATCCGCAGTCTTTGTTTCGTGTATGTTCCATGTGGCATAGAAAGTGGCCCTTCTTTTCGGTAGTCCGTAAAATCTTTCCCATAAAAAGACCTACTGGCAAAGCCTCCTCACGCTATTGCTGTCTTCGCTCCTCGTCAAGCAGGGGTCTAGGTTCAACAGGGGCTTTCTTCTGTAGGCTGACCCAGATAGCTGAACCAATGATCAAAGCACTGCCAATGAAACTGGTGATGGGAGGTGTAGTTCCCCAGACGATTCGCTCGATGATCAGCGCAAAGACCATTTGAACGTACTGTAAAATGAGTTAGCAATGTCGCGAATTGCTGGGCAAGCAGGAACTTACAATAAGATTGGTGGCTCGACCAGCCTTCTCTCTCTGAAGACCCTCAGTGAGGAGAAGCTGGAGCAGAAAGCCAGAGATGCCAATCGAGAGAAGTAAACACCTGACTGCATGAGCTTTATGCTAACGTTGGGAATGAAATTACATACCATTCTGCGATAGTCTTGGGGATCTCAAACTGAAGATGAGGGTGAATCATGATGATGAGGAACGAGCTAACAGTTGCTAGTACAGCGAAGTAATTGACACTGACGAGCGAATGAGCCCGCTTGCCGATGACGCGGATAGTCGCATACGCCGTCGCTGCTGCAAAAGAACCGAAGATGGCGCACAGGATAGCAATGGTGCGTTCTTGTGGTGTTGCTTTCACTGGCGGTAGGATGCCTCCATCAATGTTGACATAGGGGTCTACGGTTCGAGACTCTAACTCCGACAATGTTCGCCAGCTTTCGGGGAAGAGAAAGGCTGGACGAGCGACGAAGAGAACGCCTGCGAAGGCGATAAAGCCTGCGGTTGCTTCCTTGACAGTGAATGGTTCCTAGTTACTGATCAGCTGGAAACCATCGTCAAAGATCAAGGCTAGACTTACGCGCAGGGCAACCCATGCAATAAAAGCAGTGAGAGTCGGGACAAGGAACGTAATAACCGTCGCATCAGAAATATCAAGATACGACAGTGAATCTAAACCAACACATTAGCGGAACCCCTCCCAATCAACCAACCACGTATCCTTACAGTAAAGTCCAAAAAGCCCAGCAGATCCCGCAAACCCTCTCAGCACCAACAGTCCCCTAACCTCCTTCGGCCCCAAAGGAAAATTCGGCACGTTTTTACACCACATGTAAACAGAGCCAATCAGCGCCGTGGCCAACATTCTCACAAAAATGATCTGCAAAGCGTGAAACTTTGTTTCAAACCCCGTTTCGAGAAGCCGTGTTGTCATTGACATCTGAGTTTGTTAGTGTGACTGTTTCACCGGGCTCGGGAGTGGCGTGCTTACTATTGAAGCGAATAGTTGGGCGACTAGGACGTAGAATAGACCAATGTTACGGGAGTAAAAGCTTTGAAGCTTTGAGAAGATTGTTGAGTCGGAATCTGAGCTTGTCTCGGAGGATGTTTCTGAGGAGTCTGAGGTATTGGCGGCTGGGGCCAGTAGAGATGAAACCTCTGATTGTCCATGGTGATTGGCCTGCGTCTTGCTCTGAGAGTGAGGCATGTTCAAAGTCCTTCTGAGAATGGAATTATGAAAATAAGTCTACGGCCAGCGCAGTTGGTAATCCCTTGTAATTAAGTCAGGGTTCGATTCACAACCCGTGTGAGAGAACTGAAGGATTTTCTCCATTTGGTCTCGTGAGCGAGTGGCGCTGAGCCAACTAAATACTCAGCTCAGATTGGACAGTAACGGTCCCACGAAAGGGGGGTTTCCACCAATCGTGACTATGATCGCTACGTGAAACTCGGGTCATTAATTCTTCCGTCGCCTTGGCCATCCTTAATCTTGGTCGTGAGAACTTCAATTTATCTCTTTCTGATGTATATTGAGAGAGTATGTCATTTTCAGCTCTGAGCCGCAGTTATGAGTCCTTTCTTTAATAAATCTTTTTTATTAATCAACGACTAGGCAATTCAGGGCTTGCCTTATAAGGCCAGAACAATTAGCGGACGCTAATTCTGCTTACCCTGCATGAACAGATTTTAAATCTACTCTCGCCTTTTATAGTTCAACTTAAAGAGTTGCGTTAGACGATATTTTATCTTTTAAGTCTAATTAAAACTGCATTCTTTTTATTGGCTTGTCTTAAATTTCTCGGCACCGATGCCATATCATTGCTAAGTTAAGAGAGAAAAGATCGTTGTTAAGACGATTAAAGATATTGAAACTATTCACCACTGAATCAAACTAAACTGTCAACATCAACATCGCTACTCCAGTAAAACTCAATATCAGCGACAAAGAAGCTCTCTCAATAGAACCACTGTTACCATTCGAACCTCCACTTCCTGCAGTAGCTGTCACCGTCGTAGTACTCTCCCCAGTCCCAGCCGGTACATCCGTGGGCTGATCTTGCGCTGACGCTCCCTCAGAACTCGTTGTCTCAGCCGGAGTAAATGACAAAACGCACTCAGCATCGAGCGCAAGAGTATCGCCGACATCGTTGGTGACTTCCATCTCAGGACACGAGAACGTCGCATCTTCGCCTTGCACCGTGACAGTCTTTGTGCCAGTCTCAGTCTCGGTCTTGGTCTCCCATTCGGTTGTTGTATAAATTGTATAAGGTGTGCAGGAAAGTTGTCTGGCCAAGGGCCTGTTGACGTGGGCAGGTGCTGTTGCGGCATCGCGACGGAGACGAGCAGCGCTATCGTCGGTGGTGGTAGCTTCGGGGGGTTCGTAGTGCAGGGTGCATCCCTCATCGAGCTCAAGTGTCGCACCCTCGTCGTTAGTCGCTGTCATGGGGACGCATGTAAACTCAGGAGCGTTGCCGGTGTCGGGCTCGATATCAGTTGTAACTCGCACAGTCTTCATCTTCGTTGTTGTAACTGTGTCGGTCGACTTGATCGTCGAAGTGGCAGCAGGACAGGGCTTGCAATACCCATCAGAGCCACAGTAGCCAATTGACTTGCAGCACTCCTTTTCGCAGCACGTAGTACCCTTCAAGCAGGAGCCATTCTTGCAACACCTCTGAGTCGAAGGATTGGCACAATATCCAGTTGAACAACACTCACTGGACTTTGGACAGGCCCAAACAGTTCCAGTTCCAGTACAGCAAGTGGTTGTTTTGGGGTTATAGCACTTGCTATTTCCACATCGCTTCTGACCGGACGGACAACATCCACCACCTGGCATGCAGTCATACCCCTTGGGACAATTCCGGCCGACACCACCACAGCATACTGAGCTAATAACTAGAATCGCCTTTTTTCTCCTACTTTATAGGTAGATAAGGACAGGTGAACTTGTAGGCTTAATTGTGAAATATTCTCAATTCCAAGTCGAAAGGTACCGCAAAGGAGATAACCATACCATTTTATAAAATATACAAGCTACGAATCTGTAAGCAATAATGCTGGCAACGATGGTAATAAGAGCATTGTTCTTGGTGAGATATGACAGCCATGGCCCGACGGGTAAGGAAGGATTGGTGGTAGCTGTACAGTATCATTGCACAATTTAGTCGTACCCCACAGACTCATAATCATGAAATCCATATGCTGCTCGTATTTTGAACGCTGCTAGAAGCTCAAGCGCGGCTGAGCATTTGCTTGTTCTACTAAGAGGTTATCGCCACTCTTCTATCTATACATGCACCTAAACCCCGTGACAGCCAGCTCAAAGTGACGTGAACTTTGCCAACCAATAGTAAAACTCAAATTCCACACACGCTCGGCTATTGAGAGTCGCTACGGTCTTTATCTCGTGTTTGTGGAGCCGGGAATCGTATCACCCGTAGATCAGATAGCAGCGCCCCCCGGAAGTGGTCGGTTCATCGGCAACGCGAGCTAAAACAAAGTCGGCTAGGATAAACGTGGGCAGGTCTATTTCAGTATGATTATGATGTCGGATACGAGGCTTGGCAGAGCCTATTGCTTGTTTGGGACTGCGCTTGATCGATATGGGGTTGGGCGTGGATTCTTTTTTTCCGCGCTAGAACATTTATGATATCATTTGTTCATGACATGTTGAATCACGAAAACTCTAATTATACGAGAGGTTGGGCAGCTGATTGACGGATGGTCGGGTTGAAGATGGACGAGATGGAGATATAAAATGTAACTTGATGTCTCCAGACAATCAATTCCATCATCCTCATCATCATCATCATCATCTGCATCTCTACATCTCAGTCAAACACTCAATTCTTTTATCCTCGCAAGCTCTGTAACTCCACCAGTCCCGATCATCAAGAACTCAACATGAACAAGTTCATCATCGCCCTCACCGTGGCTTCCGCAGTCTCTGCTGCCCCTCTATACAGCAGCGATGACTGCCAGGATGCCTATAAGAAGTGCGTCGCCGCGGGTACCCCAGAGGTTGCATGCTCATGCACTCTGACTGCCTGCGTAGGCGAAGATAACGCTCGCAACCGCGAGTATTGCGCTTCTGCCACTGCATCGCTTGCTCAGCCAACCAAGACCGAGATTCCCGGAGGCTGCAATCCCGCTCACCCCGGCTCATGCCCTTCATCGTACTTTACCAAGTACACTGCCCCCGCCGCGACATTCACCTCTATCCCCGGCATCCCTGGTGGTTGTAACCCCGCTCATCCCGGATCCTGCCCATCTTCATACTTCACCAAGACATATACCGCTCCGGCTGCGACTTTTACCTCTATTTCTGGTATTCCCGGAGGCTGCAATCCCGCTCACCCCGGATCTTGCCCATCAAGCTATTTCACCTACCCCATTGCTTCCAAGACTTCGGTGCTACCTGTTCCCGTGCCTGCTCCCACTGAAGACTGCTCTGAGGGTACAAAACCGGAGCCTACCGGCTCTAAGGGTTCCGGCTCCGAGGGTACCACTTACCCCGAGCCCAAGCCTGTTGAAGGTTTGACTTGGACCATCAAGGATCTTACTCGCTACTGCGGCGAGGGCAATGAAGGTTGTGATTACAACTTTGAGATCGCTGCTGACGGAAAGACTGAGCGCTGCACTGTCATCCGAATGCCCGGTAAAGACGCTGCCACCGAGAGCTGGTCTAACGAGCCCTGCACTGATGGCTCTGAGTTTACTGTCTCTTGGGGATATGTCACTGAGCCTGCCCCTGCTTTTGCTGTTGTTTCCGTTGTCAAGGGCAAGGAAATCGCCTGGTTTGGTGTCTCCGACGTCAACGGTCAGAAGGTTACTACTACTCCTTCCAACCCCTTTGGCTCTGGACAGTATGGCGACCTTGGGCCCGAGCAGGTCTACACTTACTAGGGGCGCTATGTCTGAGAATAAAAAAGGATATGCGACATACGGTTCATGACACGAATGATATAATACACCCGCTCATTAAGTAATCTTAGAATTAATATATAGACTTCATTCTTTTAACTCGAAATATAAATAGAGATATATTAAGGTTCAACAGCTCATGTCCCTCACTGTCTCGCTTTCCAGTGGAAAATCATTTTACTGGGGTAGGGCACAAAGAATAAAACTGCCCCCTTCCAATGGTCGATCTTCCTAAGCCGTCATTCTTCCCGCCGCCTTAATCTAACACCAGTGTCTCTACCCCCAACTTACACATCCCTAACTACTGATGGTACTATGCCAGCACCGGCTAATCGATTGCCTGGCTGATAGCATAGTGGGACATAAACTCTCCGTTCCATCTAAGGTTTATAGGGGGCCGTCGACATTTGGGAAGTTACTTTTGCCCTCTCTACCACATGCGGCGTTCCTTGACCCTAGTAATAATTGCATACATCTCTGAGCGAGCTATCATTAAGCGTTTCTTTTTTTCTATTTTGCTGCTAAAGAAGCATCAGTCGCATCTGGTGGTCCTCTAGGGTAGGGTATGTGTTGAATGTCTCGCCGGTGAATGTCGTCTGCCTCTGGGCTGAATGTCGGGCTCTGAACTTGGACACTGTGCAACCTATGTACCATCTCACATCAGTTTGCCGCACCATTGGTGCCACAATTGCTTCTCCCGGATAGGATGCGATAAAAGGCCTAGACTCACTGTTGAAGCTGCGGTGCGGCTTTGCTGTCAAATGTGGAACCTTTAATATGTAGACACCCCATCCAATGTGTTAGTTGCTAGCATTTGCTGCAAACCTGCACTGCGGACAGATCAACACAAGTCTTACCTCTCTATAAACTATCTGATAATTGTATTTCTAAATAGTTCCTGGTGTTTCTTTCAAAGTGAGGGAGGAATTCAAGTCCTTAACCACAGAGAGAGAAAACGAAAGTGTCGAAGCATTTCTATCCCCAATTAAAATACTCTTATGATCCCCTTTCATGCCGTATCTGCATCCTCAAACTGGAATGTGACAAAGTTTCAGATAAGTACAAATCCTCTTCGTCACTCTCGAAGACCTCGGCATACTCTTGATTATCTTCTGAGACATCAGATTCATCTCTTTCACTGCCTTCCGATGGGTTACGCAATCTGGCTGCGATGTCAAAGCTGAATGTTGGCCGCCTGAGCATAACGCCATATGCTGTTTCCCCTCGATCGTTGACTTGGGTCAAATCAGGGTTTTGGTCCAAAACAGATGTTATCAAGTCAGCTGAATAGCATTCCACGGTGGAAGTGAGAGCTAGCCTCTGGCGAGAATACTTCTCATCGACCTGCGCACCACTCGATCGCAACATTCTGACTGCTCTGGGCAAGACTCGCTCAGCAGTCAGAAGCATCGGTGTTTTCCCGTCATCGCCAACCGCGTCTACCTCGACACCACGGGAAAGTAAGACTTCCAAGATGTCTTCGAAATTATCTTCTTCAGATCTTCTGTAGAGCAATGGGCGTCCTTCCATCTTGATGCCTGACTTTCCTATGTCTCCGATGGCAAGTGAAAGTAGTGGTGTGTTGTTTTTGTTGTCTAAAGCAGAGGCATCGAGATCATACTGATAGAGCAGCTTTGACACCAGCCACGGGGATCCAATAGCAGATGCATAGTGCAGAAGCGTCCTCCCCGAGTTATCGGTCGACTTGACATCTGCTCCCTGGCCATCCAGTAACCTGATGATAAGTGCATTCAATGTCTTATTAAACGCGGCGAGCCGCAAACGGACAAGTCTTCTTACAGTTGTTGTCTTTTCAATACCCGGTGGTATGAAATGGGATGCACCGCCTGGGGGATTCGTATCCTTGTCGTCTGTACTATGTTCGGTGACCATGAAAAATCGCCAATTATCCAAATGAACGACAAGGTTGTGTGCAAGAGACCACTTCTGAGCCCGTGGGAACGGACTGACACAGCTGCGTATGGCTATATCCACAATCGCATCAAAGACCTCCAACCCTTCCTGAGAGGTGGCGAGATGAGGTAAATGGTGTGGCCAGAATGACGAAGCGTATGGAGTCAGACTCTCCTTAAGCTCAGCATCCGTGGCGACGATCCGGAGAAAAAGATAGTAGATGCAAGACTGTAAAATCATGACATGGCATTCATCAAGAGAGAAACGATTATGCCAGATGCCAAATGAATCAGGGCTTTTTATCTCATGCTCCTGGAGAAGAAACTCTCGTGCGGTTTGATGAACAAGAAATACCTCGGAACGGATGACACGAATGAAATGCCCACATGTATTCTTCAGGTAGCTTTCAACTGAACTTTTCAGATTGAACCCAAGCTCCTTGAAAGAGGTTTGTTGTGGGGAGGCTGCTAGTGCCACATTGAGTTCGTCAAGAGTCAGAGGTCGGGCCGCGGCGAGAATTATTTGGAGGAGTTTCATGGTTTCGTTCGAGCCATGACTCCGCTCAAGTAGCTTCGAATATATGGCGTATATATCTTCGTTGCCCAAAAGGTCCTCCAGTTCCTTCTGCGATGCCCCAGATGATGCAGCCTCTTTGAGAAGGTCTATCATGAGCGTAGTCCACAAAAAGGTTCGATCGGCGTTCTTAATTAGGGTCTTTTCAAGCCCTGACAGTAGATCATCCGGTAAGCCTTGGTCACTGAGCTCCTGAATATGACTGCGGATAACCATTTCCACATCCTCGCTAATGGGTCCTGTCTGGTCTTCGCCGCGAAGGCGCACGGTGGCGATGTTCTTGCTGAAAGAATGGTTGATAATATTCTCTGGGCGGCTCAGAAGAATCACCTTGAAGAATGGCTTCTGGTCCAGCGGCCTTTCCTGATACAGCCTGTTCAGACGTTTCAATAATTGACTCTGTGACTTCTTTTCACACTCATCCAAGGCATCGAGAATGACAAGCAGGTTAGTGGCTGATGGGTCCTTGGCGATACAAGAGAAGATATCCCACAAACTGTCAAAATCTTCAAACATGGCGTGGCCTTTGTCTTGAAATACCGGAAATGCATGGCGAAGCAAAGCCTTATCGTCGGAAAATATCTGATGTAGTAGTGCTCGCAGCGCAAAGAGCGAACTGCGTTGTTCGTCATTGTCGTCCTTGAAGAAGAAATGGCAAACAAACTCAGGGCGTGATTTTCCGGGCTTCTTTTCTTTTCGCAGAAATTCTACCAGAAACTTTGCCAAAACCGATTTCCCGCATCCGGGGTCTGCTGATACTCAGAGCAGGCTGGAAGCCTCCTTGTCCTTCCACTCGCGATATTCGGTATGTCTCAGAAACCATTCACATGTGCCTGCGACTCGATCTGGGTTCCTGTCACGATAAGACTCATAATTCTTATGATAGAAGCCGCGTAGGCATTCAAGCTGTTGGTCTTGCGATAGAACTTTCATTATCCTTAGCCATAGATTTATGTATTGTCTACAAAATTACTACTTACTGGCAGGATAAGAGAATTCCTTGTTTATCAGATCCCTTGTCATTTCTTCCAAGTGAGAGCAAACACGGCTGAAACTTCTTTTCCCGGACCCAGAGTCGGAGAACTTGCATATACTGCTATGGTTCCCATCAATAGGCACTAGAGTCTCGTTTGGAAGATTCAAAATAGCAGAATTCTTGGCCACAATCTATGACTCGGTCAGCGCCAACTCCAGTATATATATAGCTAACGACAGTCATAGATCTATCGCTGAGTTCTTACCTCGGTATTCAGAAAGTCCATCTTCTCTGTTTCGTAGAAAGTGACAATGTGCAATGATTTACCACGATCCACAAAAGACTGAGTGATCTCATACAGTGCTTGCGAGTTCTTTTTGAGGTCATTGATCACCTTGGTGTTGGTATTGATTCCGAGAGTGGACGCCTTAAGAATTGACGCAAGCACCTTGCCAAAGTCTGCTGATGATGACCCGCCGTGCGGTGTACCAAAAAAGGCCACACCACGAATATGCTTCAGCAGATTGGTGTACCTATCGCGTTCTCGAGCTCTTACCAACGCCTTGTATCGTTTTTCAGTCAGTGAGTTGTTACGGAGAAGACGGAGAGACGTACTTGTTTGAAGACGATGCCACCTAAACTGTGACAAATAAATATGAGAGGCCGTGTCTTTTCCTGTTGGCTCATCCTGCATGACATGAGGTCGGAGAGAAGACCCTCGACGAAGTCGCTTATGCCTGCCGTCGACTTACTGAACTGAACCTTGGCATTATATCCAAAGGACATGATTCTTGCATTAGGTATGTGTTGAGGAAGCATGTCTTTTAGCCAATTAATCCGACCTCAGTTTACTGATGATGTGGACCAGGTTTTGGAGTAATGGCCGTTGAGACCATGAATAGCCACAATGTCGACGATGCCAGACTCATCCCGATCCTTTTTAACAAAAGTGAATAATCCCCGACAATCCGCTTCATCCTCAACCGTTTCTACCGATGATAGTGATGCATTAGGCACCAATGCTTGCGCGGGGTTCAGGCCTCCCGCCAAAGCATCGGGCGCTGTGGCGTTGTTTCTGTCCTCTTGGGCTTCAGTTGCAACGATACTTGTATGATTCGAGTTTATGACTTCGCCTTCGGACGTCTTCTCATCCTCTTTCCCTCTTTTGAAGACCCTAGACCAGACTTTCTGTGCTCTTCGCGACATTTCCCGTCAGTCGTGACAAAAGCCGTAATCAATGGCGAATAGCGAATCAACAGACCGCAATTCGGGCCACCTGTCTCAGAAGCAATACTAGCGTAAACACTGAGACGGGATTGTTTAGAAAACGATAATCAGGCCTCTAAGCGTATCTTCTAATAGAAAGCTCTGGATAAATGTGGCTTATTTAAGATACAGAGTAAGGATGAAAATGTAGCAGAAGGGAACAAGTTTAATGATCTGACAAAAAATCAAGAGCGGGGTAGTCTATATATAATCAAGCTGAGGCTTCCAGTCACATTACTTCAGCCTGCATATTGGCGCTTACAGGATGCCAAGATCAGGCAAGTAGCAATAATACTATATAAACTTATAAAATTAAGCAGCGCCTATAAAGTTAAAGTACTACAGTTATATAACTGAGTATAAACT
>JAAOAS010000034.1:0-96136 GCA_013396035.1 Fusarium pseudocircinatum | reverse complement strand
AGAAGCAGAAGCAGAAGCAGAAACAGAACCAGTCGAGAGAGAACCTGTTGACGATAAGCCTATCGCAAGCAGGACTCGAAAGCCTGGCAATCGAATAAAGGCATCGAGCAGAGACATTGCTGCTCGCGAAGATATTTCTGCTCGTCATGCCAGATATACCTTCAGTCCATCACCGACTCCGGCCGCTGAAACCATCACGGTACAAGCGGACGAGTCTGATGACGAAGAAGATGACGAGGAAGAAGTAGAAGGGGAGGATGAAGAAGAGGATAAAAATGAGGACGAAGGCGAGGACGAAGACGAGGACGAATCGTCAGAAGAAGAGGATGAGGTGTCTGAAGCCGAATTCTCTGAGCCTGAAGAAGCCCCCCCATCACCACGACAAACTAGATCAGGAGGAGTAAGATGATTCACCTCCAACTTTATTTGATATTTCACTTACCAATCTTGTCAGACCAAACGCAAGGGAAACTTCTCGAGTCCAGTGACGAAAACCAAACGCCAAAAGTCAGAACGAGCATCTTCTACTAACAAAGAGACACAAAAGGATACACCAACAACAGAGTCAACACGACGCCAGACTCGATTAAGTCAGCGACATCAGGATACGACAGGCACTGACGAATTCAAGGGGATTACTGACCCAAAATGCGGAAAGGTCTATTTGACATACTGGGACAAGACCAAAGAATGGCTTGCTGTCCTCATTCTGCCTATGGGCAGTTTCGATAAGATCGGAATTCCTGGATCTATCGAAACCTGCGGCTTAGTGGACTCCCTTCCACCTTGTTACCAGTATGACAAAGTATCCGGGGAATATAAATGGGCCAAATCTTATGAGACTGGGAATCGTCTCGTCAACGAACGCATGTTTCCGGTCATGTACTTTGACGGTCGAGACTTTCCTAACAGGAGTGCCATCGACTGGATCGACGCAAAGGACTTGCGGAGATTCAACCCAAAGCTCAACAATGATCTTCTTCCTCACATCAAAGAGGTCGACAAATATATAAAGGCTGACCCGGCCAGAACAGCTTTGCAGGAAGATGACGAAGATGGCGAGGGAGTGCTGCACAAAGGGACAACTGAGGCCCAAGCACCGAAACCAGAAGAACCGAAGTCGAAGAAGAAAAAGCGCAAGTCGAGTGAAAACAAGACTTCGGGATCCAGCAAAGCCAAGACAAATTCAAAGAAGCAGGCCCCAGTAACAAATGCACCAACAGATACAGCACCAGATACAGCAGAGGTTCCGAAGATAATCCCTACGCCGGAACAAATGGCAGCACACAGGGCAGCAGCACTGAAACCTCAAGTGCTGAGGATGATCGGCCACCATAATACCTCGGACAAATCCAAAACTACCAGCACCCCGGCCTCGAAGCCAGCAACGCCGGCCCCTGCAAAATCAAACGAGAAAGACTCAAATGGTCGGCCTGCATCGAAACCACCGTCTCATAAGCCAGCAGGGCCGAAGTCATCGAGCTCAAAGCCAGGAGCGGCAAATCCTGCTCGACCGGCGGGGAAAGGTCCTAATCAGCATGCACCAGCAGCACAAAGATCGTCAGGTTCAAAGACACCAGCTGCTTCAGATCACAGACCAAAACCCGCAAGACCCGCAGAAAAAGAATCAAATCAGCCTGCCCCGAAGTCATCCGCAGCGAAGCAGGCAACAGATACACCAGCCGAGAAAAGCGCAAGCCACTCTACCCCAAAGCCGCCAGCAGCAAGGGCAGTGTCGAAACCAGCGGAGAAAGAATCAAATCAGACTGCACCAGGTCCATCAGCACCGAGGCCTGCCGAGAATCGTCAAACCAATCAGGTCCAGACAAGAGCCAAGCCAACGGGTCCGCGGCCAACAGTAACGAGGACAGCATCAGGGACGCCTGCTGAGAAAGAGCCTAGCCAGCCCATCGCAAGGCCAACTCCATCGAGGCCAGCTGAGAAGGAATCAAATCCACTTCCGCCAAAGCCAACTGAACAGCGCCCAAACAAGCCTGCTCAGACCAAGCCTCAGGCGCCTGTAACTGGTATGATTACTCGCCGCATGCAAACTCGGAATTTACAGCTAATGAGCTCCAGCGGAACCTGAAGTTCCTCCTCCAGTCTCTGACGAAATTCAAACGGAATATGTGACGGCGGCATTTGAGCCTCAGGATGATGAGCCTGCTCCAGTTATGGAAGACGACTCTCAAGCTGCCCCTATCCAGCAACAAGCTCCTCCTGTCCAGCAACAGGCTCCCCAGCCCAGTGCTGATCCTCTGCCTCCGCCTCCGCCTCCAGCTCAAAGAGCACCATCAGCGCCGCCAAGGCATCAGTCTGTTCCGCACCCCAGCAATGTCTCTCGTCCCTTACCAGTACCTTCACCAGTTCCAAGGCCTGCAAGTACCAGGAATCCACCACGGCCACTACCTGGTGAAGATGTCAAAGAAGAAGAAAAGCCCATAATCGTCATTGACATTTCAGACGATGACTCAGACGCTGAAAACAATTCCGCTGCTGCACGCACGTTATCACAACGGGCTTCCCGAGCCCAAGTTATTCAACAGTTGACAGCCGCTCTGGCAGCTGACTTGACCGACAGCCAGCAACGAACGACAGCAGCGCAAGGTACTGACGCAGGTCGAATAACGGCGGTTGACATCGCCTTGGCGGCGCTAAGGCGGGATAAACCATCGAATGCGTCGGCTGGACGGGCGTGGGATCAGAGATCTTATGATCCGACACATAGGCCTGTGCAAGGGGATGTAGAGAGAGCACGTGCAGCAATCTACAGCTCAGCTGTGACAAACACGTCTCTGCCAGATCAGCACCAAGCACAAATGGCAAACCCGAACCAGAACTTCGGAAGGCAGCTTGGCTCTGGATCACTCCCAACCCCGCCGACCCAGTCGTTGCCAGGGCCCATGGAGATCGATAACTATTCGCCACGCCCTCCGTACAGCGCAGGGCCGAGTCCAATAAGCCAAGCATATCGCCAGCCACCTCCTGAGCAGTATGCACATCTACAACAGCCCCAGCCACGACAAGGGCAGGTTTCTCAACAACAGCTCCTGACTGAGTACACAAGTGCTGCTCCCAGTCACCCAGAAAGCTCATCTCGGCGGGCAAGTTATGATCAGACAGCACGGATACCTGAACCTCCTCCCACGACTCAGTACTGGCATACGCAAGGGCGACTACAGCAGACAGGCGATCCCCAACAGTCACATCAAAATCAATATCAGCCAAGCCAAGCACATGCTTCCCCCGTGTCCACTACATCTTCGATTCACTATCCGCGACCTGATTCTCAACAGCAATATCCGTCTCAACAGGCGGCTCCCCCACAGTATCAGAATACGCAGTACCAGGCCCAACAATCGCCAGCACAGACATATAACCAGTCGCCGCAAGCTTATCAACAGCAACCTGTGGTGCAATATCAACAGCCACAGCCCGCCCAACAATATCATGCCGCTCCTCAGCCAGCCCCAACGCAGCAGTATGACACGCAGGCGCAAACTCAGCCAGTTGAGAGACCTCCTCAACGCACTCCTTCTCTTGCACACTTGATGCACAGGCATATGCATGAATCTCCGCACAGCAATCGTAATCAGGTGCTGCCGCCACCTCCGCAGGCTTCTCCCCCGATTCCTTCCGCCCAAAGTCACAACCAGACATCACATACATCTCGTCTATCCTATTCCAGCCCGTATGCCGCCACTTCAACACAGCCTCCACCACAAGCGAGCCAGTTACCAAGTGTACCAACAGTCCCCTCACAGCAGATGGCACCTCTCCATACTAGCCACGAGTGGCCAAACGCATATCAAAACAGCCAAATACAGGCACAGCAGACTGGAGCATCTGCTGAACGACCTTCGTCGTCACATTATCAGTCCGCATCCTCAAGCCACTCTCGGTCAGCGTCTGGCCACCGACAAAACGAGCAGCGGCCTCCCTACCAACCAGCAACTCATAGCGCATCTCAATCTTACTCAGCACCACACTGGAACCAACAATCATCAAACCAAGCCTCGAATCTTCCTCCTCGGCCCCTCGCGGACATTGATCAGCAATTCAACGATCCGAACCTGTTGCCGCCTTTGGTGTCGAGTAACAGGCCACAAGAACGACCACACCAGTCTTCTTATAACCCCTACTCCACCATTGCTAGCAGTCCGCAGCGCCATGAACCATCTACTGCTGGAGTACATCCACCTCAGCTTCCCCGAACCCGGCAAGGAGGTGCTGGATCGCCACCGGGATTCTCTCAACAACAACCTCAACAACCAGCACCGGGAGCAGCCTATCACCCAGCGCCACTTCGGCAAGTTGAACCAGCTGCTGGGTCTGGGCCCTCGCCGATACAATCAGTAGCAAGCCCTCATGAACAACGGACCTTACCTCCCCGGCCAGATTCTTCAGCACCTCCGGCATCACAGCCATCCGCGCCAACAACTTCTAATCAACACGCTGAGGCTGAGCCTCGTTCGTCCCGTGATAAGCGAGACAAGCGCGACAAGCTAACCTCAGAGCCGTTGGGGAGCAGTCAGCAATCGGAGCCTGCCACCACGGAAGCCAACAAGTTTCACCCATATGTCCAAGTTGATCTCAACTTACCCCAAGACCCCCCTGACTGGGGCGATTCAATGCCATTTGAGCTTGTAGAGTTCATCTCTGAATGGGAGCGCCTTCGTTCTCTACGCCAAGGTCTGGCAGGTCTACGAAACCACAAGGGCGGCCTCGAATGCTTGTTCTGCAATGGCGCCGAACGGGTGCCTTATGTCTATGACCGCAAGAACTATTTTGAGAAGCATCTCTTGCATCACTGGCAGAGGGTGAAGAAGCTTCATCCTGAGGGGCCAGATCCTACCCCACGCCCGGTACAGCGGCAACAGCAGTACGTTTTTAGGGATGGCACTGCGAATCTCAATATTTAATCTGGAAAATAATAAATAGGGAGGGATTATGTGAGGTGTATTGGATTTAATGAGGCGTTAAATGTCGAGGATACATTTTGGTGTTAAATAGGAGGATGCACAAGAGTAGTCTACTATAGAGCTACCATCACCTTTGTGCCATATTATTTGGACAGGCATAGACTGACTGATGGATTAAATAAATGATTGAATTATTTACACATGGAATGTTATTTGCTCAAGTCAAAGTAAGGTAAAGGCCATTAAGCTCAGAGAAACGCGCATCATCACAAGATGCCGAACGTATTGAATGCATAATAGGCATAGATCAAAGGGACGTTTAGTTCGTTTAGTCCCTCGTAGTCTCAATCACGCACCGCAACGACGAGTGAGACTGACATCATCAACACGCATGTAAGCATACCGAAATCCGCCTTCGCACTGGATCTCGAAACGAAGTTCCCCAGCATCACCGAAGCTCTGTGGCGTCAAGATCTCGCTAACTCGCTGCCATGTGAAGGGGCCATTTCCATCGAAGTTACTGCTATCCCCTATCTTTTTTCCATTGACGAAGGTGGTAGCATAGCAGCGGAAGTCAAAGTTATTGACTCCATAATTGCCCATGGCGATGTAGTAGACCAACTCGTATTCATAATCTCCCAACGCGGGGAGAGCTTGAGAGAACATGGTGGATGGACTGTCCGAAGTGATGTAATTTGAGCTAGTTCATGACCTGTTAGTGTACCTAGTTTATAGACGGATCGTGGCAGAAAAAGTTAGCTTACAGGAGGTTGGAGGGGGAACGCGGTTGTTGAGCTGTATCGACGGTGACACCGCTATTCAACTCCCATGGCCAAGCATTGTTATCATCATCGAAGCTGGGGTTGTAAAGGACCTGCTTTTCAAGACAAGGACCTGGCCCAACGGAACCAGCAGTGGTGGTGGTAGACTGCTCGGGAGTTTCCTCGGTGGTAGTAGTAGTCAAGAAAGTGGTGATGGATCCGGTCATCGTAGTGTCCATAGTGGTCTCGGTGATGGTAGTGTCGATAGCATCCGTGGTAGCAGTAGTAGTACCAGTGGTAGCGTCGGTGACTGTGGTCTCAGAAGTACCAGTAGTCTCGGTCACCTCGGCAGTGATTGTAGACGAAGAAGTCTCGTGAGAAGTCGCAGTGGCAGTCGTCTTGAGAATAACTGTAGACGACAGGGAAAGTGAGGAAACTGGTTTGCAAGGTCCAGCGCTAACACCACTGAAAGCAAGAGCAGCAGCCAAGATTGCGACCAATTGACGAGCCATGATGAATATAGCGAACGGACAGTGCAAATTGAGCACAAAAATGAGAGCTTGATAGCAATTGACTACTTAGGAATGGATGAAAACAAGGTAGCGAGGGATTGGGTTCCTCATAACTTAAATTTACGGTTATTGTTCCTCAGGGGGAAGATACGATAAATTCGTTGACTTGGGCGCCACAGGTGAAATATTGGTTATGGCGTACACTACAGGCAATAGTTTAGTGGTTATGATGAGAGCTGAACTACGTTACAGGGATTGAGTCACTGCTGTGGAAGCCAACACAGCGCTAAACATACACGGACAGCGATAACTCAGCGAGTTGATGAATTTTAAATGTCAGACAGACCGCCTCATTCATAGAACCAAGCAATTTGAGGGATGTGTCACGATCTCAAACCATCAAATGCACCTCTCAGTTCTTCAGGTCTAGCTTCTTGACCTCAGGTCCCTTGAGCTGGGATTGCTGTATCTCATTGATCATTATTATTGCGAGCTTTGTGAGACCATTCAGGTCTGATACCAAAACACCTGCTGAGCAATTTGGCTGCATGGTTGATAATTCACTGATATTGCCTTGCTGAGACGCCGGTCGCGTCGTTCATCCGCCCTCATTTGTTTTGGTGACTGAGATTTCACTCATCGCCACTCCAGGGATGAACAAGTCAGCAGTGATGGTAAGGGCCAAAGCCCTTAGACCGCGCGGCCAATGAGGAACATGAACAGTCAAGAATGTCCGCAAAGAACAGATTCAACAGTGGTAATATTAATAAGATAAAAATAAGCACAGTTGAATGGAAACACCAGAACGACCCGTCAAACGATCTCTCAACAGTGAAGGAGTGATTCACAGTAAGTTGGTGCGGAGACACGACAAACAGAAAGACGCGTCCGTTGCGTTAGTTGTCCCCGCAACAAAAAAAACAGAGCCAACCTAACGCGTCGGGAGGAAAATGATCCGTCAATGCATCGAATTTTCAATTGACGAAGGACACAAAACAAACAGGATAGGCCAGTAAAGGGAACAACGACATCGCAAGAACCAAATATAGCGCCAGATCTCATAAATTAACGCGCACTTTATCGCATACGACATAAATCCACCGCGATAAACTCTATTCTTGCTATCCAAAGCCTCATTTCCTCATCCCCTCACCACGCCCACCAGCATCTATCTCATCTCAACAGACCCCACCGAAACCCAACATGGATAACTATCAGAGAATAGAAAAAGTCGGAGAAGGTCTGAACATCCATGTCATGTCATGTCTGATACATATTTACTGACCCTTCTCAGGTACTTATGGTGTTGTCTACAAAGCCCGTGATCTCAGCCACAATGGCCGCATCGTCGCCCTCAAAAAGATCCGTCTCGAGACCGAAGACGAAGGCGTTCCCAGCACCGCCATCCGCGAGATTTCCGTCCTGAGAGAACTTAACCACCCAAACGTCGTCAGCCTCCTGAATATTGTTCACGCCGACGGCCACAAGCTCTACCTCGTCATGGAATTCCTCGACCTTGATCTTAAAAAGTACATGGACTCGCTCCCCGTCACTGACGGCGGCCGTGGAAAGCCTCTCCCCACCGGAACTGCCACTACCGTGCGAAACTTGGGAATGGATGAGAAGGTGGTGCAGAAGTTTATGCTGGATCTGGTTCAGGGCATCAAATATTGTCACTCGCGTCGCATATTGCATCGCGACTTGAAGCCGCAGAACTTGCTCATTGATAAGGATGGAAATCTCAAACTGGCTGATTTCGGTTTGGCGAGAGCATTTGGTGTTCCTTTGAGAAGTTATACTCATGAAGTTGTCACGCTGTGGTATCGCGCTCCCGAGGTCTTGCTTGGTGGACGACAGTATTCAACTGGCGTTGATATGTGGTCTGTCGGTACTATTTTCGCTGAGATGTGTTCCCGAAAGCCCCTTTTCCCTGGCGATTCAGAAATCGACGAGATCTTCAAGATCTTCCGGTGAGTCAGCCCTGACCTAAATCCTCGAGGATGCGTACTGATTTTTGCAGGACCCTTGGAACACCCGATGAAGACGCCTGGCCTGGTGTCACCACTTACCCAGATTTTAAGCCCTCTTTTCCCAAGTGGCAGCGAGATTTCTCTACTCCCCTTTGTCCGAACCTGGATGAGGCTGGTCTGGAGCTTCTTGACTACATGCTCATCTGCGATCCTGTAACTCGCATTTCTGCCAAGGCAGCCCTTAATCATCCTTACTTTGACGAGATTCTGTGAGTGTGTTTCTACCTTGTATAACGCGCATATCGCTGACATGCAATTACCGCAGGGGCCGTAACTGATTCACTCTTGTACTGTATCGTGATGTGAGAGGATATTATGGATGGAACATTGTAGAATACGACCAAAGAAATGCATGAAAATGGTATCATTGAGGGTATGAGTAACAAAACAGGATGAACTTAATGAGAATTACATGAAGGAGGCAATTGTTGATAGATGGCATAAGTATCGGAGGTCAAAATTGTAAACTGTATTTGTTTTGCTGCGCTATTCTTTCTTCATACCAGCCCAACATAGGCGTGGTCGACTAACAATTAAGGTCTCAGATTTATTTTCCTTCGGAAAGAGCTCAGACAAGACGACATGAAGAAGTGTCACACTGAATAAAAGTATACTAAGAATTATGTACAAAGGTTCGAGGTCATTCTCAGACCTTGGCCTTGGTAGTAGCACCAATAGCAGCTCCAGAAGCAGGAATCAAGAAGTCACTAGCCTTGACACGTCCATCAGTTCCACGAGCACCCTTGAGCGTGGATGCATCAGTGCTCTTGAAAGAAGCATCATTCCAGGTATCCTTGCTATCCCACGAGTTTCCAGACGCAGAAACCTTGCTGTTCAAGCTGACCTGATCACCAGTGTTGCTGGCAGCAACGTTCTTGGTAACCTTGGACGAAGAGCTGCGTAGGTTAAAACCGTTGTCACCGTTTTTCCAAGCGGTATTACGGTCAAAGGTCAGAGAGCCAGGGTTTCCATTATCGATGAAGCCCTTCTTGGCGTTCTGGAAGGCGATGCAGTTCTTGACAATGTGGTTCGCAGGAGGGTTGTTAGTGATGCCGAGCTTGAAGCCGTTACCATCACCTTCGAAGGGCGTGAAACCCCAACGGTTAAAACCATTACCCCACGCGTAAACTTCGTCGAGCGTGACAGGAGAGCCAAACATGTATAGATCCAGACCATCGTCGACGTTTTCCCAGAGACGAGCATTGCGGAGGACGTTTCCTTCACCCGAACCCTCCTTACAAGCGAAACCGTCGGCACTCTCGCCATTTTTACGAGGGTCGCGGTTACGGTAGGAGTCGAGGTTGATGACTTGGTTGTTGGAGGAAGCGCCTTCGAGCTGGAAGCCGGTCTCGTAGTTGTCATGGGTGGATAGACCTTCGTAGTAGTTGTTGGAGGCGTCTCTGGCGTAGATGCCATATGGACCGTTGATGATCCTGTGAAATGTGAGTTTAAGAGTTATTCGAGACTAGAGTTGAACTTACTCGAGGTTATAGAAGGACCACCACTCAGCATTCTGAATATGGAAGACGCCACGCTCAGCATTGGGAAGTGACTCGCCAACAGCCTTTGGTGTACTGCGCTGTGTTAGCTTTGCCATAACCCCTATTTTGATTGCAACTTACCCAGGCATATTCTCTCCATCAATGATTACCTTCTCATTCTGATAAGGCTTCACAGTAATGGGACTTCCCTTTGCACCGCTGGTCTTGACCTGAATGTTCTTTGAGGGAGCATAAGTGCCCTTCCTCAAGTAAATAAAGTCGCCAGCCTTGGCAGCATCAATGGCAGACTGTATCGATCCATATGGTGCAGCAAGAGTACCAGAGCCAGTACCAGTAGGAGATACAAAGATATCCTTAGCGTTGGCACCAGCCAAGAAAGCTAGGACAATTGCGGGGGTAAGCTTAATAACAACCATATTTGCGAGATCCAATGATCAGAATGCCGTGACAATTCCTCATTTTTCGATGGATTTGTCTATTATTTTATGTATAAGAAGTGCATTATACGCAATTTCCTAGATGGGGCGTACGGATTGGTCCACTCCGAAGGGGACAATGAGGTTGAGGATGAGGGGTATTTCCACCAATGAGACGATATTATCCCTTCCAGAAGATCGGTGTTTCACTGGTGGACATCATCTCGGAGATGTTTCAAAGGAAGTATTTGGGGGCATCTTGGAAATTGGGGGATCAAGTGTTGCCCATTTGCTGCTTGATGAAGTTAGTAAACTGATGATTCGGGGCGAAATAGGCCGAAACGGTGTGATCATATGTTCAGGATGTTCCTCTGTCCAATCGCTCGACTCTCTATACTCGTACATTCGTAGAGCTAGCTTGACCGACAGTTTACTGACAGCATAGGGCAATCCTAGTTGATACTCCTCGGAGCAAGCGAGTAGCGGACGTCAACTTGTTATGGGTAGCCCAGCCCCCTATTAGTCTTGGGAACGTTCGAGCCGCTTTCATTCAGCCTGCTCGCTACCATTTCGACGCCCATACTATCCAGTCTCTATACGACGCTTCCATGGCACTTCCTTGCATGTTTCTATGTCCGTGATCCCGTCTTCCGGTGATTTTTCGAAGCTCACAGTCCGAACTTATAGTACCTCGTTCAATGGTCAAATAAGGAGCGAATCAGAGACTTGATAGTATGACCGTAGGTCTAAGAGTCGCGTCTGGCGCCTGAGAATACTGCTTAGTACAAACGGCACTCTAATTAAGGATGCTCTCCATTCTGAATGTAAACAACATGAGACTCAAGTATAAGGCGATTAATTCGTGTTAGAATGAGGTACCATGATACAGGAGACCCTATAGTGCTCGTAGTTGACGTAGCAATTATACTGGCTTACGTTAGATTCTGAACTGAAACCTCCGTCTTCAGACGGCAACCAATACTGGGAGGCTGGAGGCGTACAGTCTTAGTAAGAATCGGCTGACCCAGACCGTGATTGGCTTCTGCCTCGTGAGCATACAGCGTCATCATTACCAAACTTCATCCATTCTACTAAGCACTTGAAAATAGTGCCAACCAAGGAGAAGTATAAGAAAGACAGCTCCAGGACATCCTTTTCTCGAAAGTTCATCGTGAGTCAAGAGTGGATATAATCTGAAGAAACAGACAAATTTCAGACGAAATGGGTGAGTTGGGATACCCCTCATTTGATGTCACATCTGACATACCCAACCATAGCCAAGAACCAAAGCCTCAGTTATGGCGTCGGCAAGATCGACGCCAAAGGTGCCTTCACTGCCGAAATCAAGATTGCTCCCCGTGTCGGACTTGAAGATATATGGCAGGGCCAATATGACGGCGCTCAAGTAATGGGAAAGCGCCCAGGCATGTACATCAAGTACCTTCCTACGAAGTATCACCCTATCAACGGTGATATGCTCACGGGAGGATGCTATCTCTTCGATACCCTCGAAAATGCAAAAGGCTACGAGGACTGGACCACAAATGATTTCGAAGTTGGCGAGCCAAAGACGACCTATTGGAAACAGCCTTTGTTCAAACATGTCGACTCTTTTGTTTGGAACGTCATTGGGGCTCACAACTTCACCTCAGTTGAAGACCATGGAATTGGCCGTTTCCAGCGTTGGACTTACCACCATGTTGGTGTCGAAGCCATCTTGAAGCAGCTGTATCCTGTTCTCAAGGATGCAGCCGAGAGAAGAGGGGCAGGCTCGTTCTGGCTCTTGCACCGGCCGGAGGACAAGATGGTCGCTGTTCACATGTCTTTCCCTAAGCCAGAGGATAGCGATCACGAGGCCCTTCGCGAAGAGGTCGAGGATATTGCTCGTGAAAGCTCCATCGCGGATGTCTTTCCTGATGCGCTTGAGGTTGAAACGCTGCTGGACAGAACGAGCATTTACTATGCTGTTTGGCAGCCTTTGGTGCAGGGAGATAGTGTCAAGGTCACGAGCCCAAACTTTCCCGACATTGCAAAGGCGTCAAATGGAGCAGCTTGATTGTTTCATATAGGAAGCGCTCGAAATTGATGAATGATGTCTATTGATTTCATACTGATGTTCACAAAAAAAAAAAAAAAAAAACGAACTTTTATGCTTCTAATCTGTAACCTATCCTAACAGTGCCCTTTTGACTTTGTCAACCTCCTCCGAAGTTCCACAAACCAATCCAGCTCTATCATCACAACCCTTTAGTACAGTATCAAATACTCTAGCACCCGTCTCAGGGTCAATAGCCTGTCCACCCGCACACTCGATAACTAGCGCTACAGGGAGCAGCTCATAAAGTCTTCGTAACTTAGCCTTGCTGGCGGAAGTAACCGGCGAGATGTACACTCCGTGACCCTTGACCAGAGCGTGATAAATATCGGGAATGAGACCTCCCGAGTATCGTAGTGTATACTTGTCGGCGATGAAATTTGTCGCGAGATTCATGTACTTCTCATTATCGGCAGCGGCTCGTAGGTTGGCGGGAGCGAAGTAGCGTGTCTTGAAGGGAGGTTCGGCGAGTCGAAGCTCAGGGCGTGCCACGACGAATTTCTGGGTGCCGTTGAGGCTGACTTCGAAACATATGGGCTTGGAATCTGGTACTCGGAGAGCAACTATGGCGAGGGTTCGTGGACCGAACACTCCAAGAACCGAAGCAATTTGCTTCTCTGTAGGTTGGCCAACTGCTGTCACCCCATCCCAAATGCCGATAATGGTACCCACGGACCAATTAGGCCCGATGATAGAGCTTCCATCAAGAGGATCAAAAGCGACGGTGTATTGCTCAACACTGGTATCAGCTTGCGTTGTCTCTCCTGCGCGCGCGGGTTTCTCAACAGGGTCCTCTTCACTGCTGGCCGTTTTGATAGCCGATGACTTCGCAATACTGTCACGAATAATATTCTCAGCTAAAACATCAACGTTCAGCTGCTCATCACCAAAAGCGTTCTCTGTGCCGACAATGGAAACATCATATGATCCTCTCAACCCTTTGCCAATATCCGCGATGGCGCTCAAAAGCTGAGGAATGACCGAGTCGCGTAATGAGGCTCTGTTTTCTTGGGGTAGCGTTGATTTGAGGAATGACGCAAGCTCGAGCTCGGGTGCTTTTGTTGAAGACATTTTTGGAGGATGTGATGTTGAAAATGTCAAGTTCAAAATGTCGATCTCGAATTTGAGGTTGCGTCACTGAAAATTGACGCAATTGAGCTGCTATCATGGTCGAGCTTAACCAGAAATAGTTTAGAGAGTCGTTATCGACGGCCCGATTAGCGTTGATAGCGGGTGATAAGGACCCTACTGGATCTTGACATCACATCATGGCCATGGCGTTTAACCGTTCTGCCTTTATCTCAACATCGAATGTCTGAAGCAAAAGGAAGACTGAAGTAAAATATCTGCTTGTGCGAGTTACTGGGTGCATGATACTTCCCTATTTGCAATCAGCATAATTCTTAACTCACCGACTCCGGGAAGTCGAAGAAAACTCTGGATTCATGAAGCCCGAAAGACTTCCCTGCGCAGAAGGTAGACTGATATTCTCTCGCTTCTACAACATTCAAGTTTGCCATGTTGTCTCCATGGTTCAAGTCAGCCGATCTTTAAGGAAAAAGCTCGGTATGTGAATCAGCCGAGACCGAATCTCCGGGAAACCCGGCTGCGTGGTCTTATCGGGCCGCACGTATTTTATTCAGATTATCGTATCACTATGGCTCCCATTTCACTGAAAGTGAAGATTCCCGAGACTGAAACTTCAACTAGATCACCTGATCAATCAGGTATGAGAAGTGCATTGGAGTCAGAGCGGGATGATCGATGAGCACATGCGGAACCGGGTCCGCAATACGGCATACGACAGAAGATGAGGTGTCACAAATCGATCGACATTGGACGAATCTTGATCCATTAACTGCGCAATTCCGACAAGATACCCTGGTTCCACGGAATGTTCATGGAATCGCATTAGATTACCGATATGTACACGTTTCCTCGATACTCGGCGGCTGCGGAGTTCCATGTCCGCCAGATTACCATGTTTCCCAATCAGCATCAGGACGGGATCTACAATTTAGATTCGCTGGCAAGTCGTCAGATGGGAGGGTCTGCATAATGTATATTCATTAAACTCTTACGATGACGCAACAGTCTCGCTGGCAACGACAGGTCCCTTCAGCAGCACAGGGTTTCCATCATAGAAGTTCTTGATATCGCCAAAGACAGCAGCGGCAGCCTCGCTAGCAGCAGCCTTCTCAAACACCTCAAGGCTCTCCCACTCAAGAGTAGCCTGGATCTGGAAGGGCGCACCCTCCTGGAAGGTAATAATCTTGTAGTTCTTGAGACCGTAGGAACCCCATTTGCTGCAGAGGCATTAGTAATTGCATCGAACTTTGGTGGCATGTCAGATCTGGGTCCCACTTACGATGCGACGAGAGGCATGTGCTTTGTGAGATAATAATCCAGGTCAAAAGAAGGACCAGAAGGGTAGACGACGAGAACTTGAGCCATTTTGGTACGAAAAAAGTGATTTAAGTGAAGTTTCTGGTGATAATTGTTTCGGTGAAACGGCCTCGGCAGCTAAAATCGAGGGGTAGCGAGCATTTATATAGTATAACGGTACCGAGCGGAGCGGGGGTGAGAGGTAGCTCCCCACCTTGCGAATTGGAATTGGGTGAGGCCAACGGGTCAACGGAGCCATACTCGGGGAGTGATGTGATTGATGGAGACAGATTACTCAGCTTGGGAATCTATTTTAAATGGTGTTTTTTGACTTCAAGAGGGTCCCGAGGTTGAGCGGTCAGGTCAGCAATTATTGCCTTGGCTATTTAACCTTAGCTGGCTAATGCAGCCACGACAGGCACAAATGCGTGGCTCGATAAGCTTATCACATTCTGGCTGGTGTGACATCCACTGGCAGGATCTTGACAAAAGGTGGCAATAGAAAGCAAAAACTGCACTATGAGTGGCCTAAAACACACCGATGGAGGATGAATATCTTCTCTTCAGCTGTACCAGCCAGACCATATTTGCCCCAGTCTGCAACAATGGCAATGCAATGATATGTTGGTAGGCTGTCTCTGATATCATCCAAACTATCCGGGTCATCATGCAACATCTTCAAGGTCAGATATACGTCTTCTTATGACCCTCCTTCTATCACTCTGGTGATCAAACATGTAAGCGCATATGGCTGAACTCTTCCCGGTTATCACCGAACTGCTCCTCCCAATACCGAGATATCGCCATCAGAAATCCAAACCTTGGCCCTCCGGTTCGGAAAATGGGAAATTAGACCAACTTCTAGGACCGAATCGCAGACAGAGTTGCTTGAAGATCCTTTGAGGGGTACTACCGAAGACTAGATCTTTGTTATGTAAGGTAGGCTATTGCAAGTGGCGTCATAGGCCAATGCAGCGATTTGATAATTTGTATAAGACAAGCACTCCGGTGAGGGTACCCGGAGAAGTCCCCAAGTCATGCATGCATCACAAGATAGACGTGGCCACGATGGAGCAACAATAAGCCGCGCTGATTCATTCTCTTCAGGCTATGGCGCATCCAGAGAAGATCATCTTTGGATTCTCTCCCATGTGCCAACAATGATCTGAGGGCAGATATCTGGTAGTAATGTGCTGTAATCCCAGCTATTGTAGCAACTCTGTTGCTAAGAAAAATGATATCTCCTTGAGCAGACTGAGACGTAAAGATGCCAATTTCGCTTGTAATTCATATATGGCCCACCAGGATAAGGGTTGAGTATCGCTTTACAACCAACCGGAAGAACTTGTAGTGCTGCCTTTTCTAAGCTGAAGTTAATTGGATATATTTAGGCGGTTGGCTTCATATGTTTCGCTAAGGTGTCAAAGCTTATCATCCGGCAATCCGCGCATTCCCCATCTCTGGACCATGATTTGTGCTTTGAGAACCGCATAGAAAGGCCATTAGCTATACTGGACGTGTCAGTGGGCTCAACAGTAGATCTTCTTCTTCTATTATTCTTTGCGTTCTACTGTAACCTTTAGATAGCACCTTGTCCTGTATCCCTAGACGAGAGAATATGCCTCTGCCGAGCTCCGAAATTGGTCATGCACCTGAGGTCATCAACCTCTTCTGTACCATCTCTGGTTTCTTTGCTGGACCCTTAAATCTGCTTTATCGTGCGCTGACATATTTGACAAGATGTTTGTGTTCTTTAATCGTTTTCTTTTAATCCACTTCCATTGGGAGGCAGGCCTCGAACCTGTTTTGGGGGAGTAAATGAGCTTCGGCTCCAGTGCTGATGTTCCCGCTAACAATCAGGCGATGTTTCGTTCGAGTGCCCTGTAGGGCTCCAAGTCGCCAAGACACT
This sequence comes from Fusarium pseudocircinatum, assembly GCA_013396035.1. Classification (NCBI taxonomy): domain Eukaryota; kingdom Fungi; phylum Ascomycota; class Sordariomycetes; order Hypocreales; family Nectriaceae; genus Fusarium; species Fusarium pseudocircinatum. The sequence continues at coordinate 79,604 of JAAOAS010000034.1, read as the reverse complement.
TCAGTTACAGGGCCCCATATCACTGCACTCCAATCGCAAGCTCTCATTCCGTCTGTTGATTGAGGAGATCATACATTTAATTGATTGAATTCACATGCGGCGATCGTTCCTTTTTCCAATCCTACGTGTAAGCCACAAACATCCCATTCTGCCTTGTTTGCCCCGCACCTTCTCTTTATCGGATAGATCAACGAGCATCGGGTCATCTTAGGTCTCGATAGCAATCAGCCTAATGGCGGCACAGCCACTTGCAAGACGCCAGTGAGGCATTCAACACCGGATTGCGGTAGCACAACCGCTAAGATGATAGTGGGAGGTAACCAGGAAGAGGCCTCCACGCTGCGATCCCCCGCCTGTCATATTTAGTTTAATAGGGCTGAACACGTCCAAGACTTTCGCGCGCATCAGCATCAGCATCGACTTTCAAACATCGCTTAATTGAAGCTTAAACAGTTTATTCACTACCTCACCTAGATGTCGCAGCAACCTCCCTACTGGCAGGGTTCCCAGGGCGGCGCGCCCCCTCAGCCGGGCTATCCGGGACAGCAGCAGCAAGGCCAGGGTTACTACCAGCCACCTCCAGGCCAGCAACCGCCTTACGGCTACCAGCAGCAAGGCCCGCCTGGAGGACAGCCATATCCTCCTGCAGGCCAGCAATACCCTCCTCCAGGTCAGCAAGGCCAATACCAGCAGCAATCACAAGGGTATCCACAACAGCCTCCTTACGGACAACAACCCCCAGGACAACAAGCTCCTTATGGGCAGCAGCCTCCTCCAGCTCCTTATGGACAGGGACAATATCCGCCTCAGCAATACGGCGGCCCTCAGCAAGGCCAGCCTCCATACCCTGGCCAGCAACAGCAGCAGCAACAACCGCCTTATCCCGGCCAGCAGTGGCATCAGCAGCCCGGACAGCAGCAATATGGAGGGCCACCAGTGAATGTCCCTCCAACACCAGCATCGCCAGGTTATGACCCAGCCCAGAAAGCATGGGTCAAGCCTGTAGACACCGCAGCAGATGTGGAGGCTCTTCGAAAGGCCATGAAGGGAATGGGTTGTGATGAAAAGGCTCTGATTCGTGTTCTCGTCAGCCCCAAATACGCTGATCCATGGACGATGGCTCAGCTGGTCCGTGACTACAATAGTCGTTTCATGCGCGACCTCGCGAAGGACATTGAAAGTGAAACCCGTGGTGACTTCGAGACATGTCTTCTCGCTCTGATCCGCGGACCACTGGAGAATGATGTTCAAAACCTGTCCAAGGCTCTCAACCGCGCTGGCACCGATGAAGACGCGTTGAACGACGTTCTTCTCTGTCGCTCCAACGCTGATATTCGTGCAATTACCGCAGAGTACAAGCGCTTCCGAGGCAAGGAACTTCTCGTTGATATTAAGGAAGATGTTGACGATACCCTTTATCGACTGTACAGCATGGTTCTTGCCGCCAGACGAGCAGAGGACAATGCTCCAGTAATTCCTCACGAGATTGACCAGAAGATTACAGAGCTACAGAGGGCCACCGAGGGTACAATCGGTGCCAACGCTGTCTCTGTCGCCCAGATATTTACCAGCAGCAACGACGCCCAAGTTCGTGCAATGAACGATGCATATCAACACAAATATCACCGCAGTTTGGAGAGTGTTATAGAGAAGGAGTTCCGTGGTGACATGGAAGACGTGCTACTGCGGATTCTCTACCACGCACAGGATCGAGCTCGAGCTGATGCAGGCAGACTCAGTAGACCACTGAACAAGTCAATGCGCAAGGACCGTCTCTTCATCAACAGACTCGTCAGTCTTTACTGGGACCAGGGGCGCTTATATCAGACAAAGCAGGCGTACAAGCCAGTGACTGGTGCTACGTTGAGTGGGAATATTAAGTCGGTTCTGAGTGGTGATTACAAGGACTTTGCTCTGGCATTGATCGGTGAGAAATAGGTATTATGAAGCAATGTTAGATACTTTATGAAAGGGTGTTTATTTGGAACATGAGGCCAAATTACAAGGCTTAATCAAGTTGACTTTTTGTTATGCAAGGTATGCTAGGGAATTCAATTAGCTTCGGTCCTTGACTGTGATAGCAATACATGAATATGATAAAAGCTTGCCTGTGGCCGAAAAGTTCAATACTTATAACTCTTCATCAAACCATGAAGCATGAGGCGGAAGAGACATTTCAACGTCAATATCGGACATGCATGCCCCTCTTCAAGGATGTCAGGATTCGCTATTGGTGGCTTGTAACAAGTCACAATGTTCGGTCCCTTGGCGAGTCTCGCCTGATTTATATCGTCTTTTGTCCGTATTACTCGTCGATTTTGCTGGCCACCTGGTGAGATGACCCGGCTGCCTGACATGACAGATAATGGTGGTCCACCAAGTTGGTGGCATGATGCATCAACGGTTGCACTTTCGGGGCAGATACACGGCCTTGAAGCGCCACAACAGACTGGTAGCAAATAACAGATTAGGATGCTCAGGACATGTGCTGACGAGAGATGACTTGCACTTTCAGTCGCATGAGAGCCTGCTTCCGGTCGTATTGAGAAATCAGGCTGGCGGCTAAGGCTTTTGTACTTAATCCCCGCCTCTCATGTCCTCCTTCGTTCTCTATATCTTTCTACTTTCTGTTTTCTTCCAGTTTCTACTATCATCTCAAGTTCGAATACCGCTCAGGCATACCGAAAAATGCATAATCCGTACTCACAAGTTTGCGCTATCCCTCAGTGCAACAGACCACGCAAACACTTCAGCACTAAGATCTCACCTTGGTGCCAATACCGTACGTGCCCAAGTCTCTCATCTTGCACCTATCGGATTTACTAAAAATGGAATTTGTTTGTAACCTCAGATGTTTGCCCTACGTGCACAGGCCGTTCGAAGCGAGCAGCATATCGAGCCTGCTTTGTGTGCAATCCTCCACCACGCGACGACGACTGCTGCATTGTGATGTAGCATCATTATGATGCGAGAGGAACAGAGGCGCTAGAGAAAGCTCTTCGCTTTGTAGGCATTATGTCGTTATCAGTATGCGTTGGCCTATCATTGTAACTTCGTATCAAGTGGATAACATGGTGATACTGCGTCTGCATACTCACCGGTCCATCGTACATGGTCTTGGCATGCATGTTGAGGATGTCGTATTAATGCAACAGCGCTTTTTTCGATAATGATTGAATGCTTTCCGGTGTCACATCCACTCTTCTGTAATTTCTCATACGTGCATAAGCCAAAGTGAGACATGAGACTACTTATAAGGTGATATAAGAGGGGAAGTATCCTGCTTCTCTATCGGATCCTTCATCTTCCTCTTAAGTACGAATAGCAGCCGACAATGTCAAACAGGCAGCAGAAATCTGTTGTCGCCCAGAAAGTAAACTTTGCCGAGTTATACAACCAAAAGGGCCCGCGTGGCTATCTTACAACCTTGGCGCCCCTACAATACACAATCCCGCGGCAAGTACTGCCTTTGTTCCAGCGACTGAAACTGAGAAAGCACGGTCTTGTGACTGAGAGGCTTCCAGGCCTCGTGCTTCGTCAGCGCCGCTTCGCTTCTGCACAAGAGCAGAGTGATGCTATTGCGCACGTAACTACGTGTGGGCTAGATCCGACTAGTTTCGAGGAAACGGGTCATGTATGTGTCGATGTATTCATATCCCGTTCTGTTGAGGACATATCAAGGCCACCCATAGCAGAGCTGGTTGCGGACCTAGGTGAGCACTAGTTCACGCAATCTGAAGTCGCGGTATGAGAAGACGGAAGAGCCTGACTTTTATCTGTCGGCAAATGATCCTCCATTTCTCAGAACATTCTACTATAAAGGGCAGCGAGCTGTCTCAATATTTCTTTGCTTAGAGTCTTGCTCCTGACATCTTATTCCTTCACTTTGCAGTGCCTATTCTCTTCAGATTTTGAAATCATGCTTCTTCGAATGCATCAAGGACTTCCCTCACGTATTTCATCATTTCATCTTGATATACCTTCTCTTTGATTATGAGAGGGTTCCGAGTGTCAGTAGAACTTTCTAGATAGGCCTTTTCATCCAGAACTGGCCGCCCATTCCCAAGAAAGCGAACTCCCAGGCGGTACAAGGACAGACTGTTTGTGATGAGGACTGAGCTCACCCTTCTGTCGCTGGCCTGTTGGGATCCCGTTTGGAATTGTTGCCAAGATGCATACCAAGTCTGCAGTGCCAAGTCCAGAGCCGAAGTATCGACGGGTAGTATTGACGTTTGGGCTTCGAGCAAAAGCGAGTTGACTGCCAAGATCAAGAGGTTCATCCCAAAGGCGGTCAGATTCGTCTCAGCTGGAGCATGGCCTGCCATGAGGCCTTTAACGGAGGACAGGAAACAGCTAGAAGGATCTTGAGCTGGCAAGGCAGCCCATAGAGATGCAGAGCAAGCCGTCCAGCTAGTATCATCGCATGGAAATGATGCCCTCGTATCTGTCGGTGATAGAATGGGTTTACTGCCACAAAGTATCGACTGGTAGCAGTCGACAGCATACACGCCCCAGAGTACTCTTTTATTCGACTCTTTCTGTATCCACGATGTCCAAAAGTGTGCATTGCGTGTAGCTTTGGTACATTCGCCGTGGACCTTGAGAAGACCTTCGTGCCGTATTGCCGCAACGAGGAACGGGTGGATGAGACGGGACGCAGCTCTTTCGGCACTTCCCCCGTTAGCCATCGCAGAAAACTGTAGCAGTACCAGAGCCTGTAGTTCTTGAAAGGTTGGTGAGCTTCCGTTGGACCGAAGACAGGACTTAGCCAGCTGTGATGGAAGAGAGCCGTAGAGTAGCTTAGCTTCAGCTGTAGAAGTAGGGCCTTTGTCAAAGCCAGCACCAATAAAGCAAATCGCTCGAATCAGAACAGAAGGCGATGAAGATAGGCAGAATGTTGGAATATGTAGTAGAGGAAGTGAAGGATGAAAGTGCGAGAAGAAGAGCCTGGCCAACGCCTCAAGGCGATGTACAGGGATAGTCTCTCGGCCGTCAAGCTTAAGAAGGAAGTCGGCTGGAAGTCGGAAGTTATCTGGGCAGATGAACCCGTCATTTGTTCTCATACCGGCCCAAAAAGCATGGCTATCAGTCACAGTGTTCTGGCCAATGGGCGATGCCATATCGCTAGGACTCCACGTCCAACTACTCGTGTCAATCATGCTCTCGATGTCAACAAGCTGTGATAGAAAGTCGATTTCACCGAACGATGATGTGTCAAAGAATGAGAAGTCGACATTCTGCTCGAGCGGTGGCTGCGTTTCATTCTGCTGTGCGCTCTCTTGGGGCGACAGATTTGAACTGATGATGCTGGGCGTTGTTTTCCTCGTCCGTTTCTTACGTCCAGCTTTCACGCAGGGTGAGTTCTTCTGCTGGCATCGCGAGCATGGAAAGCTCTTCTTGTCCAGGTCGCATCGGACCTTGGACGTGGCGCAACTGACGCAGCTTCTGTTCATGTTTGCTGGGTAAAAATGAGGGAGTTCGTGGTATCGGGACTTCGGGGGATGGAAGGATTAAGTAGAAATTCCCGATCAGAGCGTTCTGCAGTTTTAGTGCATGCTGATGAAGCCCGAGCATGCTTACAGTGCATGTTTGTCAGATTTTAGAGGCATTGAAGCAGCCAGATGCGACTGTCATTGGTCAAGCCCCCAGAAGCATCGGGGTTATTTGGGAAATCCCGATAGCTGAAAGTCCCGAAATCCCGGAATCGCATCATCAAGTCATGAAGAGATCTAGTACTGCCAGAAACTTCAGCATATAAACAGACGTAATTGTCCGACTTTGCCTACATTGTACTCCTCATCTTGGTCCCGAATCAGTTCTCGCTCTCACTCATCACACTAAACTCCTCAGAGTCGACATCATTCATTACTTAGACAAGATGTCAGATACTGCCTCTAACGAAAAGCCCCAGCAACTCTACCAGACATGGTTTGATAGATTCTGCTTGGTAACCCGGCGAGAAGATCCAACAACTCATTGCACTTGGCAAAAGCATGCAATAGTCGCCATAACCACTCTATCTGCATTCACAGCCCCATTTGCCTCTTGCATTCTCTTCCCATCGTTCACAACTCTTGTCGACTACTTTCACACCACCGAAACAAGGGTTGCACTCACTACAACTGTCTTTCTTCTTGGCTTGGCTATTGCTCCGCTGTGGTGGAGTACCCTTAGCCAGCAGTACGGCCGTCGACCGGTTCTAGTCTCAAGCTTCCTCATCTCAACAGTCGCGGTGATTGTGTGCGCGGTATCAAACTCGCTACCTCTCATCATTGTTTTTCGACTTATCGAAGCAGTGGGCTGCTCGTCTGCTCAAAGCGTTGGTGCCGGCGTCATAAGCGACATCTACATCTCGACCGAACGTGGATCAGCCTTGGGCTGGTTCTATCTAGGAACACTTATTGGTCCCTTGGTCGCACCCATCATTGGTGGCGCTTTGCAAATCTGGCTTGGATGGCGTGCAAACTTGTACTTCATGGCCATTTTCACCTTCATCGCTGCCATGCTCACTCTGTTGGTTCTGCCCGAGACACTTGCCAAATCGTCTACTGAGCAGCCTAGGCCATGGCACCACGTTCTCAAACGCGATGCCCTCGCGCCGCTCTCTAAACTGAAGTTCTTGATGGTACCTTCAATTGCTCTGACTATTGCCTATGTGAGCATCTGCTTTGCAAGTTTGTACTGCTTCAACACGACACTTCCGTACGCTTACGCTGCTGCGCCTTACAACTTCTCAGCCATCGAAATTGGTCTCTGCTATATCAGCAATTGTCTCGGATATGCCATCGGAATTGTCGTCGGGGACAAGTTGAGCGATGCCAAGTTGCGTCAGTACCAGATGACTCATGATGGCGCCATCCGGCCCATCGAGAGAATCAAGACAGTTTGGTATGGCGTTGACTTTATCCCCGCTGGTTTGGTCATATATGGATGGTTGATTGAGAAAAAGGTGTTTTGGATTGCTCCTCTTGTCGGAGCTTTCTTGTTTGGTCTGGGTCTCATGCTTGTTACGGCAACGGTTATGCCTTTCCTTGTTGACATCAAGCCAGGAGTCGGTGCTTCAGTAGTCGCTGATCTTAACTTGGTTCGTAACGTTCTGGCTGCTATTGGCACCGTAGTGTCTCCGATTGCTACAGCAAGTATTGGTTTTGGTTGGTGGATGTCTATCTTGGCTTTGATTTGCTCTCTGGCAGTTGGCTGCATCGTCATTGTTGTGAGGAGAGAGGGGAAGGAACAGAACCCTGCTGATAATACGGTCGTGTGACTGTTGGACAAGAGATGGAATAAAAAGGTAGAAAGGGAGGTGGTGGCTCTTTAAGAGTTCCGTGTACTCATATAAAGGTAGCTCATGGAGCACTATGTATTCATAATAGATTATAGACTGTACTTCCACTTGACACCAAGTTCCAGCTCCTCTAAATCTATCTAGTTGAACGCCACATTGCCGCAGGTCAGAGTCCTAAAGGGCCGTAGACATTCCTCCATCGACAATCAAATTCACTCCATTGACATACTTGCCAAGGCTGCTTCCCAGGAAAACAACCGCGTTGGCAATATCCTGCGCCTGTCCGACCTTTCCAAGAGGAATAGAGTCGATAAGACTCTTCAGGAAGTCAGGGTTCGCGGTCATGATCTGCTGAAACTGGCTCAACTCCACGGTTCCATCCGGCTTATCAACGGGAGGAGAATCGATGGTGCCAGGAACGATCGTGTTGATCCTGATACTCTTAGGTCCGAGCCATCGTCCAAAGTCCTTGGCCAAGGTGGCCTGGGCGCGCTTGAGCGTGGTGTAAGGTCCCCGGATTGCTGGGTGTCGGGCTTCGAAGCCAGCAAGTGAACTAATGACGACAATCGAGCCGGCACCGTTGCGCTTCTCAAGATGAGGCTCCGAAGCGTTGATAAGGTTCACGAGGCCAAGAACATCGGCATGGAAGCTGTTTTCCCAGTCGTCAATGCTTGGGCTGACATACTTAGGACAAGCTATACCACTGTCAGCAGGGTTCTCAATGCGATTCATCAAGAATGACTACCATTGGCAACAACGAGGTCGATTCTTCCAAACTCCTTGGCTGAGGCTTCGACCCAGACTTGGATCGAAGCGGCATTAGAAATGTCAACGCTAGTTCCAACAGCTCGTGCTTCACCAGTGGCCTCTCTAAAGTTTGCAAACTCATCGCCTCGGACATTTCGAGAGCAATAAGAGACACTGACACCTTCGCTCAATAGAGTCTCGACGATGACCCTGCCAATGCCCTTGGTGCCGCCGGTGACGAGGGCATGGGCGCCAGTGAGTTGAGGAGAGAAGCGAGACATGTTGATGATGGGCTGTTTGGTGCTGTTTCTATTTAGTCTTTCCCCAAATTTCCATCTGAGAAACATACCGTTTCGTTTTGTTATGTAAGTATCGTTTTTGAAGTGTGATGACGAGCTTCTAGACATACCATGGAGGATGCTTCGCATGTCGTTTATATACTGAGGAACACTCAATGCTCACAGCCGCTGAAGACAACATTCAATAGCCCCATTTAGAACTCAGTTTCCTTTTCTGGAAAGACTGAGGCTTTCGTGATCATTGATGCCACGGGTTCGGATTATCAATCAACTGATTGAAGCTCAAACCTTTGATCTTGTTTTCCCATTGAGGTTAGTTCACCTCACCGGTCCGATGCCACAGCCCAGAATGCCTGGTCTACCAATCAATCTCATTTTCCTAAAAGAGTATAAACTGGGCCCATCGCTTGACCATGATCATCCGTCCCACTCAAGCCGCCGTCTATCTTCGCAAGTCATCGTGGCATATCCTAGACCATTCCATCTCATTTTCCTCTTTCATATCTAGAGCCTGCAGCAAAATCTCGCTGTGATTACCCGTGCAAGGCCTGACAAATGAGTATGGCACCATCGTTCACCTTTGTCAATGTCAGCAACGCTCCCGGTCTGGGGCCTAAAGAGGCCAAGCAGATGAGAGGCCATATTACCAAGACGAATTTTGCCAAGAGGAGACAAAGACTAGGCCTGCAGAAGAAGAAAGCAAAGACAGCTCAATCTTCAAGTCCATCATCTGCCTTGATTACATTGGACCAGCGGCTGTTGCCTCATGAGCTCAAGCCGGTAGCTCAGAGTTTCCTCAGCCGCATGGTAGAGCCTGCATACTCCCCTGTCGAATATTGTAAGATGCTTATAAACACTCTTGGATGCAGCGGCTAATCTCGACTGCAGTGCTTGGTGAATACCGCGCGCTTATCTTCCCCGCCGGTCTCGGTTCTCCCGGATCAAATAGAGAAGCAGATTGGATCGCCCTACTGCACTCTGAGCCAGCCCTGGTCGAAGCATCCATGGCCATAGCCATAAGACATTCACCCCGGCTGCAGAGAACTCAAGGTGTTCATGAATCGTCCGTGCGTAAAGGAAGGGCTATCAAGATGATCAACGAACGGCTCGACACGCCTTTGGGATTGACCGACGGCGTGCTCAGCGCCGTCTTTACCTTAACTTTTGCAGAGGTAAGTAACAGTATCTAAGCATAGCATGACTCTCTAACATATCGCGCTTCAGCTTCTTGAGAGTGATGTCGAAGCGAGAGACGTCCATATCCAAGGTCTGGCCCAAATGATTAAAGTTAGACGTTCCCTAGGAAATACGGACATCCCATCGTGGTTCGGCGATTTTATACTATAGTATGTCTTACAGTACTCCAAATTCCCATTGATGTTCTTTTACTCAGATTTACCAGTGATTCAATTGGCCATACGATCCTTTCCGCCAGCTATTCCAATTTACCTCTCGTCAACGCATTGCGAAACGAAGAGGACCCTAAGCAAATGGATGTTGCAGCAATTCGATCTGATATCGACGACTTACGCCAACTAATAGATAAATATCACGCTTCCTCAACGTTAAAGCAAGATAAGGCAGCTATTATTAGGTATGAGGTTCATTGCCTACAACTGAAAGTGGATACACTGTTGGGAAGCCAAGAACATTACATCCGCTCTCTGCATGACTCTCTACAACTGTTTCTGTCACTGCTGTGGCCTATAGAAGGGCGAAGGCTGTTGGATATCAAGGCTGAGAACTTGAAGTATGCGTTGCTGCAGCCCCATATCAGGCTCTGTTCTTCGATGCAACTTCTGGTTTGGCAACTATTCGTTGGCGCTGCTGCTGCAGAACCTGCGAGTGAGGTTCGGTATTGGTATATTATTAGGTTGCGAGAGGTTGTAAGCTCCATGAGAATCGGCGGACAAGATGTTGCGATGGAGACTCTTGCGACCGTTTTCGCACCTGATGCTCAGCTGTTGAAGAAGTTCAAGACGGTTTGGGAAGAGGTATCATTTGGGCAACAATAAATATAAACAACTATAGAACCCTCTGAGAATTATACTTAGTTTTTGAAACGCTTGAACAAATTGCAAGAGCAGTAAAAATAACAGGAAATTATTTCTGGATAAATCCGTGTAGTAACTCCACTGTCGCTCGGCGTCACGTGGAGCAGCCCGCGATGAGTCAATAACTAATGAAGCGAATTTGTCGCCAACTTCGATTTATCCGCATTTCGCCACTGGCATCCAAAGATGGGCCCCGACTCGACCCCTCAAGACCAGGCATCCCTTGCTCAAAAGACGTCGGTTCCTACCACTTTGGTATTCGATGGGCAACAAATAACACTGGACAATGAACCGTCAATACCTCTCCACCGGCTTAGCCGCAACATAGCCTGCAAAGTTCAAAAGCATTGCAGCATAATATTCGAACAGATCGAGGTTGTCGAGACATCTCAGCCAGATGGAAGAGGCTCACGAATATGGCAGCGGCCTCATGATCTTTATTACCTTGTGAACTCGCTTCTCATGCTGCAACGTCGGCACGATACGCCAGCATGTTATCTCACCGCTCCATCGCCTAAGGCCTTGGGTAATATCCAGGTCGATGTCTACAATACTCCTTCGCAATGCCTGGGTTTTAAAGCGATGCTCAACGCCGACAGATCAGCAGATGATGTCCAACTGTTCAAAACCGATACCCAGCAAGTCTTGTTCGAGATGAGGCCAAAACTAAAAGGCAGTCCTTATCAGTGGATAGATGCAGATGGGCAGATTATTGCATATGAATCAGGACAGGAGGGCGTTCATAAGCTCGTAGTTCAAGTTCCATTGCAGCAAGACATCATGGATGCCCTGGCAGCACTATGGACGTTGCGACTCTGGTATGAACATATCCTCAATCAATCAGAATGACAGTGAGGTCAGTAATATGCGAAAGGTTTGATTGGTCTCTCAACTCACGCATGCACAGGGGCATACAGCTCACCAATCTCCGTACACCCCTCATTCTAGTCTAGACAAATCGTTAACTTAAGAAGAACTGCTATGTGGTCGCTGTCTGTCAGGTGATTCGTGAGACACAAACAGATAGGCGGCTTATAATGGCTGGGGGTAAATGATATAGATAGGCATTTCTCATAAGTATCATACATAGAATTAGATTTTACACCATCGAGGAACTAATATGCACGGCTTGATGTTGGGGCTTCTACCGCTCAATATCTCCTGAACTGTGTACCTCAAACGCGACGGTCTTATTAATGCCGATCTGTTTCGTGTCCATCTCATCAAGATCAATATCCGAAGAGGGGTTTCTGTGGTCCCTGCGACTAATGATGCGCTCTTGTGAGCTTGCCCTGTCACCGGTCGACTCTCCTCCTCGGACTTCGACAATGTTCTCGCCTTGCTGGGTTGTGAGGATAATATCGCCGCCACGGCCATTCGCGAACTGCCGGTGTGGATAGCCACCAGGCTGATGTCGACTTTGGCCTGATGAGCCGTAAACTTGGTTGTGAAAAACGACTTTTGATGCTAAGATGTCGATGCTTAGCTTGTTAGCGTGGTGGATTGAAGCGAGCAAGGCGAACCTACATCATCATTACTGGGAACATGCATTCCATACTGTACGCAAACCGATCGATCTGCGAAGCAAGATTCGTCGCGCTTTGTTCAGCATTCTGGAAGGAGTATGTGATGGCCCGTATGATTCCCAGCACTGCAAGAAGTGCCAGTCGGACCTCAGTACTCCGCATCAAGTATCTGAACAGACCAGCCTTGATAGCAGCACTAAGTGACGTCGATTTCGCTGAGCTGAAGACTCGAAGGAGGAAGAAAGAGCTGAGACATTCCAAGAGGGCAATGAGGATGAAGTATCCCATATGGAGATGATTGATCAATGATTGATCGGTGTCGAGGGCGTTCATTATTCGTCGGGCTCGGACAGCTGCGATCACGACGCGAATACCGGAGACGGAGATGATCATGAACCAGAATCCGGTGGCGAAGATGATCCATTGGCGACCGCGTAAGACTCGACTTAGGATGATATAACTGTAGAACGAAAGGCCAGCCTCTTGAACCTGCGACAGCAATACATTAGCTCGAATAGAATATTAGGAAGCACTTGGCAACGTACCAGCCATAGAACATCGGCGAACACGGAGGCTACAGCCTTGTTCGTAGTAGAGTTACCCTCTTCATAAAAAGCATAATAGCAAAGCCCGTTGGCTATAGCGCCAGCAGCAGAGGTAACGATCGGAACGATAGAAACAGGACCAAAGCTCGTGATGCCAGCGACCATAAGACCAAACAAAACATTAGCGATCCCGATCGTGCTGAGGATCGACCAGCTCAGCTCGTAATAGACAGGGTCGACCATATTGAACGTGCGATCGTCGTCGAGTCGAAAGTAACCATGGTAAGTCGGGGAAACCTTGCAAAACAAAGCAAAAGGGAAATGGCACGACACGAACGAGGGGCGGCTAAGCTTAATATTGGACTGTCATGTCACAACGGGTCTCTTTACCCCGTGGAGGGAGTCCGGGGTAGACCGATCTGGAAGTGTTGGTGATCACGTTAGGCGAAGGGGGGGTACCCCAGAGTGGACTGATTGATCCGTCCATTTTTGGGGGGAGCATTTGGGGGGAAGTGACAGAATAAGCTGGACTGTTTGTCTGCATGTTTCAGTTGACTTTGGTGAGATATTTAATCGAGGATCCCTCCGCACTCAGCTGGTGGGAGGGACATCCTTCGGGTCCGCAGGGGCGGGGAGAAGACCAGATGAAGAATGGATGCATCACCAGGGAAGAGGTTGTTCTGGCAAGTTGCTGATTGAAGCGCTACAAAAGCAGGGGAAACTAAAGCGGGCAGCAGACCCGGCCGCTAACTGGAGGTGTTCAGCCACTGTTGGTTGCTATTTGCCAGCAGCAGCTCACAACCCAACCCAACACGAGCGAGAGTACGCGGATTTGCATTTCTCCACCGTTGTTATGCGCTGTGCCTCGCTGAGTGTGCGTTGCATCCTGCGTGTGGAAACCTTTTTCCCTTGTCTAGCCTGGAATCCTTCGTCGTTTTTCTTTTTTTAATCCCTGGCAGTGGCTTTTGTTGGTTCGGAGTGAATGCTGACACCGGGTGGCTTGGTGGGATACCCGCTGAAGAGTTTGGAGTCGTGCGACAGGGCGTTATTTCCCAATGTCGAAGCGAACTGAGTCAACTTGTTCCAGTTGGAGAGACTGTGCCTCTTGGTCCGTGTTATCTTAAATTCCGATTTGACAGTTTGCGTTGAAACGTTTAATGTGATGTGATGCGGAGAGTGGCTTCTCCAATATTAATTTAACCCCCGCTGCAAACTTGGTGACATGAGGTTTTACCCTGAACCTCACATTCCGCCCGGTGGGATTTCCGTGTTTCGCTTTTCAGACTCGACTTCGTTTCGTTCCTGGAAGAAAATGTTTTATAGAGTTGAGTATTAAACGCCCAGGGATGGAACACGAGCGCCCGTCAACATTTGACAATGCATCCATCTTGACGGGAGGTTCTGTTCCACGTTGTTTTGAAGCATCAATTTTCTCTTAGGATGGCCCGCCAAGGCTGAAGGATTTGCTTCACCCCAGAATCTTCGTTCCCTGTCTCAGTTACCGGAAATTACTCGACACTTCCCCGACGACGTTCTCGAAGCCTTGTTAACGTTATGCGAAAAAACTGAACGCCTCGGTAATCGACGGCCAATTCAATTGAGCGAGAGCGGGCTTCTGTCCGAGTAAATGGGTCTCATCAGATCAATCGTATTTCCGATCTACTTCCGGATCTTCAGTCGGAAAGATCTGCCCGCGACGACTCCATTTCTTCTTATCACCAAATTGTCATTGGTAACGTATGACGCACTCGAAGCCCAACTACCGTCGAAATGTGGGAATTCGTTAGACTATTCGGCCCGCTAACGTTATCTCCGTGACAAATCTCGCCGAAATATAATTTTTAAATGCAAAGTTGCCTCCCTCACACTTTTTTGGGCAAAGAAAGATGCAGTCGCTTCTGCAGTATCGACGGGCTGGTGCGGCGGCTCAGGCGCAGATTGATCGCGACATCGGTAAGGCGAGACAGCATACGGCGCCGAACGCTGGACACGATGTTGAAGCTGGTCTGAAGCCGCCGAATGAAAAGGATGAGCCGAATACTGGACGGCTACCGCCAATCACGGAAGCCGATACTTATGCTTCCAGCGATGAGATACCCGAACGGTCACTTCAGCAGACTGTGACGGCTCAAACCATTCGACAATGCATGTCTGGAGGCATCGCTCTGGGCCAGGTACTCACGGGAATCAATGTCCAGGATCACAAGAACGACAAAGGCCATGATGGAAAAGTTTTCGTGGTTAACTGGGAGGGCCCTGATGATCCTCTTGATCCTCACAACTGGTCTATCGGAAGACGGATTGGTGTGACTCTGCAAATCTCCATCATTGCTCTTTTTGTCGGAGCAGCATCCGGTATTGATGCGACTGTTCTGCCCCAAGCTGCAGAGTCACTTGGAGTCAGCGAGGTTGCTGAATCTCTTGCAACAGGTATGTCTCAAGCTCTTTCTCATGCGCGACAAAAAGCTAACCCCTTCAGGCCTTTACTTGGTTGGGATGGGTCTCGGTTCGCTAATAGCAGGCCCCTTCTCCGAGACATTCGGCAGAAACGCAGTTTACAGCTTCTCCATGGCGATCTTCATGATCTGGATCATGGCATCAGCTCTCGCGCCCAACTTCGGCGCCCAGATCACCTTCCGCTTCCTGGCTGGCTGCTCCGCCTCCACACCACTAGTTTGTTCCGGAGGTTCTATAGCGGATATGTACAACAGTCTTGAAAAGACCTGGACCTTTCCTCTGTATGCCGTTGCTGGCTTTGGTGGTCCGATGCTGGGTGCTGTAATGGGCGCTTATATCGGACCATCGAGCGCTGTGAGCTGGCGGTGGACTGAGTGGACTATGCTCATCGCATCAGGACTCGTTCTTGTCCTGGTCCTGCTTTTTATGCCTGAGACTTATGGTCCGCTTCTCTTGCAGTGGAAGGCTGCTCATTATCGGAGGATCACAGGAGATGACCGATTTCGATGCCAACATGAGATTGCCGATGCTAGTCTCTTCAGCAGACTGAAGGTCAGCATGACGCGGCCTTTTCTGATGCTGACAGAACCCATCATCATCGCTATGACGCTATATATCAGTGTTTTGTACATCGTACTGTTCACTTTCCTCGTTGGTTGGCCATATATCTTTGAGAAGACGTATGGTCTCGATCAGGGACTCGCCAACATTATCTTCATCGCCATGTTTCTCGGAACACAGATCAACTTCGCATTCGTTCCTATCGTCTACCGCAAGACACTGCGAGCGACACAGAACCAGGGAGACGGCCACTTCAAGCCTGAGATACGTCTCTGGTACGCTATGCTCGGCGCAGCTGCCGCGATCCCCATCTCGCTTTTTTGGCTCGGCTGGACAAACTACTCTAGCATCAGCATCTGGTCCGCCATCTTTGCTGTTGTTCTGTTCGGATACGGAGTCACGGGTATCTTTATTTGCGTGTACATGTACATCATCGACTCTTACGAGATATACTCGGCCTCAGCGCTAACATTCGTGTCTTTGACGCGTTATATGATCGCTGGAGGAATGACGGTAGTGGGCATTCCGTTTTACGAAAACATGGGCACGCATTACACATTGACTATCATGGCGTGTTTCTCGGTGGTATTGGCAGCGATTCCTTACGTGCTGTACTTCTACGGACATAAGATAAGGGCGAAGAGCAAGTACGCATTCACACATTAGATAGACAACCAAAATCAATGCTTCCAGATAGACTCAGTATTAATAGTCAGAAGGTCTCGGCTTATAACTCGGCCAATTTCTGCAACATGCCATGCAGCTTCTCGGCCACGAACCCCGGATTATCAAGTTGAATAAAATGGCCCGCATTCGGCACCTGAATAGGTCCCTCACTTCTCTCTGAGCTCGTCAACTTTGCCAGCCCCTCATTGTAATGGTGCCAGTAAGTATTCATGTAAGCCTGTACCGCCTCTCCAGGTATGTTGAAGTCTGTTCCTGTACGCTCTGCAAAGTAGTTAAAGTCATGGCCCAGAACAGTGACATAAGGGTCTTTGCCGTCGACTTTGGGAAGAGCTGGTGTGTCTGAGTGACCAAGAAGTTGAGTAAGGTTCTTTCGGCTGAGACCTTCTCTGGAGCCAACACTTGGATGAAAGCGCTTTGCGGTTTCCTCCCGGGCAACACGTAGATTGTCTGCTGTGACGCCTGGCGGGAGAGTGGTGGGGTCGAATCCCTCGGCGTCTGGGTCTGGGAAGACGGAGACAAAGTCCGTGTCTGTCAAGACGCTGTCAAGAAGAATAGCTCCAGCTACAGTGCCAGGATACTCAGCGGCGTAGAGACGGGTCAGAGCACATCCAATGGAGTTTGCAACCAGTAAAAGCTTGGCGCCATCTGGATCATCAATGCCCAGCTTCTCTTTCAAGATCTGCGTGATGAGTTGTCGAATATCTTGAACTACAGCCATACAATCATGGGCGTGAGTTGGATCAGCGGCTCCTTCATCGTTGGGGTCACGATCAGTAGTCTGACCCTGTCCGAAGCGATCAAAGGTCAACATTGCCGGAAGACCCTGAGGAGAAAGTTCTTTGAGTTTGTTCATTGTTGCGATCCATCCTGCCTGCGGTGCGCCGAGGCCATTGACGAAGACAATGAGAGTCGGGTTGGTCGGCTTCGTCGCGGTTGGAGCAGTGAAGCTGTAGGAGAGCTGCGCACTTGGCTTGGTTTCCAAGCGGATGAATTCGAACTTTGGAGGAGCCTGGTCTGTCATGATGATCTCTGTATTTGAGGCGAGAGGAGAAGGAGCCGTAGGCTGGAAATCGGTGTGTTTTATTTACTCCTCACTGTCAGCATTGCTGACGTCATCTGGGTGATGCTGATGAGATGCAGGATTTCGAGAAATATCCGTTAGATCCGACTTAGCTTGAAGCTGTATTTCCAACATCAAGTGCATGGTCGTGAAAATAGATTGCTCTAGTAAAACGAGGTGCGTCTCGGTGTCTTGGCGAAAGCCGACATTCCTCGTAAGCACAGCTTCATAAGTCAACATCATTTACGGTAGGCTGCTCATTCTGCTGCTTTCTCCGCCGTTCTTCTTCCTCTTCCTCCTTTCTACAAGCCAAACATTGCCCATCCTCATCATTAAAGTGCTCGTCCATCTCCTGCTCACAATAATCATGTGGCTCATTGGTACGACAGCCTTTGCATCCTGTCGGCATATAAGTGCAACCCCGAAGCTGCATCGTCCCATCATACCAAGCATTAAACAGTGTCTTGTCGCTTCCTGGGGTGCTCTCCGATGCTCCGCGTTCTTCTCTGGCGCAAAGGTGTAGAACATCAACAGGTTTGAGTTTTTCGAGGCCAGTCTTCTCCACGAGAACCCAACCGTCTTCTCCCTCTGGAGTGTGTCCAAACAGCTGCGACTCGGAGACAAGCAATGCGGGAGATACGTCCAAATCAAACTTGACTTGCAGCAGCCCATGGTCTATAACGTCTTCCCAGGAGGATCTTTCAGCTGGTAAGACGAAGATCCAGCTCCTGTAACGATCTCCAACCCACCACCTATTCTCAACAAATCTGGCCGATTCACACCAAGACGGCACGATATGCGGAAGAGGTTCTTTTCCTTGTATCTTTGTAGCCAACTTTTCTTTCGCCTCGGCTTCCGATAATCCTGTCACTGCGTCATCCTTCATCTTCTTGATGGCCTCTTTGCGGAACGCTTTCTCGCGACGGTGATGCTCTATGCATTCTTCCACGGTGTCAAATCCCGTATATACATCAATGCGTGGCCAATGGTTACGAGCATTACCCCAGCCCACGACAGCATCGGAATTCAACAGCGAGGAACCCATACCGTGGGGATCGAACTTCGGCTCACCCAAGCAGTACAATTGAATGCTGAGTTTCACGATAGCCGCGTTGGGGCCAGCTCGACTTGCGACAACATCGTAATGACGACCTGCATGGTCCTTGAATTCGCCATAGCTGGGGTTTCCAATGAAGACTTTGCATGGTGCTGTCCCGCCCGTAGACTTTCGCCGCTCCAGAGAAGTCATTGCGTTGGCTTGTAGAGTCAAAAGGTGAAGAAGCATGAATTAACAAGCAATAATTATTAGCGGTGAAATGGGGTTTAGGCTACCAACCCACAAAAGTCAGACTGTTCCCCAAGAAGAAATCACCGATCCTACATGCAGTGCTCTAGCGCTATACATAGTGTACTAACCATTTGCAAAGAATTGACAGTATATTAGTAAATAAATGGGGTATCATTACGCTGCAAACCATGAAACTCTTGACTACCTTACCCTCCGTGTCCAATGTCTGTTTAACAAAACCCTTTTCTACTCCATTCACAACTCATAATCCTTCTCCTGGTACAGTGGTGGTCCAGGCCGGAGATCATTATAGCAGGGCAAACTCTCCTCCTCAATATAATCGGAAGGCCTGGCATAGTCACTCAACACGACCCGATGCTCAGATCGAAGGATGCGGCCTACTCCAGTTCTGACAGATAAATCCGGATTGCCTTGGGGATAAGTCTCCTTCATGAGCTGTAGTTCTAGCACCAGCGAATGCGTGACCGATGTGTCGCCGACATTGCCGGTATCTTGGGTGAACTTGGAGGTTTTCTTGATGAAAAAAAGAAATTCTATGTCCAGTGTTCCTGTAGCATCGTCCGTGGTCCACCCATTATAAAACGAAGACTCGCCTAGAGTAATCGTCTTCTTCTGTGCGTGGCTCTTTTCGTCTACTTGACATTCTTGTGCGTGCTGGGAACACGCCACGGCTGTGCTCTTCACGTTCTCCTGAAGCATCCAAGTGCCTTTACATACACGCCAGAACTGGACATCTTCCCCATTGTCAGGGCAGCTTCGAAGCCCGCTCATAGTGAGCTTCACGTAATTCTTGCCACTGGGGTCAAGAACAGGGTCGAAACGGCAGTCAACCTCCATCCCAGCAGCTTGGTATATTCGAGTTGACAACAAAGGTTTGCTAGGCACTGGTATTGATCTGGCGACGGGGAGAGTGCGGTTGAGTGTGATGATCTCTGGTAATTTCGACATTGATCCTGTCCGTCGTATGGAGGCTACAGCTCGGAATTCGTATGTGACAGAAACTAGTGACGTATCCATGGAAGGGGGTATGTAGCTCGGTACTCGGTAAGAGAACGGATATGCGTAATTATTGCGGTCAAATGAAGTCGTCGTTGTGATGAACTGACAGCGCTTGAGCTCCGATATCTGGTGTTTACACGCTTTGCATGTTCTCTTGAAAGGCTTCTTGTGAACTACATGAACTCGCAATGTGGCAAAGAGGCTGTCAACTTCGATGGCTTCTTCAATGTTAAACAGTAGGGAGCCCGAGATAGCAGAGCCATCGGTAGCATCGTCATTGACAATGACAATTGGAGAGGTATCAATATGGCAATCGAGAGATGCAGGAGGCTTATTTGGCGACTTTTGAGATCTCTTCTTGAGCAGTGGAGGAGTCAATGACTGTGGCCTGATCAACTGGGATAGGCCTGTCATGATGAGATGTCGGTAGTTGCTAATTCTGGAGTCTGCAGGTAAAGAATATCTGGGGAATGAGATATGAAGAACAGAACAGATGATGAATGTTGGATATCGATTATAAATGCTTGAGAAAGAATGGTATGAATGATTGAAAATTGAGGATTATTCATACGATTTATTGCAAACGAACAATTCGGTCATGGTGACAGAGATCCACCACTTCAATGCCCGGTTCGAATTGCCAAGAAGAGCTTTCACTCACTTTCGTGATGATTCGATGTGAGCTTGGCATAAACACTAGCCTCTTACGGTAATTCATACCGACATCTCCAGGTCAAGAGATCGACCGCGGAGTTCGGCAGCTCTCGATACCTCGATCCAAGCCCATCAAAGTGATCAAACACAGCGAAATTAAGCATTTTTAATGTGGGAAGAGAGCTTATTCTCCTAACTTTAGATCTTATTAGGGTCTGTCATTTTTGCTTGACGGAGTCTCAGCATCTCAGAATGTGTTCTGGAAGCGAGAAGGTTCCAGCCTGGGGCGCAATGCCAGCATCATTGGGATCAAGCTGAGTGAATCTCCGCCCGCGCCCTTCAACTGACAGCCATTACTCTAAAAGGAGAGTCGGGGTACCTTCCGCAGTATTGGTCATATATGGCGCCTTACCTTGATGACAAAATTTGCCATTTCGTTTACAGACCAATTCTTCGTTGCCAGTGGAGCAACCCGATACGCTATTCCAAAACAGGCTCACAACCACGACATGATCTCAGCTTCGCGTTGACAAGCCAATTCTGGGCACTTCATCACTCAACCTCACCCCTTCATCACCGCATTCCATAACAACGTTACCTGCGCACCGGCATGATCTGATCGATTTCAGCAATGTCGGATGATCCGCCCCATTCTCCCGGCAGAACAGCTTCGGGCCAGCCCCGCAAACCCCGGACCAAGAGCTTCTCAGGCTGTTGGACTTGTCGTGCCAAGCATGTGAAATGTGACGAAGCCAAGCCGGAATGCAATCGCTGTCAGAAGGCAGGCCTCGAGTGCGAGGGATATGGAGTTAGGATATCGTGGGCTTCTGTGAGGAATCCAACGACCTTTAGAAGAGGAGGGAGGAAGAGAAAGGCTGCTGCAAGACTTCGCCAGTCGAGAGACTTGGAGTCCATCGGGGAGAGTCTCTCTGAGCAAGATGGCCATTCGTCCAATGGTCCTGAGGAGAGTGACAATGGCGACGGTCCTCCAAATGAGGGACCTTCTGATCTGCCGTCAGAAGACCAATCTAGCAATACGCCCTTCTTCCTCGATCAGCACTTTCCTCTTGACCAAGGTCCTTTCACTGGCCATTTGAACACACGGATATTCCATTCGTATGAGCTTTTGGGCCAAGGTCTGACAACGGGTCCTCCATATGCCTCCCTTCAGCCTGCGCAACCCCAACTTCCCATGCTGCAACTGTTTGACCAGAGCTCCATTCCTCAAGAAGACATCAATACCCAAAGCACGTCAACGCCTGTAAGCCTCGGCGATGTTAGCACAGGCTCTCTACCTTTACCTGGAGTATCGGAGCTCATTTCTCACACATCGTCTCCACTCGATACCCCAGGCCAAAGGCGCAAGATCACTCGTCACCTCGATATTCTTCCAGATCCGGCTCTTCACTGCGAGCTTCTGCAGCACTGGACGCTAAGCCTTTGCGACTCCTTGAACCCAGTACCTGGTCATCTCAACCCTTTACGAAGTGCAATGATGCCCATCGCCCTAGAAGGCAGCCGCACGGACTCGGAACAGTCTACGGGCGCCACTGCATTGTTTCATTTCATCTGTTCAGCATCAGCATTTCATCTCGCAAAGAAGAGAGAGTGTGAAGAATCAAAAGGGTCTCTTGAGAACGTTGCGTTAGAACATCACAATATCGGCATCACTCATCTAGCCAAAAACATTCAGCTTTCCAAAAACGGTGCTGATTGCGTATCACTGCTAGCATCTATCATCATATGTATCTACAATGAAGCTGTGACACTGCCAACGACGTTCTGGCGGCTACACTTTCGTGGCGCTGTTGAATGGGTCAATCATATTGATCCGCAGGTTTGGCACAAAAGTGATGCAGCTTCAGCTCTATACCAGATGTTTCGGAGTATGGCCACTGTCGTACAAGCGCAGTTACTTTTTGACCCCCAAGAAACCTCATACTGGAAATTTACCAACGACTTTGGTCCTCAGCCTGAGCCGTATACGCTGTATGAGTCGTTCGGTCTTCCCCAGCCAGTGTACGAAGGTCTTCACACGATGAATGCCCTTCAAATGCGGAAACGGTCTTCTACTGAGAGTGATCCTTCGCCCGATGAGCTGGATCGACTAGAGATGGAACTTTATCTATCGGCACCTAATAGACCTGAGACGGCAACAGCAAAAGACTATGCCGATCTGATATACCATCACGGCTGCATATTCTACTACGCTGCTCTAATTCACATGAAACGCAATTTGAAGGACATGCCAATGGATGCGGTGCGCCCGCTTGTTGAGAAATCACTCACCCATATTGAAGCTCTAGCTACATGTACAAGTCAACGGTTTTCACCAATGATCTGGCCCGTTGCTATTGTAGCATTTGAGACAGGCGATACGATAATGCAGCAACGAATGCTTCATACTCTCGCGTTCTTTGAGGAGAGATCAGAGCTAGCGATCTGGTCACAGATGACGCATCTAGTAAAAGAGCTCTGGGCGTTACGGAAGAGAGAGGGAGCTAACATCAAATGGCATCAAACTGCACTGGGAAGTATGAGTGATAGCTTCATGTTGCTATGAATAGGCACCGATAACGCTTGTGACGTGGCCATAGCTTCCCGTTTATCGGAGTCGTGCCGTCCCGTCGGTGCGCGCTCTTCACCAATCGCTCGCCCACGTTATGGATTCGTTTTACGTGGATTCACCTGAATTACCCCAACGTGATGCAGTCTTTCCCCGCAGGGAGAAGTCAGATGTGTCGTGTGTATTTACAAAAATGGAAGCTCGAGCGCGATGCTCGGGAGTTGGATGCCGTAGAGTAATACCAATTGAGAAGCGCTTGATACCAACCGCCGATAAATGTCTCCGGTGCACGTTTCCGTCTGTCAAGG
Organism: Fusarium pseudocircinatum; assembly: GCA_013396035.1. Taxonomy (NCBI): domain Eukaryota; kingdom Fungi; phylum Ascomycota; class Sordariomycetes; order Hypocreales; family Nectriaceae; genus Fusarium; species Fusarium pseudocircinatum. The sequence continues at coordinate 56,547 of JAAOAS010000034.1, read as the reverse complement.
GTGACAAGAATCCCTGTACAAGGTTTTCTAGCCATTGCCCAAGCTATATCCAAGCACTTATCCTTCTCAAAGTTAATTCTCAGTGGCTCAAGAACGCAAGCCAGAGCACAGGCATCGTCGGTACGCCCTGAAACAGAGTTACAGGCTGGCCGTAAAATCATAATGCCACAATATTTGAAGCGCCGTAGCCAGCTTATCAATTGGCGCGTTAAAATCTCACGGCCTGTGACGTTGAGTAGATCTGCCACGTTTGCAGATCTTTCGTGTTCAATTGCCAAAACGGGTTACGCACTAACAAGCCTTGACGCGCCTCGATGGGGCATCCAAGTTAAGAATTTTTACAAGATGAATAATGCCGAAAACATTGATGTCACTTGGTAACCAAGTATCCTCTGGATATAAAAATTGGACATCCCATGGCTCTGATTCCCTCCACATTCTCTCCACAGAGTCATATACATATAGACCAAAATGTCAAGCAAAATCATCCTCCACGCTGTCCGACACGCCCAGGGTTATCACAACCTCGGTGAAGAGTTCTTTCACCTGAGGGACCCCACACTAACGCCATTTGGCCAACAACAATGCGTCGAACGACGAAAAGCCTCGTTTCAGGATCAGTCCAAGTTCAAACTCATCGCATCATCGCCCATGATGCGAACCCTGCATACGACGAGTCTAATCTTCGATGATGCCATCCAGACACAGGACATTCTTGCTATCCCGGAAGCACAGGAAATTTCTGATCACGGCTGCGATATCGGAACAGATCCTGCTCTTCTCAAGGAGATGACGTTGCGAAATGATTGGCCCGTTGACCTGAGTCTTGTACCCGAAGGTTGGAACGATAAGAACCTTTATGGGCCAAACAGCCCCGTCACAGGTGCCTGCGCAGCACGTGCTCGCACAGTGAGAAGAATACTCAGAGAAAAGGGCATGGCTTTGAGTCAAGGCACCAACGAGGACGTTCATATTGCTCTAGTTGCTCACGGAAGCTTTATGCACTATTTCAGCAATGACTGGGAAAACAGCACCACTGGATGCGGTACAGGTTGGAAGAACTGCGAGACAAGACGATACGTGTTTCAAAACGACGAGTGGGACGAGGATGCTTGGCTTGTAGAGACTGAGGAGAGCAGATTGGCCCGCGGCATGAAGGGTCCCGCCCCTTCGGCAGAGGAGCAACGGCGGTTGTACGAGAAGACTATGGTTGGCTGGGTTGACCAGGGACTGCCGGATATCAGATACCTGGAAACAGCTTCAGTCATGCCGATGCAGGAACATTCAAGGTTGTAAGATGCATTGCATATGGATATGTTTTGCATGTGAGTGATGATAGAAGAGATGGACGAGAGCATAATGACAGTAGATTTGATGTAACAGCAGTGTGAGCGGATAGATGCTATCCGAGTTTTAGACATAGAATAATTGCTTGTTCTCTCCGGTCCGAAGGGGCGAGAATTCTTCGGGTTACAAGTCAAGATGAGTAGCCCCAATCACGTATCAGAACCGTGCATGATGATCGTGCTGATATCACATCTCATTCCATATATGAAATTTATACAGCAATGAACATTGGCATACAAGCATGAAACAGGAGTGACAAAAGATATGTACATAACGTCGTGTCTAAGTAATGTTCTAACCCTATTATGATACAAACAAGCAAAATTCAGTATGAGCCTCTCTCATGTCCTTCGAGGCGGTGGTGGTGACAGTCCCTGCTGTGCAGCCTCGTGTTCAACAGCCAATCCCATATTCGAGTGTGCCAACTCGATGCTTCTCGCACTCTGTGCACTCTCGCTTTCACCTCCAAGCGGCCAGCTATCATCTCTTGTAAACTTCATCTCCTCCCTGTTGAATTTGTACTTGATATCAGGCCTTCCGTCTTCGAGATCATCTGGTGAAGGCGGGTCATTCTTGCCCCAGAAGTCGAACTCTGCTGGTTCTTGCTCCTCGGGAATATTGCGTAGTTCCATGCCGTCGGGGTTGTTGTTCAGAATGGGGGGATGACCGGGTGTTAGGGGGCCGGTGGATATGTGTTTGCTGCTGCGTGTCCAGGTCCAGCCGGAGCCTTTGCGTTCGCCGGTCTGGGAGTCGAGACGGCGAGAGGTGTATGATGTGTGGAACTTTTTGAGGATGGGGCGGAGAATGGGTATGCATTGCACCATGATTGTTCCAGCAACTTCTGATGAGTACCAAATTTGTGACATGCCGTTGCGCCCTGTATTTGTGAGCTAGGTTTGTGAAAATGAGACGAGATGACTTACAGATGTAGTGGGCATCCCGACCATTTCCTTGGTCTTTCCAGCTAACACGGATAGCCGAGACGATAGCAATGCTGGACTAGAGTCAGAAGTATGTCCTTACGCGTTGTTTGTTCGTGACTTACATCATTCCGAGGCTCATTGTGAAGCAAAGGCCAATCTTTTCGGCCTTCTTCATCTCCAGCCCTCTCGTGATGAGCCAAGGGAAGCATGCAAATACGAAATCCATAATGATGTTGTAGACTACACCTCGTTAGTATCCTCCAGCACATCTCGTTATCCGTTCATCACTCACTGTTGCCACCCTCCTTGAAGTCGTTTCGGAACTTGGGTTCCAAGCAGAAGTCGAATCGATACCAGTTGTCGTACGTTTCCTTGCCACAGACTTTGGCCCATTGGAAGAACACCTTGACGATCATGTAGGCATTCATGGAGCCAATACAGAACCACAGGATCCATTTCTGCCAGCGGTTACTCATCCGTAATAGTGTTACCGCAAAGGCTGTCTTTGTCAATGCTTGGCCGATCAATGTTCCGCATGACGAGACGTTGATGAGTATGTGCATTCTGTCGTCCCATTGTTGTGATGAGTCCTCGAGAACATAGCCGTTTCCAAATTCCCAGACGATAAGACTGTTGTTGGCGAGAAGGATGATCTGGAGCTGTTAGGATGCAGCTTCGATATGCTGGGACGATGTGTACTCACCCATGATACCAGAAGGATATAATCATCGTACCACATTCCATGTCTCCTCGTAATCTTGACGTACAACCTCAACCACAGAAAGAAAGTCGCACCCGCAAACAGTGACCACAGCCCGACGTTCAACTCGACATAGGGATTGACAAAGGTATGGACAGGTCCGTCATCTTGGTCGTCGCGAAGCCTTAGCTTCATCGCTCACATTTCCTCCTCGGCGGCAACAAGATACCCGATGTTTCGTTTGGCGAATGCAGGTACAGATTCGAGAAACCAACAACAAAACAGAAGAGGTATCAAGAGGAGCTAGAAAAAATCGGGGGAGCCACAAACGTAAAAGAAGGATTCTGGACCAGCCCCAACACCCCCCTGGTCCTGCTGGGTGACGAGCATACGCGAGATGTGTTCGCCCCTGCTTGGGATAAGCCTAAGACTCGCTTGGGTAAGTGACCCTTGCGAACTAATACGGGACGGGGTCTACCTTAATCGGACACTGGGGCCGCGTGTTGAGCATGTTCGATGTCGAAAAGTTAAAGGCCTCGATGGCGGAGACGCCGCGTGGACAGACTTTCCGTATTTTCTGTTTCTTGAAACCCGAAATTGACGTAATAGACCCAGCTCAGGCCATTAAAACACTCTTAATATCTACCGAAACATGAGTTATGCTTTTTTTCGCCATCGGGTCTAGGATGCAGGATGTTGCTTTGTCGGAAACGAACTCCACGGACCTGACACGATCATCACGAAAAGGCAGTTTCACGCACACGGTACAGGGCTCGAAAAGAGCCTATCAGCCCGAAGAAATCGTAAAACCAAGGCCCGTCCATCGTATGGGGCTGCCAAGTGGCTTTTGCTCTCTCTTTTCGTCGTGCAGATAAAAAGTGAAACGACGAAGTGATTCCTATTGCAGGATGAGGCCCCTGTCTCGGGAATATATCGAGGCTTCCTATACGTGGTTTAACTAAACCCTTGATCGGTCACCCCTGACAAGGACGCTTGGACGATTTCGTCCTTGCGGGCCATGTGGTTTGTTTTTAGAAGAACGAGAAAGGTTCCAGGCTGTATGTCACTAACTAACTTGGTCAATACTTTCTTTTGCCTCCGCGGGGCAGGCTTGATCAAGGAAGAGGGGGAGAAATGTGATCATTGGCCGTGACCTGTTTGAGTACATTTGATCCTGGTGACGTGATGCACACACAGTACAGTCTGCATTGGATCGGTAGATTATCACCTTGGCGCCGGGGAACAAAACTGATTGTGGATCGAGGACCGTTGAGAAGCCCGGGGCCGAGAACATTCCGCAAATTAATGAGATTGAAAGGAACATTATAAGCTGAGATATAGGGATGGCAGGCCAGCGATTAACTCCGATTAACGGCCAATCACTTTATCTGCGATTCCCGTCGTACGTTCGCTGACACTCACACTACAGTCCACAAGGTTATCGGCCGAAGTCCCAATGTCCGACCCCGATTCACAGTTCCTCATTCAATGTCACTGTATTATTCGCCTCACTCGCGAACAACACTAACCCAACAAACACCCTGGCTGTTTTACTTCAGCTCATAGCCTAGAGCCTAGCCCGCGGTTCTCCGATTCCAGCGCCGTGGTTCCTGGGATCCCAAGGTCCGTCCGCGCATCGACCATCAGACCGTTTAGTGAAACACAGACTACGAATCGCCCACAAAACGACGCTATTTTTCGATATTCAGGGACAGCGAGCGGGGAGAGCGGGGCAAGCAGAACTTGAATGGCAATCGTAAAGCAACCCATACCAATCCACGCGGTGTCGTAAGAAGCAAGGGAGGGGACGCGGAAGCCCACGCGGATATAGGGCCAGGATTAAGAATAAGAATAAGGCGGGATGTAACTGCACAAAAGCAAAATCTGACAAGAGAAATGCTAATTAATTAACGTCGCTTTTTGGTAATTGTGATTACGGTGCTATTTCCCTATCCTGTCTTGCTCTTGGTGCGAGCGACGACGACCACGGCTCTTACGACACGGGACTTGTCGAACCAGTTGAACAATCTCCCTGCCAATTTGAAGCCGCCCATTGTGATGCCGTATTCTGCTAACAATTTGTCTTGGCGATCGAGGAACTTGACCAGGCCCGAAAAGACATCGTCTGTGATCTCCTTGATCGTGATCTCGTTGCGGTCATATCCGCACTCCACCAGTTGATCTCTGTACTCTGCCTCCGAGAGGAAGGTTTTGAGTGGGCAGCCCATCATTTTTCCGATGAGTCTGGCCCTCCAGATGTCCTTGGTGGAGGCCTTCTCGTTGAGGAGGAGATCAAATGCCATGTAATTGGCGTCAAGTTCTTTGGCGGCGTGTGAGAGGACGGGTTTTCGCGACGGAGAGAAATGGTAGATGCAGTCGAGGGCAAGCAGCCATCGCTCAGTATACTTCTCATCAGCCAGTGAATAAACAGCCTCTTTGATCTTGGGACTCCAAGTCTGTGGCTTTGCGGCATCGGCGCGGAAGAGACTGAACGCCTCCGCATCAAATGGAGTCCCCGCCTCAGACAACTCGCGATAAATCCTGCGTCGCGACGTCTGGACCTGCGCATTATTGAGCGTAAGCCCAACATAGCGAAAATCCCTCCAGCCCTGCTCCGTAGCCGTCCTCGCCAATTGCCAAGTCTGGTCACCACATCCGAACCCCAGATCTAGAATGGCGAGGGAACCGCGAGGACTAGCTTTACCAGGTGCATCACCCGACAACCCGGCGGCGCTCACAACCTGCTCGAGCAGCGCAGAGGCAGCCTCGGGGAGCGTGTCAATTGGCTCGCCTGTATGAGTTTTCCTGGGAGAAGGGTCAATGGATGTGTGATTGAGGCTGCAGAAAAATGTGGCTGGGCTTACCAGTATCCCACGTTCATCCACATGGATGGTGGTCGCGTCGTGATGTTGAGCTTCCAGTGTCCTAGGCCGTAGATATCGCTCATTCGCATCACCACCAAGGCAATGATGCCAGCGATGGCCAGGGTCGTGAGGAGCCCTGCGGCAAAGCCAAGGCCAAAACTGTCTTGATTGAAGAACATGGTGTCTACAGTGGTTGCGGTCCGCGCCGTGAGCTAACGGCTGTTGATTGTGATGAAGAAAGACGGTGACATTTAACTGTCGCTCAATTTACGCACTGATTTCACCCACTAACTACAACTTCGCTAAATGACTAACTCCAAAGTGAATGAATTAAAGTTACGGCAGCTGAAACGAGGAGATTATTGCATTTAAGGTGATACTGTAAAGAGAAATCTGCATTTATCTATTATTCTAGTCGTTATTCGTCATTAATTCTGTTCCCACGGGATCGCTACGCCAAAATCTTGAGCTACCCTAATGGCCGACACAACACATCCTTCCAGCAAAACCATGCCATCCCAGCACCAAGCACCAGCGATCCACACATTATCCTGTCCGTTAACCCAAGCCATGGCCTCACCATCCTCGCTCTTCTTCGTTCCCGATTCCCCTAGCAATTTCTGGACGAGGGCCTGACCTTCTGTGTTTCTCAGGGTTCTGGTAAACTTGGCCTTCTTGATTGCTTCTGGCTGTGCCTCCTCGCGTAGGGGACATGTGCTGACAACGACTCCACTGGGCATGGCGTGGAGAGCCTCTGTGCGAGGGCTTCCCACGTCGGTGAACATCGTTCGCAAGGTCAGGACCTGGGCTGCTGAGGTGTCTTTTGAATGGTGCATGCAAGCGATGGATTGGCTGGGGCCTGCGTTATCGGCGTCAATGACGCTGATTCCCGCCTTCTCCGGCTTCAAAACAGAGCTCTCGACTTGACGAGTCGGAAGCTTTGCCAATGAAGACCCTAGCGGTTTGAAGATCCGGCCAGCGACATCAGGGGAGACGGAGAGGACAACGCGGTCAAAGACTTGCTCATGGATGCGCCCGGATGCGTCAACGGTAGATTGCCAGCGTACCAGCACGGTACCATCGACCTGAGGCACAGCTTCAATCACACGACTATTGAGGTTGACATCCTCCAGTCCCTCGGTCAATTTGGCCTGGACCTGCGAAACTCCGCCGCAGACAGCGTAATGCTGCTTGCCATGCGAGAGCTTCTTGTAGTTGACGACGTCGCTCGCGGGGAACTTGAGCAGCTCCTCGTGTGTGCACGTCGCTACACCGCTCAGGAGCGGCAGCAGATAACACGTGGTATATCGTCGGGGTAAACGTATGCGATCGAAATATTCGGCGACGGTTTCGCTGTATCCGGAAGATGTGGTCTTCAATGGCGCGACAAGGAAGCATGCAATGGTGAACCAGAATTGGCACACAATCAGGAAGATAATCTCGATAAAGTGCGCGATCACACCACGATTGCCCGGCCACGGCGGCGGTGTCTGGTGCAAGTTGGACGCATGGATGAAGTATGCCTCGTTATCGCTTCCCTTGACTGGGACTGTTCCGTCGGCGCTCGTGGCTGCTTTCGCAAAGACAAAGAAGAACTTGATTGGATGCAGGGGGATTTGTAGATGTTCGTACATGCGCATCAAGTTGTGGTAGTACCCGTCGGCGCTCGCGCGCATCGGCAGATCGATTCGTTCGGCATCGTCGTATTTCTCGTTCTTGATCGTAACAGAAGCAGAATCGAAGGATATTCTATCGCCCTGAGACGAAATGTCAATGTTAGCGAAAGGATTCAAACCCAGGGCGAAGGATCTCGGCTGTCGTTGACGACGTGGCGTACCTGTTCGAACAACGTCACCCTATAACGGTCTCCCTTAATGAGATAAGCACTACTAAGACCGGCGAGACCCGTTCCTATGATAGCGACTCGACTTTTGGTATGCTTTTCGTTCATGGTGATGGTGTTTTGTACTTGTATTTACTTACTCTACATTGGAGTCTTTGACCGTTTTTGATGGAAATTTGCAGAGAATGTCACCTGGTATTCCTACCCTGTTTCTGGCAGTGAATAGCTTGAATTGAGATTTAAATGAATATTCTGATTGGATCGTTTTACGCTCAGACGGTTCCACCGTTCACAAACGTTGAGTGCCGAGGCCTGTTGTTGTTGGCGAGGTGCTAACCAATAATTCAGCAGTGAATGAGCTGATCTTCGGGAAAATCGGCGTCTCCAACGCTGAACGCATGTGAAAGAGAGTTCGGCATTATAACTATCCGTTGTATCTTGGTCGATCGTGATCTTGCTGAAACTTGATAAATGTCATGACAGCGAATAACCATCAACAGCCGTTGTATTGAACCTCCCAACGCTCGAGGTTTCCATCGGTTGTGTCGGGTAAGACAGTGCTCAGCGCAACGTGGCGAGTGGGCCAGGAACTGTAGGCGCTATAACATAAGGTAACTAAGGTTCTGTAACTGAAGTGTTTCTGTACCCTAGCCTCCAGGAGCTAACGAGGCGGGGCCTGAAGATTTTTAGGCCGCATAGCCTAACGTTAAAACGCAGGGCAATGAGGATTGTTTGCGCATTAGCCGTGAGGTCGACAATCGCATAACAGTTTCTTACAGTTTATCACCTCAGATGCTGGTGATACACTGAGCTGCCTGCCTTTGTAAAGTAGCGAAGGCAGCTTCAATGGGCGAAGGAACATGTCAAGTTCGCAGCAACCTAAACTTTAGCGGCCTCCACTGCTTGACAGCTGCCACAAGGCGGCCGCCCGGCCGCTGGACCCCTGTTGAAGATTCACTGCACGGTGACCTCACCATTTAGCAACAATCCATCATCTCCGACATTCGCCCTATCCTCATCAGAGTTTCATGAAACTACTGCCTACAGGTTCCTGACCGTATTTGTGAATATGATGCACAGAAGTTGAGTAACTTGAGGGGGAAATGCATGTTAAGTGGCCGTGCGACGACGTATGAAACAGTCCCTGAATCAACCTCTCCTATCCAGCATCTCATCGGATAGGGCGGCTGATCAGATACCCTCTGATCATGAGTACTTATGAATCTCAAGATTGGTAAGCTATTGACATATGGCGATCACACGGAGTTTGGATCCTTATGCTTTAGGACAGGTTGACCATTGTGGCATATCGTATGGACTGCATGCATGCTTAAGTTGATCTAATGCATGGCCAGCTGCTACACCTATATGCTCTAGACTGACGACTATTCTTCCTTGAACACATCATACTTATACTTTGACCCAGTGTGATCGTCCAGGAGCTTAGATCGTCCAATTCCGTAGACATTCTCTCGCAGAGTATGACCCCCTTCACTAGGTATCTCATGATACAAACCCCTTCTGCGGAGCTCGGGCACCAATAGCTCAACTAGATCCTCAAAGGTCCCAGGTGTAGTCACGTAGCCAACATTGAATCCATCCAAATCTCCCTCCTCGATCCAACGCTCCATCTCATCAGCAACAGTTTGAGGGCTTCCAACAGAGACTGGGCCGAGTCCGCCGATGCCAGCCTTCTCGGCAATGACTCTTGGCGTCCACTTTGGGACATGTTCACTAGTTACAGTGAATGCATCGAGGAGACTTTGAACCTTATGCTGTTCCAGAGAATCTGCGGAAGTGAGCTCCTGGTCGAGTGGGATCTTGGACAAGTCGATGCCAGTCCATCCGCTGACGAGAACTAGTCCCCCAATAGTTGAGGCGTACTTCTGTAGTTCCTTGAGTTTCTCTTGCGCTTCCTCATCAGTGCGACCAACGATGGGAGTGAAGGTCGCAAAGAACTTTAGTGACTGAGGATCTCGGCCTAGTTCAGCAGCCTGCTTCCGAATTGCCTGGATCTTGGGCTTGAGCAGTTTTGGTGAATGGGAGGAAACGAAGATGCCTTCTGCATGGGTTGCCGCAAACGTCTGGCCAGCTGATGAGGTACCGGCTTGGAACAAGAATGGTGTACGTTGAGGCGAAGGGTCAACAATATGGCGAGTGTCCAAGTCGAAGAACTTGCCATGATGGTGGATGGTCCTGATCTTGTCAGGATCCGCATAGCTGTCGTTTTCTGGATCAGGAGAGATAGCATCATCCGCCCAAGAGCCTTCCCAGAGTCTTACTGAAGGTTAGTGTCAAATCCTGCAAAAGGCATAAAAAATTGACGCACTTATATAAGGCTCGCAGGTACTCATCTGCCTGCTCATATCTCTCATCGTGTGCAATAGGACTGTCCAGGCCAATAGCTTTGAAAGCTGCCTTCTTCCAACTCGTGACAATGTTCCAGCCTTCCAAATGATTAGTACCTCATCTATGCTGTTTCAACACTCAACACTTACCAATTCTACCTCTGGTGAAGTGGTCAAGTGACGAGAAGCGCTTTGCTAGGAGAAAAGGTGGCTCAAACGACGTCGAAGCAGTGATAGCAAAAGACAGATTCTTCGTCACAGCTGCCATAGCACTGATGGGAATAGTTGGATCTGTCATAGGCCACTGAGCTGCACGACGAATGCAGTTATCCAACTTTCCTTCATAAGTGTCATAGCCTCCGTAGGTATCTGCTAGGAAGAGCGCATTGATACCTCCCTTCTCAAGCAGCTTGGCTAGGTCGATCCAATACTGAAGATCGCGCTTTGTGGCTGATTTGTCTACTGGATTCTATTTTTGTTCAGCATCAATCTAATTCCAAGAGAGTAGGGCACTGACCTTCCATTGACCTGGAGACAAGTGCCCAATGGTTGACATGTCAAAGGCATTGATGATGATTTTCTTCTTGATATCATTGTTGCTGTTGTCGGTCGCACTCCCGTTCGCTGCTGGGTTGGACGCCATTTTAGCTGTAAGATGAATAGCAAGTCAGCTATAAATTACAGATTGTTTGGTAACCGCTCATGGAGAGGAGGCACTGCGACGGTTGCCAGTTGAGATGTATCACGCAAACCCATTGCAAGTCCGAATTGCATCGATATTTATGTTGACGAAACCCCGCAAAGCCAATCACGCCTTCGTATCTTCAGTGCCATTCAAGATACGAATAATCACGTCTTCGGCAATAGCAGGATCTAAATCGAATGGTAACTTGCTGAGACTCTTGCGTGATCCCGATAACGGATGTCACAATCTTCGTGAGACCCCGCGCTTCCAACGGACTCCAGATCAATTACCGTATGTTGTGGACTCAAGGCGTAGGCAGTAACAAAAAGCATCAACATCAATTATCTCTTTAGAAGCATTAAGCTCTGTATGTATATCTGTACGGCGACATACGCAAACACAGATACCAGTTTGACTTGTTTCTAGCACTTGAGTGCCCAGATCATTCACATCATGCGACAAGGCAAAAGGCAACTGGTTTAACAAATCGATTTGCTTAGCATAATTCGTGACACGTAAGCGAATGTGAGGTATTCTAGTAGTAATACATATGACCACTTTCGATGAAATGGTATGAATCAAAGAAGGTATCAGGTCAGCGCTCGCCAGAAACGTCCATCAATTCCCTTCTCAACTGCCCCAGGCAGATATTCGACTCAGCAGTGTCCTTTTAATTCCGTTTTTGGCTCTTTAGTAAGCCTTCTGGCCGACGACATTGCCGGGACCGGAATATCGAGCAACAGTGTACCAAGCGCCCTTGGAATCCTTGGCAGCACCAATACCAATCTTTGTTGAGGTCTTCCAAACACATTGGGCTGACATACAGTTAGTTACGTACAGTGGGGTAAGACGGGATGATTATCTTACTGTAATGTCCATACATAGAGAAGTTACCCTTGGGGATAGTCTCTCTCTTGTAGTACTTCTTCTCGTTCAGCCTAAGACCTGTTGTTAGTTGTGTATCATGTTAAGAGAAGGGTTGACGTACCAGCCCTGAGTACCAGCAGTGATGGGATTCTTGAAACCATTGCTTGCCCAAGCATATGCGAGGTTCTCGCCTTGGTTGGGACGGTCCTTTCCTGCAGAGTGCTGTAGCTTGCCGGCCTTGGCCAACTTCTTTGCATATGCTGTAGCAGCTGACTCAAGCTTGGGATCCCACACGAGGTCTTTGACCTTGACCTTGGAGCGAGCGACGTTGTGGCGACGGAGAGCCTCCTTCTTATCAGATGACAAGGCCCTGGGGAAGAGTCTTGCAAAGGTGCTGCGCTTTTCCTCGTCAGTGTCCTCGACCTCCGTATCCTCATCATCGTTATCGGGATAAAAGATGACGGGATCGAGGCTCAAGCGGGTGACATCAATGTTGGCCTCTAGGACGCGAGGCTTGTTGTAGTCACTGGGGACCTTGTAGTCGTTCTCAGCGCTGACTTCGGCCTTTGCAGAAACACCATCAGAGTCTCCGCTCTCGTCTTGAAGACCAAAGCCATTGACAGCGAGGTCAGCGTCCAAGAGTTTGTTGGAAGGTGCTGCAATCACCGTTGAGAGAAACGATGAAGCAAGAAGAAGGGAAGAGTGAAGGTAAAGAGTTGGCAAATGCATTTTGTCTGATAGTTGATGATTCTTAGTATAAGATCGTGTTTTTCTGTGGCGAGATAGTTGGGGATATGTTTCAAGAATGCCTGATTCTTGGTCCTTATATAAACTTCAAAAAGCGTCTTCTATGATGATCCAGTCACCTAAAGATGGGAACTTCTCTGACGTCGGTGAGTGGCGGGGATGGGACTGAGTTGCGGATAGATCACAATCCGTGAGATCGGCGACCCTGAAGACCCTGACGTGGGATGCCAAACCTAACTTTAAGTACCAGGGGCAAAAGCTAATTTTCTCTCCAGTTATTCGCGAAGGTACCTTGTAGTTGCCATTCTTCTGTTTTCGATGTTTGGGAGTTATGCATTTTAGTGGTCTGGCCCCTCGGTAGTTATGCTGGATCAAGATCGTGATGTCTCAGATGTTTGCGACTAGCGGTTCTTACAATCCCTTGTTGAAGCATTCGATAAATGACATTTTCGGGCAAACAATGCAAGGGAGAGACAATGCCATTGTTTTCCTTTCTTTACCAGCGCTCCTCGGTACCTTTCTCCAGGCAATCTGAGGCAAATTGTCGCATTGATAGAGTTCGACTTAGTAGCGGAGAGGAGCCCGCAGACCTGGAGAGCTGATGCTCATGAAATCATCACTCCAAGTCCCTGAGAATTCCACGAATAATATCATCTTGATCTGAGTTCCTTTCCACTTGACGGGTATTCAATGGATGCACAATGGAGGTGTCAGCTGAATACGGTGATGATTTTGGCCGTTCCCGGAACATCTGCATTCCAACCACCGCGTCATCCACAAACTCGGTCTAGTCTACAAGCGTTTCAAAACTCCAACGACCAAATAACGGGCGCGATGTGACATTTCCTAACTTTAAAGGCAGACCAAACCGAGTTGCGCATTCGTCATTCACATATGTGAGACAATCCATTACATTGCTGTCCTTGGGCTGTGTAACCGACGATGCCTACTAATGAGGAATGCCACTCAAACCTTGGAGAGCATAAGCTTGCCAGCCTTACCCAAAACGGGAGAGCTGAAGCCGTTGGTCTAAAGAGTCTTGACGCAGGGGAATTCCAGGTACGCGGAGGAGGTCTTATGACGGCAGTTGCAGATCCGTCTAATGCGTGCCGACTCTGTCACTTTAGGCTGAAATGGGCCTCATAGAGCATGCATCATCAGTCTTGGATTGCCACGAAAGGCAGTGAAAGCCTTGAAAGATGTGAATCCATTGGGACGACGATTTTGGTCAGTTTAAGTTTTCACTCTTTTGACTGAATAACTCCCTGTATCATACCGCTTCCACTGCGGACTACTGCGAATGGATACGGTAGGTGTTGATGACTGATCCCTGCGAGAAAAAAATTCAACAATTCCCAAACGCACTTCAGGGTTGCGGATTACAGAAATGCGGCAACTCCAACTAGACCCATGTCAGTAACGTTGACGAAACTCGTCCAAGGCACCTGCTACGAATGAGAGTTGAAAGAGACGCGTGTAGCAGCCGGCTTTGCTACAAGATTTTCTACATAAGGTAATTCGGTCATAGTGACAGAATGGCGTACGAAGAAGTAGAGGAGCTCCAAATCCCGATGTAGTGTATCTTTTAGTAAAGACCCCAATTGCAGCACTGTAGCGGCCCCAGCAAGAGTTTCTATACGGACTCAGCATTCTGATTCGCTTCTTGAATCGCTATGATCTACTCCACTTGTTGCTATCATGTATGATATAGAAGTATGAACATGGTGGTTATGAGGGTAGGAAAAGGTAGGAGGTGCTTCGGTTTTGACTGTACAGTGTAAGTACAGTACATATACGGCTTCCTTTTAGTAGTGGTAAGAGATAAGATAAGACTTCAGCATGCTCTGACTGCCGGAACTTCGATAATCCGCAACAGATAGACTTCTGAGATTCACTAATCTGTCAACTTCACACTGTATGTAGACTTTATTGTCAAGCGTTGTTGTACTGCTGCAGGGTAGTTGCAAGCCATTGAGCCTACGACTTGCTAGAATGAGCGGCATTCAAGTCAAGATGAATCGATTGATGGCTGTTAACAAAAAACTGTTCGAATTCATTTGAGTTCCTTCAAGGGACTGGTTTCATCTGCGCCTAATTATTGTATCTGAGGTCATGTGTTCATTGACCTTTTTCCTGGTAATCACTCTATCAATCTCCATGTCAGTATGCTGAAGTGTGTTTGCCTGAACATCTCACAATCGGTATCTCGCCCCAAGCTCCCAATACGCTATCATCAATATTATTCAATCGCATTTTGATCGAAGAAGATTGCGAAGAGCTTACCATTATTATAATCAATGACGCTGGTTTTTCGGATTGATAACCCGGGTCCCTGCACCCGTCGCTTTCGTGGGGTAGCACTTTAATTGCTCGCATATGAACCAATCCTAGACACTTCAACAAGTGATCACATGTCCAAAACCTCAGAAATGTTATCTCAATGCGAATATTGCTCAAGATCGAGATAAACCTCCAGCTGAATCTCCCTTGTTCTAGGCTCTGAAAGGGCTTGGCTTAGGTGCTACACCTCCGCGGTGGAGCAGTGCTGCGTCGTCCACTGATGTGTCAATTAATGAATTAATGCCCTGTAGCGGCCACTGTTTCTCTTATCAAGATACCGCCCTGCAGGTCGCTTGGCCGCCGGCCAGTGATCAACCGTTTCTTATTCCCTCGCTTCGATGTCTGCGCTGATAAGGGCGCATTCGAGGCTGGGGTTCTTGGCCAATTGCGTCCGTGCGTTCTTATCATTGCCCCCATGGGGAATTTCTTATCGTGCAGCTTCAGCCGGGAATTGCTTATCTTGAGAGCCTGAGAGGCCCGCCGGCACTTGCACGGCGGGTTTATTATCTTGAACGCCAAAGCATGCACCCCAATATCGATGGGTTTATGCACTCCTATCGAAGCCCAATCGGGACAGAAACACTTTCCTTCTCGCTTTGACCTATGAGCGCCACCAAATTTGATTAGTTAATGCGGTAATCAGAGGCTCACATTGCAGCTCATTAGCTAATTAGGTTTAGTGAGGGTGCATAATCTATTTGATAGGGGTGCATAATCCGGCATTGCATTATCTTAGGTTTGTAAAACGGCTGTCATGGCTGCATATATAACAATGATGAAGATCGCAATGAAAATAAATGTGGCAAATGTTCTCGTGATAGACACTTCAATTCTAAACACCAACCTTACTGCAAATATATCACAATGGCTGGTGGTGGCGGTCCTTCATCTGGCACAGTCGAGCCTCCTCTGAGCCAGGCCTACGGCTATGGCATCGTCGTTGGCCTCGGCTTTCTTTTTGCCCTGGGCATGATCTTCACGACGTGGGTCTTGAAACGGTATAATCATGAGAAGCAGACCTCGGAAATGTTCAACACCGCTGGCCGAACGGTTAAGTCTGGCCTTGTTGCTTCAGCTGTCGTTTCTAGCTGGACTTGGGCTGCTACTCTCCTCCAATCATCTGGTGTTGCGTACCGATATGGTGTCTCTGGACCATTCTGGGTGAGTCGGCTGTTTGTGAATCGTCAATCGTGAATTATGACTAATAATCGCAAAGTATGCTTCTGGTGCTACAGTTCAGATCATTCTCTTCGCCACCATTGCCATTGAGCTGAAGAGAAGGGCCCCCAATGCGCATACCTTCCTCGAGGTCATCCGAGCTCGATATGGCCGCATTACTCACTGCGTCTACATCTGCTTCGGTCTTTTCACCAACATTCTCGTCACTGCCATGCTCTTGACTGGTGGCTCTGCTGTAGTCACTTCTCTCACAGGCATGCACACTGCTGCAGCATGTTTCCTGCTGCCTCTTGGTGTTGTTTTGTACACCATGTTCGGAGGGTAAGTTGAAATTAACTTTGATGAAGGAATAGACCTAACTCGCGGCTTAGTATCAAGGCCACTTTCTTGACAGACTATGTCCACACGGTCATTATTCTCGTCATCATCCTCATCTTTGCCCTCACTGCCTATGCAACTGGCAGTGAGCTCGGATCACCTGGTGAAGTCTACGAAGCACTCACCAAGGCTGCGGCCTCTCACCCCGTCGAAGGCAATGCCGAGGGCTCATATCTTACCATGCGATCTCGCGATGGTATCATCTTCTTCGTCATCAACATTGTTGGCAACTTCGGTACCGTCTTCCTGGATAACGGTTACTACAACAAGGCCATTGCCGCTCACCCCGTCTCTGCCCTTCCTGGATACATCATTGGCGGCCTTTCATGGTTCGCCATTCCTTGGCTCTGTGCGACAACCATGGGTCTCAGTGCTTTGGCCCTCGAGACCAGCCCTTCGTTCCCTACGTACCCCAACCGTATGGACCCTGCTGATGTCTCGGCTGGTCTTGTTCTACCGTACGCTGCTGTTGGATTGTTGGGCAAGACTGGCGCTATCTGCACTTTGATCATGATCTTCATGGCTGTCACTTCTGCGACCTCGGCTCAGCTCATCGCTGTCTCCTCCATCTTCACCTATGATGTGTACCAGTAAGTTCTTCGTTTACCAAAATTTGTACCTCACACTAACGCTTCTCCAGGACCTACATCAACCCTCAGGCTTCCGGCAGCCGACTTATTGGTGTCTCGCACACGACTGTCTGTCTCTATGGTGTCATCATGGCCAGTTTCAGTGTTGGCCTTCACTACGCCGGTATCAGCATGGGTTGGCTATACCTCTGGATGGGTGTCATGATCTCAGCAGCTGTCATCCCCGCTACTCTGACTCTTCTATGGAAGCGCCAGAACTGGATTGCTGCCGCGGCGTCTCCCGTCCTCGGTCTTTTCTGTGCGCTCATTGCTTGGACTGTCACCTGCGCCAAGGAGTTCGATGGTGTTCTTAGCGTTGACAACCTCGGTTCCAACAACCCTATGCTTGCTGGCAACGTTGTCGCTCTGTTGAGTCCTCTGATCTTCGTGCCTCTCTTCACATTCGGTTTCGGCTCAGACAGCTATGACTGGGCTTCCATGGCTGCTATCAAGCAGGCTGACGACACCACAAGCGACTCTAACGGTGACTCTGAAACTGCTGTCGTGACCAGCTTCGCCGTTGCTCCTGAGGAGGACATGGCCAAGCTCAACAAGGCTTCAAAGATTGCCAAGACAATGACTGTCTGTATGACAGTCGCTTTCCTGATTCTCTGGCCCATGCCCATGTACGGAACATCCTATGTCTTCTCCAAGTCCTTTTTCACTGGCTGGGTTGTTGTTGGTATTCTATGGCTGTTCTGCAGTTCCATCGCTGTTGGTCTATTCCCTCTCTGGGAAGGTCGACAAAGTCTTGTTCGTGTCTTTAAGGGTATGCTTGGAATGGGAGGATCAGATATCACAGAGGAGATCCAAGGAAAAGCAGTGCATGAGGAAAAGATTGATGAATTCGAAAAGCAGTAGTCGATGGGAGGCTGAGCATAGTTTAGCTTATCTTGGCATACCATGATATTTATTACTTGAAAATGTGTTAATAAGCAACGTCTTACGTCACCTGTGTCTATGATCGTGATGCAAAGTGGAGGCGTGATTTATCTCTAGCAAGCTGTGACACGGTAGTTACTCTATTACCATAGCCAGATCCTGGTCATCTGATACAGAGCGTCTTCCCGACTACTATTGACAGAAAATATCTAAAATGGTTAACATCAACCTGGCTTACAGCGCCCCCATCAATCCAAGCGGTGCTACTCCCATCCTGTCAGAAGCTCAGATCTGGAATGGCCTCAGGCGCAAAGTCCGGAAAGCCCATGAATTTGTGGCTCCCATCCTTGAATGCGAAGTCCTTAGTGAAGAAGATACAGCGTCGGGCCCAAAAGTCACCCAGCAAGTCGTTTTTGACAAAAAAGCGCGAGGTAGCAACGACAACGTTGTCAAAGAGGTAGTCTACGAATTTGCGCCAACGCGTGTCGATTTCCATCAACCTGATGGCAGCAAAATTTTCAACATAGTCAGCGTTGATCAAGAGGGTAACCTGATGATGACTTATGCTTTTGAATGGCGACACCCGCGGGTTGAGGCAGAGGGCGGACAAGCCAAAGAGTTGCGCGACGAGTATCTCAAGGTGAGCCTTTACATATACTTTCTACAGCATCGAAACTGACATGATATCTCAGATGGCTAAGGGAGCCGTGGAGGGTACTATCACAACTATTCGCAAGTTGGTCAAAGAAGGCGAGCTTTGAGAAAGACTCGGCCATAAGCAAGGGAGTGGCACTATCTACTTTCCAGGTTTCCAAGACGGGGCTCACCGCAAGGGGGTATCAATCTATCATTCGGGAAATACCTGCGAGAAGGACTGTGCTATACTAAGAGATGAAGCCACTGAAAAAAGATATCGCTTGCTAAAGGAGTGTTTTCCTAACCCTGTTCAATCCTCTGAAAAGATTGGACCTTGACCGACACTAACAACAGAATCACAGCGTGATCGACTGATCTCGAAAATACTTCCCCTCAGTTTCGGAACTCCTAATTGGAATAATCCAGATATCGTATGGAACATAACCGCTGTCGGGGCCAAGGCTATCCAAATCATTACTGATTAGGCCCCGGAAGCGAACCTTCATATCCTGAAATGCAACGTCGTCGTTTTTATAGACTTTATCATCCCAACTCCTACCTTCACGCTGAACAATAAATCGTACAGCGTCAATGTCGTTGAAGCCATGCATAAATTGGAACTCCGACATTGACATGGGGACGAATCTGTCGTAATGCTCCCATAGCGTGAAGTTTCCAGGTGATTTCTCAACACTGTATTTAATATCGTATCTTGGCCTTCTAGTAGTAGCCTCTGGTGTTTGATATGTAGCCTGAGGGAGAGGAGGGGGAGGCATAGTTCTCGTCGCTTGATTTGCCTCTAGTACAGGGGTTATATCCTCAGTAGCCAGCTGAGCCCTATCAAAGGGCATTGGCTCAGACGTAGCGCGAGGATTCTGCGAAGTTCCGACATGAGAAGCCCCAAGAGTTTCTGTCCCAAGTTCTGGGCTAACACGGGATCCCGGATCACTTTGCCGACTTGGAGGTGGTGAGACGGATTGAGAATCATCTTCCGTGTCAAAGGTTGGTGTTTCGACAAAATTAAGGCGCTGGACTGGTCGACAGCTGCGACCCGATGAAGTATATTTCTCGGTAAAGCCATCTATAGCTCGAGTGACTGTCTCAGACACGGTGGTGGTCTCTAGGCGCTCAGTCATATGAGCAACAGGGGCAGTTGGTTCAAAAGAGATTGCAGTTTCGCTCGGAGTATTTATGGCAGTTGTGGAGGCTTGAGGTGGCGTAGTGTTGCTCACGTTGCCTGCCGATAAAGTCTGGTATAGTCAGTTGATAACCCTTTATGCATTGTGTCTGTGGAAGAGCAAGGTGCTAGCACAGAGAAGACTACCTACTTGATTATCTGATCCCCTAGGGCGTGGATGAATATGGTCTATGTCTGGAAGGTCATCATCCGAATCGACGTCGTTGAATAGGTCTGTGTCCATTTCCTCACTTGGAACTGAAGGTGATATGGCGTGACTGACAGCAAACAGGTTAGCTAGAGTGAAGAGTTTGAAAGCTGAAAATACCTTTGTCCAAGTGTTTGAGATCTCTGCCTCTCGTGGCGTACAGCTTGTTTCTTCTTGGATGGTGAGTTGAGACCCTTCTGGTGTTCTTGCTGGTTGTGACGAAAAAAGAGTTGGGCAAGCAGCTTGATGATTCTAACATTTGGTCAGTAACGTATTCTTGCAACTGTTTGGGGGCCCTACTTATGATCATCTCGTGGCCAGATCAGTGAGTCCCCAGAAGAAGAGCTCTCGCTTGCTGGCCAAAATTGCTTTCCTCGGCCTTCAATGACTGCAAATTTCTTTGCCATAGACTCGAGTTCAACTCTCTGTCTTGCATCGGTCCATTTGATCAGGGAAACCCCAGGCAACCCATCACTAGTCTTATGCCCCTCAATAAATTTCTTATAAGTCTGCACGAAGAATCGGCTGGAGTGATCGGTTCGTGGATAGCCTAATGCGATTTGGAGAGGGGTTATTTTTGGGATGTCACCAATCTTCTCCTTGTTCATGGCTGATAGCGACAGTTGAAAAATACTGTGAGTCTAAAATGCAAAGTTTTGCTTAGTTGAGATCAGGGTGTATGCTCAAAAAATACTGATAGGCCAAGACACTGAAGTCATAGAAATGAATTTCCGTGAGGGGAGGCCTCTGCCTGATTTTATGGCCAATTCTGCCTCAGCTGAACATCCCGGCCAAGTCGAAACCTGGGGAGAAACGTACATGAACCTTAAGCGCTCTCAGAAAATGTCTAGGCCTTAGAAGTTGGCCTCTCAGCCTCGCGACAACGCGAGTCACCGAAAGAGACAGATATGCATATTTCTGCAACTTGAGCATTGTGAGCGTCTTCAATCTCATTTTTTAGCATTAAAATCGAACTTTTATCAACAGAGATGTTTGCGCCAAGAATTGGATAACAGAATGAATCAATCCGCATCGAGAAGTTATGTTGGTTCAGAACCAACAGCTTTAAGAATGAGGGTGTACCAACTGCATGAGGTCGAGCCAATAAAAAGAGTGCTTTTGAGGCCGAGAGAGGCGGTGATCTATAAATAGCACAATCTCTCCCTTTTCTGGTATTTTTTCCATTTTATTTGTTTCACTTTTGTCGTCTTTGGATTTTGCGATTGATTCTGAAGCAATTGCTGCCTTTGATGTGTTGTCGCTGCGGCGCAGTCCTTGCTTGCATGGGTGAGGGTCAAATATGCCTTACAAGAACCATGATCTGCACCGAATTGTCAATCGAGGAACTCGAATCAGTTCAGAGGAAGTGATTGAGTCCATAGATGCATCCTACGGTCTTCTTATTCACTTCTTACTCGTTTCTCGCAGCAAATCCGTGCTGTTATTGGCTGATGCGCCCTCATTGTATCGGCTCGTTTGACTCTGGCAAAATTGTTATCCGATAGTGGTATTACCACGCTGTTATCCCGACCGTTTGTATCTCGTTTAACTAGATCCTGCCCTTGTCTTTTACGTGCCCCTGTACTCCGTAGGTAACTTACAGAAAGCAGTGTCTGGCCCATCATCAGTCATCTTTTTCTCGCATTGAACCTTTCTAGAACTTCTACTGTGACTTAGGATGAGGTCTCCGCTACGCCACCTCTGCTGTCAACTGCATTTAGATGAACTCAATCGTAAGCTAGCTCGCTAGTGTGCTGAATTGATCCACAAACTGCCGGCATTGCAGGATTACACATTGTGAGCTATGACAGTCGTTCAGACTTCTACGGGTCACACATTTCCAGCGCGACACATAAACGTGTCGCGCATTGCTGTATTCCGTCTTCTGGTCCTGGTTTCTCAGGGACATGTACTGCCTGAGCACGCGATAAATGATGAAAAAGACCATGATGTTGCCGACATCAGCCCGTCAATGACTCAGGCAATCGATTCCTTGTAAGAGCGGGGAAACGTTAAGCTTGATTACCCAAAAGTCAAGCTTATTATCCCACGTCCAAGAGAGTCGTTACGCAAGAATCTCTACCCATCAAACCCCATCGGGCAGGTGAATAAACACGCCGATCCCTCCCCGCAGCAAAGCCAAGTAGCCAAGCCCGCTCAGTTATTGGCCAAACCTGGGGAGCTTCCCAAGAGGGTTACAACGGCAAGGCATGACGACATTCGCGAGAGCTATCCCGAGCTCAGGATCGTAAGCTTACAGACTGAGAAGGGAAGTTCATCCATCATGATAAGAGCTTTGGCAAATCAAAGACGAGCTTGGCCCGAGATGGGATCCTGTTTGTTGGGAATACCAAGGGCCTAAGTGCTTGTTTATGCAATGGTTCCATTGTATGGTAACATGACATTGCAGAATGGGGTTGGTCATGCTTGCGAGAGTTGCATTTATATCCGAAGCTTCCCATTGCTCCACGAGCCCTTCCCCTCCCAGGCCAAGTGTTGTGAAGTTCAATTAGCATTGGGCCTTCAATATGCATTTCCGGCAGCTCTCGACAATCGCAGCTTTCGCTGCTGGCGTATCCGCTTGCCAGCGCGATCTCGTTTTGGGCAAGCGACATACACATCGCCAGCCACTGACCAAGCGCAATGCCGATTGGCCTCCTGTCCTGACGGAGCAAGAAACTCTTCTTGTCAATTCCTTTGACAATTCATCCATTGACAAGTGGTCTGACTACTACGGTCACCAGAATAAGTTGGCCGGCTATGGAAAAGAAGCTGCCCAGTGGACCGCTGATCGTTGGTCCGAAAGCGGATTTGATGCGCATCTGGCGGAGTACCATGTGTTCCTCCGATATCCAGTCAGTTCATCTCTCTACTTCACCGGCCCCAACGGTACAACCACCGAGGTAAACACCAAGGAGGAGGTGCTTGAGGAAGATGATGTTACGGGCTGGGATGTGCTTTCACAGCAGACCTGGTTGGCGTACTCGCCGACTGGAAATGCTTCTGCCGAATATGTCTACGCGGGGTAAGTGAAGCTCTAAATGGGCCTGGATGCTTGTTACTGACTTCGGACGTTAGACGAGGTTCAATTGACGATTTCGATCGACTAGTCGAGCTTGGTGTTGATATCAAGGGCAAGATTGCTCTTATCAAATATGGTGGTCTGTTCCGCGGTCTCAAAGTCAAGAATGCTCAGGACCACGGCGCCATTGGTGCCATTATCTTTACCGACCCTGGTGATGATGGAAACATCACAGTTGCCAACGGATATGAGGCTTATCCAGGTAAGACTTCTCGCATATAAGCTCTGGGTAGAGAATGCTAACTAGGTCTTAGACGGCCCTGCCAGAAACCCCAGCTCTGTCCAAAAGGGCTCAACACTATTCCTGTCTACCCGTACTGGCGATCCCACAACCCCTGGCTACCCCTCCAAGAAGGACTCGCCTCGGGCTGACATCTCTGAGGTCATTGCAAAGATCCCGGCTCTGCCAATTTCTTACTCGGCCGCCCAGCCTCTGCTGCAGGCTCTCAATGGCCATGGTGTTACCGCTGAGAAGGTCAATCGCACTGCTTGGACAGGCGGCCTCGATGCTGACTACAGCTCTGGTCCTGCACCTGGCGTGAAGCTTGCTCTCAGCACCGTCTCGCGCGATTCTATCGAGCCAGTACACAATGTCATTGGTGTTATCAACGGAACCAATGCCGACGAAACTATCATCATTGGAAACCACAGAGATACATGGATGGTAGTAAGTAAAACCGCAAGTAGATACTCAAAAAGCTCATCACTGACTGTTTAGGGCGGTAACGGAGATCCCAACTCTGGCTCTTCGATCCTCATTGAGCTTGCTCGCGCATTCAAGAAGCTCACTGATTCAGGCTGGAAGCCCAAGCGAAACATTGTTCTCGCCTCCTGGGACGCTGAAGAATGGGGCATCATTGGCTCTACTGAGTGGGTTGAGGAGCATGTCAACTGGCTCACCGACACCGCTGTCTCATATCTGAACATCGATGTCGCCGTCAGCGGTCCTCGACCTAACCTTGGTGCTTCACCTGAGCTTCATACCTTTGCTACTGAGGTTCTCAAGAAGGTCGTTGATCCCAACTTTGGTGGCTTCAATCAGTCGCTCTATGACGCTTGGCATGCAGCCAGCGAGGGTGATATTGAGATTCTCGGCTCTGGCTCTGATTACACTGCTTTCTTCCATCGTGGTATCAGCTCTCTTGATACTGGAAGCAGTGGAGGTGCCGGTGACCCAATCTGGCACTATCACTCCAACTACGACACCTATCACTGGATGTCGACCTTTGGTGACCCCGGATTCCATGTCCACACCGCACAGGGTCAATATCTTTCCCTTCTGGCTTACCACCTGGCTACTGATGATATTCTTCCCTTCGACACTCAGAACTACGCCAAGGAGCTTCGTGCATACTTCGAGGATCTGTCAGAGTACGCCGAGAGCAAGGATGCCGACCTTGATCTTAGCGAGCTTGACGAAGCCATTGAGCACTTCAAGAAGAGTTCTGATGAGGTCAAGGCTCTTGAGAACCTTGCACGTGAGCGCGATGATGATGTTCTCAAGAAGGTCGTCAATCATAAGTACCGCGACTTCCAGCGAGGTTTCATCTCTCAAGGCGGCCTGCCTGACCGTGACTTCTACAAGCACGTCGTCAACGCCCCTGGCCTCGACACTGGCTATGCTGCTGTCACTTTCCCTGGTATCACCGAGGGTGTTCAGTATGCTGAGGATGGTGACTTCTCTGTGGCTCAAGAATGGGTCAAGAAGACTGCTCGTGGTATCGTTGTTGCCGCGAACATCTTGAAGACATAAAGAGAGCTTGGAAAGAGTTGGAATTGGAAGGGCTTCACTTCACTTCAATCATTTATGAACGTTATGATCTCATGGTTATGATAATTATAGTACTTGCATAGCATTCTTTGGTGTTTTGGCTGGTGCCGGTTTGGGGTTTGGCCGAGCGGAGTTACATGGGCACAGTCACAAGAGGATAGGGAGATGATAGTGAGTCAAAAGAATGTGAGACGAAGATTCAAACGCTTTCTTCAACACTTTTATGGCAACTGTATGGTTGTTTGATGCTTGATCACTGCCGAGATTGCTTTGCACAAGGCCCATATAGACCTCAAGAATCACCAAAATCAATATGCCAAGTAGGTAGTTCGGACAAGAGCATCAGTGTGTAGTTGCATAGTACTTACGCATACTCAGGTATTCAGCAACGTTGAGAGACCGCACCTCTTGTTAGTCCTTGATGCGCGCCTGCGCCTACAGCCGTTTATAGGCGCCAAGTTCCAGAATCTGTCGAATCTCCAGCCAGACGGCGTACGAACCCGCGATATATCAGTTCTGCATTCATTTTGACAAGAGAATTCACATAAAACTGCAAGATTATCTGTTTGAATTTAGTCGCATTGTGAGGAGACCTTGATAGCTGGCTCCTCAAGCGAGCCTTCTGGGCGTCGGCCGCTTGGGTCTCCTGTACCCTTCCGCCGCAGCCTGGCGTGTTAATCATGTCCCATAACACATTCTTCTCATTTCCAAGATTTTCTCTGATCTTACCAAGCCGCCGAGAAAACGTGCGCAACTGCTGACGGATGTGTAATTGACGCAGCTTGGCGCTTGGCATCACCGCTTGGCTACCTTGGCGCCGAGAATTCTAGAATCCACGTGGTGAATCTTGTTTAACTACATGATACTACACTTCAGGTTGCATTACGCGGCTAGGTCGATCGAGACTCATCTGTCAGTCTTCTTTGTACATCATGGCAATGCTTTGATGTCCACCAATAGATGATAGGCAATCTCTGAATAAGAGGGTTTATGGTATCGTGTATTCATCCGCCATCGGACATAAGGAATGCAACAAAGTTGGAGCACAGACATTCAAGATCTGAGCCACGCATCGGATGCTGCGGAAGAGATGAGATTGACACTTTCTTGGCGCATCTTGGCGTATCAGAACTGATAAATCCTTACACGGCACCGGGTCTCGCAGCGTAAGATGTCCGGTGGCACAGTAGAACAACGGTTTCCCAATCTGCAATAGATTAAACAAGTGGGTGTTTTGAGTGTTGCATTCCTTTTAGCCGTAATTCCGAGTAGTGAATAATCCTAGTGGCCATGCTTTGATTCCATGTGAGGGAATGCAACGACGATTTTGACCATGTAACCTTGGAGGTGCGGCAGATGGAGGCGGTATGCAGTGCTCACTCGGGGTTGTGACATGGCCACCAATTAACGAGTTTAGTTGAGAGCGGGGAAGATTACAGTGAGCACAAACCTAAATTAGCGCCTGTTCTGTAGTTCTGAACATCACCTTGAAGTCGCTATTGTAATAATCACGCACTCTACACGAATTGGGAAAATATTAATGTAAATCTACGCTGCATATTGATAAGAGCAGGCACAGTGATGATGCCAAGCTATAAACAAATATCACGACGCAACCACCACTTCAAGGTTTTGCCACGTGGATGACGCTGCATGTTTTGTCAGCCCAAACTCAGCAACACTGCTACGTAGTCTTTTAAGCTTAGCCATGAAGCTTACCCCTCTCCCGGGTACAGAATCCATCAGAACTCAGAAAACGCCAGAACCAACAAGGAACAGTCCAGTCTCTAATCCCCAAAAAACTTGGAGTGTTGGTGTTGCATTGTGTCAGCCAAGAAAATGGGGGAATGGGATAATCACTAATCACCTGCTCAATTACGCTTCTGTTTTAAGTAGTGACTCCCGGGACTACGAGATCAGCACTAGTCAGCGTTGCGCTGCCACCTCCGATGACAAGTCCATTCACGATGCTTTGAGGGGCTGGAGGAGCCAGGGTTTGTCACTCAGCAGCAGCAGAGCCCCGAAGCTTCGGTACTGTAAAGTGTTTTTACTCGCTATGATGATTCCATTTTCGTGATCAACAAACCTCGTGGAGGTTCGTGGCTGCAGCAACGTCGCACAGGGAAGCCGAGGCTTTGGGACGGGATCAAAATACTGGACGCCATCAAACGCTGCAAAGTGAGGATCGGCTCTTTTCATGTCAGATTCGGAACACAACAGCCATTCAGGCTGATCCTCGACCTACAAAATGGGTTGCACTCGGGGCAAATACTCCCCCTGCTCCCTAGTCTACCTCCCATAGCAATGTAATGCTGACTCGGGGTGTTTTTCCCTGTTTGCGAGACACAACAATCCAACTTACAGATCGGCATTACACCCTTGTCGTCCAATTAAAGCCAAGACTGGGCAATAAAGCTTGGTCTCTTCTTCTCCACGTCCATGCGTCGACCTTCCCGTAAACGCTTAGAGTCATCGCAGATCGTGAGCTTTGGTTCATTTCCTCCCCCGCATCGCATGGGCTAGCTTTGGGGTTTGGGGGGGGCTTGCGGGCGTTGACGTACGAGGCGGGTTTGAATGGAAGGGTTATTTACGTGGTAACAAAAGCCCCTACCTCTTCTCCCTTCAGATTTGTTTTCTTTTCATGTTCTGCTGGTAAAGGCAGTAGCAAGCTGTCATCTCCGCGGAGCGTAGAGACTGTTTCGCTATTCTAGACCTGCGTTATCTGCGTTATAAGCTATTGTTCCAGCACCATGACTACTGATACCTCGGCGACACCGCCCAGTGAGCAAGAGAAGCCTACAGCTGTTGATGTCGAGAACGTCGCGTCGACGACGCTGTCCAATGCCGGGACCGGGGCTGCTGTTGATGCTGAGCGTAATGCGCTCTTAGCTGCTCTCCCTGATCCTGATGAGGGCAAGAGTGAAGAGGAACGACGCGAGATTGTAAGTCGTTCTACATGTACTCTGTGTCTAGTCGCGAATGATTGGAGCTGACAATGGCTCAGGACAGGAAGCTCGTCTGGAAAGTCGACCTCTGGCTCATCCCCTGGTTATCGCTGCTCTACCTACTCTCGTTCCTGGACCGAACCAACATTGGCAATGCTCGTCTCGCAGGCATGGAAGAAGATTTGGAGATGCAGCCTGGAGATTACAACGTCGCCCTCACCATCTTCTTCGTCAGTTATGCCCTCTTTGAGCCAATTACCAACGGTCTTCTCAAGCGCTTGACACCCCGCATCTTCTTCACGGGCATCATCATCGCGTGGGGTGCCGTCATGACCCTCATGGGTGTCTGTCACAACTACCCAGGTCTCCTGGCAGCTCGTTTCTTCCTCGGTGTCGCAGAAGCTGGCCTTTATCCCGGCGTCAATTACTATCTCGGCTGCTGGTATAAGTCATCTGAGATTGGTGCTCGCGCCGCCATTTTCTTCTCTGCTGCTGCCCTGGCTGGTTCTTTCGGTGGTCTCCTCGCCGCAGCTATCGCCAAGATGGACGGTATTGGCGGCAGGCCTGGTTGGGCATGGATCTTCATCCTCGAAGGTCTCGCGACTGTCGCTGTCGGTGCCTTTTGTTGGTGGATGGTCTTTGACTGGCCCGACACTGCTCGATTCCTCTCTCCAGAGGATCGCGTCCGTGTTCAGCGCCGTCTTATCCTCGACCGTCAGGGAAAGACCGCTGAAGACTTTGATAAGCGTCACATCTGGGCTGCCATGAAGGATTGGAAGACGTACGGTTACATGGTAATCTACATGGGCTCACTAATGCCCCTGTACGCCTTCTCTCTCTTCCTGCCTACCATTCTACGAAGTATGGGACATGTAGGCACCAAGGCGCAACTCCTATCAGTTCCTCCATATGCTTGCGCTGCAGCCGCTACTGTCTTCGTCGGTTTCTTAGCGGACCGAACCAAATGGCGTGGCTATTGTAATATTGCTACTGTCTGTGTCGGTATCATTGGATTCACCATGCTGATTGCTTCGCCTAACCCACATGTCCAATACGGTGCTGTGTTCCTCGGTGCAATGGGTAAGTACACAACCCTGGCTCATTCAGGCTTTTATTAATCTGGAACAGGTATCTATCCCACCGTCTCAAACACTGTTTCATGGGTCAACAACAATATCGAGGGGTCATTGAAGCGTGCCATTGTTCTCGGTATGGTCGTTGGTTGGGGTAACCTCAATGGTGTCGTCTCGTCCAACATCTACCGTGAGACCCAAAGGCCTCGCTACTTCGCCGGCCACGGCACGGTCCTGGCCTACCAGATCCTTTTCCTTCTAGGCGGTTCTATCTTTATGCATTTTGCACTGCGATTGGAGAATCGTCGTCGTGCGAGAGGATCACTGGATGCCAAGTATGCTGCCATGACAGACGAGCAGAAGTGGATTAGCGGTGATGTCCGTCCCGACTTTAGGTACACTCTCTAGAGAGCTCAAGTATATTTGCCACATTGCGCTTTGTTTTTATGTTTCTTCGGGCGACCCTGCAGCATAATAGCTGGACTGGCGAGGATATGGCATGTTATGATTATGTAGTACTTATAGACTACTCTCAATATTTACAATATCTCTGAAGCTAGAATAATGAATCATTCTTGCTTATGCAAGCTTTCTAGCCTAGCCATGATGTATTAATACCCCGTTTGAAATATCCCGTTTGATTCTAGAGATACTCGGATACCTCCGCAGGATAGTTAAGGATCTGAGACAACGACAAGATGTTCCAGCTGAGTCCATAAGCTGAGGGTACCACAGAGAATGGTCGAGACCGCGCCGTATCCGCCTTTATTCTTGATACTGGCCAAATCATGCATCGTAATATGAGTGCACAAGCTGATAACAGATTTCTGTAGCCTGCCTATCCTTGTTCGTGAAAAGCACACCGACTCCATCATGGCATTGCCAACTATGCTATGAACTCACTCCATAGACTTCTTCGCACTATCAGTCGTTTGATTACAGTATGAATCATGTCTTTGTATCACTGAAGCAGACCCCACTCCCTTCATTGTTGATACAGGGTTTCCAGTGGTATGACTTGAGACAGGTTTCCGGTAGTTAGCGGTCCAGGCAGTAGAGAAAAGAATTCCCCATACATCGTCTTAGCAACTTCCATAGAGACTGCTCAGTGATATCCTAGGCTTTGAGTATGTGGACCGCCGACAAGATTAGCATACGAGTGTTTATTAGATTAGAAAGATAGAGCAAAATACCAGCATCCCGAATGATAAAGACAATCGGAAGAGCTCCCTGTCTGTGATTACTCGCGGCCTCAGTGCGCCTAAACGACACCATGACACAGAATAAGAATCAGGCCCAGATTGTTTTACTCGAGGTTCAATCACCGCTCTATCTGTAGAACCTATACTATCAATATGAAACAAACTCGCAATAGTCCCTTCTTCACTTTTCTGCTTCCCTTTACCCTGTTGCTTTCTATAAGAGCTGTCGAATCCGCTACTCTGTCAGTTGATAAATCATCACTTCCATCGAAAAACAGAAACTCAACAGCTTAACAGAATCTGGGAAATCTCAACTTAGTCCCATAAACCCATTACACTTTCTCTTCCACAATGAAGTTCTCCATCGTCCTCGCTGTTGCCGCACTCTCGGCCGAGACCTTTGCGTGTGCCAACATTGGGCAAGTTTGCCAGAAGGGAGATCCGGATGTATGCCAGTGTGATGCCCCGCTTACCGTAAGTCCTATTATCTTCATTTATCCGTTAACTTGACTGCTTATCGGACTTTCTAGCTGTCCTGTAGAGGTGATCCTCTCCCTCGTCCGGGAGGCGGTGAGTGTTCCTGTCGATGGCTCAACGGCCATTTTCTCCGCACCTGTAAGAACTCTTCTGATTTAAGTAGCTCGGCTCTTTCACTACCAGCTTGGTGACATTTGCCCACTAATCAAACGGAATGGACGATGCGTCGATGGAAAGTGTGTTCGGGGCCCGCGTCTGACGCCGGTTCCTGTGCCTACTCCTGAGTAAACGACACCACAGGCCGGCAGGCTACCGTGTATCTCAACCAGATTGTAACACACTCGTTTATCTCAACCCCGTGAATTGGGTCAAAGCTAGTTATAGTTGGCAATAGTAAATCCAATTAGACAATTTTATCGTTGGAATATATCTGTTTTAGTCCATGAATCCTGCAACTAAAATTAAGAGGTTATAAACACAAAAGCGATATTATGGTATTCTCGGCAGAATATGTCCACCCGCTAACCTGGGATGGAATTCCGATACAGCTACCCGTGGGGCTTCCGTTAGGTCAGATCCACGGGCAAGGTGGTTGAGACTGCGTCACTGTAGCAGTTATATCCCGCGCTGCTACAAATTGTATGCCATAAACTTCCGGGCTGAGATATTAGCCTCAGGGGGCAAGACAACACCGGACCTCAATATAGTGTATTCAGATAAACTTGGTCAAGAGTCCCCTAAGCTTAGGCTTAGTTTACCTAATATCTTTATCACTTAGGGTCGAAGACCTGAGTTTTCTCTCCTCCCTTAGATAGCTTTAAATAAAGCATCGGGTTTCTATAAGAGATCTAAGTTAATCCTGAGTCAAACTCATTACTTCTACTTGACATCAAAATTTCGAAGGTTCCTAGGACCGCCTTTGAAGAGTTCTCCGTGCATGATTCCGTGCACATACGCCTCTCCGATAAGCGTATATGATTCCTCACCCTGAGCTCGCAATAGGTAGGGCACTTTCCCTCCCAACAGGATACAGACTTCATCTCCTGGCTGCATATCAAGTGGACCAACCCCAACAAAACCCGTGGACGTCATAAAGGCACGTCTTGTGTGCATCCGCATGAGAGCAGAAGCATAGAAAGAGTCTTCTGCAGACGAAGTATCTCCGCTTTGTTCTCCTTCTTCTGTTCCAAGGCGCTGAAGATTCTCGACATCCTCTGCACACTGGGTTCCCCAGCCCTGATAAGGCACTGTAGAGAACCACGTAGTGCCATCAAGTATCCCAATGCGAGCAGCATCCAAACGCTCTTCTCCGACCCTAATTCTAGGGGAGCTGTCGCAAAATCTCCTGATGCTTTTGAGCCATAGTTTGACTGCAGTCTGGTTGATGGGCTTCAGCCAATTTGGGTCCCAAGTGGCCCCGATCTCTTGAACTTTATCCACATAGATGCCTTCGAATGTCGCTGTATCGAAGTGGGGGAATCTCGGTATCGCGGTATATGTGCCTGATGCTTTGAAGGGGGTATCCCACGCAGGCTGTGCATTTGGATGTAGAACGTCCATGCTCCAATCCGGTACCCAACTAGGCAGCGTGGCAAGCTTCCTGGGCCTTTGGCAGTACATGAGAACATCAATAGTACCTTGTTCTAAGATCTTGCAGGCTGTCTCTCTGTACACCTCTTCGACTGTCATAGAGTAGTCTGGGAACAAGTCAAAGTGGTCCCTGTCTCCAGTCAGGTTTAGCAAAGCAAAAATACGATCGCGCGGATCCGTTGCGTGGACAACGTTGTAGTCGGTTTCCAGAGTGAGCGATACCGCGACGACCTGTAGAAGGGGTTGCCCCCATGGGCTTTCTCCATCGGGGGTATAGACATAGTGCCACCGTCTTGTAAACAAGCTATAAACGTAAGTGTTGAGTGGAGTAGAGTAGACATAATCCAGATTCCGAATCAGTATCTCAAGCCCATCGGCTGGCTTCTTTCGCGCACGTCGCCGAACAATACTTGAGGCATCCAGAGATTGCTCTATGAGGTCGGACTTCACAATCCAGTCACCGC
The DNA here is from genome assembly GCA_013396035.1 of Fusarium pseudocircinatum. Classification (NCBI taxonomy): domain Eukaryota; kingdom Fungi; phylum Ascomycota; class Sordariomycetes; order Hypocreales; family Nectriaceae; genus Fusarium; species Fusarium pseudocircinatum. Next base: position 24,190 of record JAAOAS010000034.1, on the reverse strand, counting down.
AGGCAATAGCAATACGCCGACCAACGGCAAATTCCTGCATGATCCACAGGCGTTGCCAATAGCGTCGTCGACAATAATCTTGGAATGCCGCCTTGGCAGCTTCTAGATCAATTGAGCCTTCCTTCGAGTTACCAGAGTAGAGCTTCTGCAAAGCTTCAAGGTCGTTGGAGCGCAGGGCTCGGCCTGTATCACGCATCAAGCGGCATATGAGATCGCTGCTCTCATCACCGTTACCCAACCATGCGATCGCCTGATCTGCCTCCCTGTAAATATGGTGCATTTGGTGGACTTGATGGCTCTTCTCGACCTCGTTCGTTTGATTGATGCATAGTTGATCGACCCAAAGCCATCGAGGCTTTTTGCGAAATCGTAGGCGTCTAAGGGCATTCTCGACGGTTGAACTGATGTCTATTGTCGTCCCATCAATGCTAATACGCCTTTTGGGGCTGCCTGGAGATTCCCAGACGTATGACAAGGCTGTGTATCGCGGAGAGTCGCCGCGAATATATTCCTCAATATTGCACACAAGGGGATCCGGTGTTTCGGTATCAGAAGTAGATTCCGAAGGAGAAGGTTCTAGCTTGATGAGTCTGATCCAATAGTCAGGATCCTTAAGTTGGGCGTATTTGATATCCGAATACATCTTGAGTATTCCCTCATAATAGTCGCATTAGAATAAAAACAGTTTGAAAGCAAATCACGGTTATCCAATGCTGACAGCTTCTGACCTTACCCCACCTCGCCAAGTCTGGTTAGGGCTGATGCTCTCGTCGAATACTACCTTAGGTAGTTTCAAGACGATCGGATCTCACGAGGACGCCTTCGAAGCTGATTTGGCACTTAATCATCAGGACTTCAAAATAGGCCAACACCTGCTATACTAGTTAGTCTAACGGTACCTCCACCCAAGATGTCCGTTATGGTGAACTTGTAAAGTAACTGTGAGATCAGTCCTGCAACCCTTGCGCTTACGCCACGTGAACATCACATTTCTCAGGAATCATAAAACTCTCAAGGACCTGAGGTAAATATTTCCTCACTTGCATGTCTCCAATAACTTTCTAGACCATTAGCTTGTCGCTGACCGGCCCAAACTTGCCAATCCCGTTCTCCTCCTTCTGCATAAACTCCACTGGGTTTTGGTGATCCTCAACATAGCCAACTCCGCTAACAGCCTTATCTATACGAAGTTAGTAAGCGTTCTTCCTTCATAAAGGTATCTTTAGGAGTTACATACAGTAACCTGCCAATCTGAGGATATCATCTGGCAGAGTTCGAGCAATCTCGATGGGAGTACTGAGGACTTCATCCTGGTCGAGCCGGTAGTAGTCACGCTGCCTGGAGAGACGTTAACTGGATGCGGTATCGTGTACTGTGTGTTACTCACGCAAAGCATGCAAAGAGAGTGCGGAGAGCGTCAGGGTCTGATCTATCGCACTTGTTCTCTCCCGCGGCATGGTAAGTGGCTAGATAGGGCGTCAACTCAACAATCCTAGCAGTCTAATCAGTAACCTTATGAAATTAACTCACATCCTAAAGTAAATAATGCTGAGCCAGGTTCCATCTCTGCATATGTGCATTCTTCTAACGTCGGGATACGATCGGCGCCCCAGAAGTGACTGCCAGGTATAACAGCTGTAGCCTGAACAGAGCCATTGTCAGTTCTTGAAGCGTAGCAGTGCGATAGACTAACTTGCCCAATTTTTGTAGGTGCACTTCGACCCAGCAATCAAGCAGCCAAAGATTGGAGTGAACAGAGGGTTGCTTGGGTCTGGGCGAGTCTGGTATGCAATTTGGTCCCGCACCATATCACCATTAGATATTAGATCTCAGATATCGCTTCCTGGGCATACCCTGTGAAGAGGCTGGGGTTTGGCCCCTGGTACTAATCGTAAGGCGGCGGTTGAGGCCAGCACATAGCCGCTCTTCTGCGGAACCAGTTTATCTCCTGTGTACGATGAGAACTCATCGCTGACCGGAACATCAGTCAGCCCGTTCTCTAGGGCCAAGCTCTTGTTGACTCACTTCAGATAGTGTGCCATTATGCCCTGCCAAACCGGCAGCCGCATGATCTTGACGATTTGCTCGGGCATCTTGGCCAGTAGTCCCTATAAATATCAGATTAAGGCTTGAATACATAGTCACTGCACTAACATAGACTCGCTGAGACCCTTTAGGGAAGAAGTCCTCCCGGAGCTCATCATGAGTCGATGTTGAGGTGTATAACTTGCGGTCAGAAAAGTGAGGCTCAACTTGGCACATGCGTTAGTACCGGCTCCGGAGATACAGTTTACCCCATACTAACTCGCTGCCATAGACTCTTTCAAGAGTTCTGGGGATAGGAAGTTGGAAACAATGACACCGCCATCTCTATCGATGATCTTGAAGATACACCTCAAAACCTCAAGGATAAGATTCTTGCAAAGATCTTTTGAGCAAAGAGTCGGCAGTGCAAGGGCAGCGGAGGTCTTCACATAAATTGACTATCATTTTCCCCCAGATAAAACAAGCCATATCAATCAAGCCCCAATTATCTCCTTGACAACCTTTGAAACATTGTCAGGCTGGCTGACGGTGGGCACATGTCCGCTATCGAAACTGTGCACGGTAACCTCCCTTCCACTTGACGCCTTGACCCCTTCGATCATTGCCCGCTGGAACTGGGGCGGGATGATCTGGTCCTGTTCGCACACGACATAATGCACTTCGACGTCATTATACCCAGGATACGTCAGTGGTTCCCGGAAGCTTGGTGTTGAGTGCTCCGGCATCTGCTTTGCCAGTTCAAAGGCTTCGTCAAAAGGTAAGTCAGAGAAGGTATGAGTCGCGTGGCCCTTGGGATCAAGAGTCATATAGTCATCCTGGATGTGATATCAGCGCAAAGTTCTAGAACTGAAATAGTTGAAGTGCACCTTGAGATCAAGAAAGTCAGGGAGGGCTGATCCGAATGCATCGAGGTTGGAGACACCAGGTTGCAACACGACTGATGCAAGATAGATAATCTTGTCGACTCCTCCTTGCTTGCCCTCTGCCTTGCGAGCCTTTCGCGAGAGCTTGCTCAGACTCTGGGTTCCAGGGATGCCTCCATAGGAATGGGTCATAAGGACGACCTCCTTCCCCTCATCGAGAAGTTTGGAAACAACGTTGGTGATCTCGTCGGCATCATCGCTCATCGTCGCAGGCGGGAGATTACCCCGCTTGCCAACCGATGGGGTATCGATAATGCGCGAGTTAATGCCATGCCGCTCGAGACTGTCTGTAAACACACGATAGTGTTTGGACGGTGCAAACGATCCAGGGACGATAACGACAGTTGGAGTTGCCATTGTTGATATTTCTTGCGTGAATGAAAATTGTAAATAAAAGTCGATAGTTTGCTGAAAACTGTTTGTGACAGCAATCGTGTCTTTTTGTATGCGATTTGTGCTGTTGGTTGGTTGTACGATGTTTGTAATCGGATTGCAATACCCAGCCATCCCCGCGTTTTCGGAGGAGATACGAATTCATCTGATTGGTAATTTTGGGGAGGCGTTACCTGAATGAGTAAAAGCACCGCGAACCAACACGTTCAACGATCGAGCTTGAGCATGAATCCTGTCAGCCCTAAATTCCTACGATCTACAGAGCCGAGGCTCGGAGTTGGTCGCATTGAACTAAGAGTCTTGGGATATTGACCATCGATAAAACAAATGCTTGGAGGTTTGTAAAGGTCATTATACGCCAGATCAATTGGTAATCTTTGCATGCTCTTTTCTCCGATTGCCCTTGGATCCTGTGTCATTGTCCTAATTCCATGCAGTGCGGGCACCTGCAGGGCAGCGATGATTGCAAGCTTAGCGGAGTTTGATGGGATCCTCAATCACAAACTCGGCAAGCATCAATAAAAAGGAAACCTTTCAAAGTACAAGATGAGCTTCTCTGTGACGCTGGGTTGAAGAGTCTCACGGGTAACCTCATTTCATGTAATGAGGCCATTAATCTACAAACGCTGAAAGAAAGCAGTTTCAGGGTTCGGTAGGGCCAATAGCGGGTGTATCCACTGCAACAGCGAAAAGCCCCGTGAACAGATACCTAGACAGGACCCTTCATGAACAATTAATTATTCCCCATTGATCTACTCAATTTATTTTTGGCATTCTTATTAGACGCGTAGCCCTTGGATTTATTTCACCTTGTCTTCTTCCAATTGTTCTATTCTCGTTTCTTTATTCCCCAGCGCTCACCCCCCCATTGGCTCTCGTGCAGCGCCTAACAAAGGCCCAGTTTCGCTAAGCGCCTGGTCTTAGCGGCTACCAACAAACGATTGGGGCTCCATGAATAGCGCTGGGTCTCTTTGCCAATGGCCTCGTTTCATTGTCGATTGGCTCTTGATTGTCCAACATGAGAAAGCGCATCAGCGTCTATTGACGATGTTGATCATTGATGCTGTATAAAGACGTGGTGTTGTTCTTCTGTTGGTTGTGTTATTCAAATCACTATCGCTTCACAACTCTTCGTTATTTATTTCTCTCTTTTTCTACACTGCTGTGCAGTTCCAATTTCATTCTTTGGTCATCCATCGTTAACACGCGAAACACGCATATCATCTTCTACAGCAACACTCTAATACCATTAATCCAACTTCATCATGGGCAAATTTGATAACGCCATCAAGGCTGGCCAGACCGCCATCGAGCTCGGCAACACCGCTAGGTCCTTCGCCGGTGCGACCTCCGAATTCCGCGCTGCGGACAAGAAGGAAATGGGTCGACAGGCTGGTCGTCACGCCTTCAACGAGGGTGCCGAGACCGGAAAAACCATGGGCAAGACTTGGCTTAAGACCTTTGAGACAGTTCCTCGCATGGTCTGTCGAGGTCTTCAGTTCCTCTTCGCCATCATCGCCTGCGGTTTCTACGGCCATCGGGTCGATAAGGCTCAAGACACAGATTACGGCTTCTCACCAGAATGGTACTTCGCTCTCGTTGTTGCTGGACTCTCAGCCACCACCGCCATTCTCTTCGTCGTCCTTACTCCCCTCGGCGCTCTTCCCCTCATCGGCAGCAAGCTCAAGCTCGTCAAGACCTATCGCGCATTTGCTTGGGATCTCATCCTCTTCATCACATGGCTCGTCGTGTTTGGAATCTTCGCTGGCATTTTCCTCCACCGAGACAGTGACGACAAGTACAAGGGCGCTAGCACTGGTGCCATGAAGACAGCCGTTTGGATCGACCTCGTCAACTCTATCCTGTGGCTCACCTCGGGTGTTTATGGTTGCATCAAGACTTTCTTGGGCGACAAGGCGGATGAGATGACGGATAAGGTTGGACAGAAGCTATTCACCAAGAAGCAGAAGCCGGCTAAGGAGGTTGGCTATGCCGAAAGTGTCTGAACTCTGGCAAAACAGTTACATCGGGGTTTTCATGTTTTTATTGCGCATTTTCTTATGTCAGAGCCGGCGTTCTTCGCATCTTTCGCATTTAGAATAGATCTATCTATCTCTCCCGATGAATACAAGATATCAGGTACTTGTTCTATGTACAGAACAAATACTATAAGTTTGAACCATGATTGCAAACAGCTGAGACCTGGCCTCCAGTTTCCATTGCGATTCAGTCTTAATTTCAGTCTAGTTCTCGAGTCCGCTCTTAGGTATGCCATAACTCTCTAGTCTACTTCTTTGTCAAGGTAGCAGGATAAGACCGTCTGCAATCGTTCACGATCAGGAGGACAGAGAATGAAGTACAAAGAACAAGCCGCTTAGTCAAGTCTCTGAACGGTCGTCCTTTGCCAGAGCCTGCCCTGGTTCATTATGGTCTCTTGCATTCTAGAGCTGGTGTTCACATCAGAATCTTGCCGAATGCTTCACCAAGCCCGCACTCAACCAGCCATGCTTCTAGTGCCTTCATATCACCACGGTTTCCCCTCGCCCCTCTCTTCTCGATCATATCCGTGATCTCTTGCATATCCGAAAAAGCACGCTTCAGATCCGTTGCTTCCTCTCGATATCTCTCGCTGACCTGGTCTCACTGTCAGCCTTCTCCTTCCCCATTCACATAACTGACGTACCTTTTTGTGATGCGCAGGAATATCGCCCCAGCTTTCTGTCTTGATGAACTTCATGAAGTCGTCAATGGCGACTGATCCCCCTTCTAGACATAAGATCCCGGGCTTCCCAGCTAGGAGAAAGCCAGTGAGTCCGTAGGTTGGTGCATAGTTGATGAAGTCATCTCGCTTTGCCCTTGTGCTGATAGAGGGGAAGTAGAACCAGACTCGGACCAACGATGTGTCGGCTATTGGAGCGTTTGCAATTTCTGCTTGCTTCAAACTCAAGAGGTGTTGAGATGCGGCATCTTTTATATGCTCAATGACTGAAAGAATGTCCTCTTCGGGAATTTCAGTGTTCAGCTTCGAAACATCTCCTTTGCTCATCCAGTCCGGTTGTTGTATCCTGGTCTTTATTGGCGGTGGTTCTGTTAGTTCTTCTTGCTTTTGACATTTCAACGGCACTGCCAATGTGAGCTGTAGAGTTCTTGTTGTAGAATCGTCATCTTCAACATCGACCCTGAGCTGAAGATTTATGACTGTCTCTGAGAACTTTGGTGTGGCTTCCCCGTCACTTTCACACCAGTCCCTCAATCTCTCAATCAACCCTGAGGCCGCAGAGTCCATAGCAATCGCATCATCCGACGCATACATCGCCATAAGCAGGTCAATTTGGCCTAATTGGAGCTCCATGAGCTCTTTCGGCAAGGCATTTTGGAGCCCCTCATCAGAAGACATGACCGCTAGAACAGTCTCTCAGCGGCCTGTAAAATTAACAAAAGGGCAATACCGGCTTCGTGTCGCCGAAATCACAGCCACTTTACGCGTGATTTGTAGAGATTGATACGCGGCTGGAGAAAATTCACCAATCACGTGAGGACAATCCATCCGACACCGCTGTTAATATCTTATCTTAAAGCTCTTATCTTATCTTATCTTATCTTGATTTCTGGGGTCAGATACCCTAGGCTGAGTGCAACGACTGCAACAAAGAATGAAAGTGACTAAGAGCATTGCGAAGAGGTACAATATCTTGGACGGTTCTGTGAGACCGAGAACATTCACTTTGATTTCCTTCTGTTTGGCTCGTTCCGCCCCTTGGCATTTATATCGCCCACTCATCACCATAAATAGTGGCGATCAGCGTTCTATTGTTCGACCAAAATCGAAATTATTCTGAGCATGGTGAATTTCATATCAAAATGATGTTTCATTGGACATAAGCTCTCAGGTCATGTTTATCACTTCCTAAATGACTGCAGATGCGCATCATGTCGTCCGTTAGTGACGTCTTGCGTAAACATTAAAATGACCGTGTTCGCTGCCTGAATGACGCTCAGATGATGGGCCACTGGGCTAGCGACCACTACAAATAGTGTAAGCTCTGATAATCAAACAATGCTCCTCATGCCAGTCGACTACTCAAAAGATACCAACTTGAACACAGCTCATCAATATCAATATGTCTCAATCAAATGTCGGATATCCTTCTTCCTATGAAGGCGGAGACCAGCGTCACTATAGCAGGGAGGAAGTTCGTGAGGAGGGTCGCACGCACCCCAACGTCAATACCGAGGGTTACCGTAAGTTCTTCGAATCCTTCAGTCATTTCATTAAGTAACTGGTTTCTAGTACATAAAGAGGGAATCATGAATGAGCTCCAAGAGGCCGATGTAAGTTCTAAACTCTAAGTATAAGATCACTAGCTAAGTTTTCATAGACCAACAGGATAGTTGCAGACCGCATGAAGCATGAACCAGCCTTCGCAGTAAGTACTACCGAAATATATACTATTCGGGGGCTACAAAAACATCTAACTGCCTGCCTAGGCCACCATGCATGGTAACAAGCCATCTCGCGGTGCCGAAATCGACGCTGAGCTCGCACAGGAAGATGCAGAGCAGCTCGAAAAGAAGAAAGGCAAGACAGACAGTATGCCTGGAAAGAAGATGGAACACAACACCAGCAAGAGCGAATGGAAGCAGCAGATGGATCAGGAGGAGGAGGAGGCTCGTGCTAAGCACAGCAGCCGTTAATCGAATTATCATGTAAATCAGGGTCTGGAGTGTGTAGCTCGTAAGACAAACAGCAGTCAAGAGTAGAGCCAGATGGATCTCAAAGAATTAAATGATATGATATGCGTCCGAAAAGTGCTCCTCATCCAGTGGAATTGATAAGATGAACAGTCAATCAGCAACATCAATGTGACTTAGAAACCAAACCCTGGTGCCTGAGATGGCCACTACAATGCCGTGCACCATTCAGCTCGTTGTGAAGTGTGACTACTAAGGTATAGGTTTCAGGAAAGGTGGCTTGTGATCAACAGCAAATGTCATGAAGCTGGACGATATGAGCAGGAAACTTCACTATCAACAATGGTACCCCAATCAGAAAGAGCATCACTATTCCCACAGTTCAAGGGTCAGATACTTAGATTTTATTGGTTTTATTCGGCCGTGAAGGTATTAGGTTCATACAGTCGTAATCGAACAATTAAAAGTACACGAGTTTATGACTCGCCGTTCAAACTTCTCATTCATATCATCCCCAGACGTGAATACTCACCGCGTATTACTCCATTAGACCATCTCCTCGCCACGAGCACCAGTACCGACAGGGCGTCGGGGAATAGAACCGTTGTTGTATCCGTTGCCATGCATGTGCTCAGATCCATCACTCTTCAGGCCATGGCCGTGTCCATGTCCGAGAGAGCTACCGCCGTGAGATCCCCAGCCAACCTTGCGAGTGAAGACAGCGTCAACAAGCTCAGCACCACCCATGGAGTAGTTGAAAGGAGCACTGCGGTTGAGGGGGATGTGGTTGAAGCGCCAGTCCCAGACAGCGGCGTAGGTCATTCGGTAAGCGGAGAAAGCAAAGACGGTTCCGATGATGGCACCGGCAAGGACATCATGGAAGTGGTGATACTTGTCGATGGTGAGAGCTCCACCAATGAGAACGGCACCGAGAAGAGGGGCGTAGGTGACAATGAGCTTCCACATGGAAGGATGGTAGTTGGAGAAGACCTTGAGCTTGGCGTTGAGGTAAAGGTAGAGGTAGACGAAGCCAGCAAAGGCAGCAGTGGTGTGTCCACTAGGCATAGACTCAAGAGCATCGTTGATCTCGCTCTTGTCGCCAGTGCAAATATCGGGAGTGTAGTAAAGCTGAAGGTAACCCTTGTTGTTGTATCCTCCCATGGTGCGAGCGCGAGCCATGTCGGGCTTGCAGACCTCGAGGAAGTGAGGTCGGAATCCACCGATGAGCCACTTGACAAAGACCTGGAAGACAGCGGCGGTGATGAGGGAGTAGAGAAGACCGATGACAGCGTTGTTGACATCCCAGAATGAGCGGATGCGGATCTGCATCACCAGGAAGACGAAGATAGGAACAAGAGCAGCCAACAAAGCAGCTGCCCAGATAGGAACGATCTCGCCTCGGAGAGGATATCCATACTCGGGCCAGACAATCTCGCCATCGGAAAAGGTAACAGGGAACGATCGAGCGGGGGCAGGCTTTGCGAAGTAGACCTAGGGATTTGTTAGACGGGTAACTGAGTTTGAAGCGATAGAGACTTACACCAAGACCGATAGCGCCCATGCAGGCCATGGTGACAATGTCAAGCCATGTTCCCTTGAGCCACTGTCCGAAAGTAGGGCGTCGCGACATGGGGAGAGGGTCGTGAACCGCCTTCTGGTGGTGACGGGTCTTTGTACCAGGCGAAGCCCGGTGAGGAGACTTTTCTCGACGGAAGAAAGGCATGTTGGCGATTTGGTGATGCTAGATAATGATGTTGAAGGAAAAGCCGACCTCAGATCGAGTGGCTCTGCACCCAAAATTAATAGGTACTGAAAGAACTTTGCTGGCTCTTGTCCTGCCGCTCACAAACAATTGAGGCAGCTTGCCCTTCTATAAATCCGTGGAGAGCGACGGTGACACGCGACATCGCGATTCATGCTGTTGACGTCACTAACGTCATTCAAGCGTTTCACGCCAGCACCAATAACACAGCAACAGCTGCCCTGTAGGCACCTGTCACAGCATGCAAATTCATTTCGCTACGTAAAGCCACAGTCGACGTCATTGCTCAAAATCCCTTTTTTCCAGGAAAAAGTGAGCCTTGGACGGCAGACTCATGCCGAGCGGGCTTGCAGGCGGCAGTTTCGTGCCGGACAACCAATCATGGCCTTGGCTGTTGGACAAGGGATGTGTCTTGGCTTGGGACAGGTGTGGCTTGATTCTGACGATCTGTGTTGTTTTGGCTAATAACACGGGAATGAGCATCGATCGATGCTTGGCCAAGGCTCTTGAAACCTGCTAATTTGTGCTGATGATTCAGTGTTTAGCTCATAGTTGTACCGGAGCGCAAGTCCGTGATGCTCTGTCTGGGCAAAGATTACAGAGTTTCATTGATGAGCAGGTCAACTGATGTCAGATTGATAACTCTGTCATTGGCCTTGTCTTTGCGCTGCACTAGATTAACTCTAAGACATTAAAATATCCATAATTCAGTTAAACTTTAGAGCTGTAAATAACCTTGAAGCTCAAACAGTCGAGATGCTAGGCGGTAGTGGCTGATGCTGTGGCTGACCCTGTCAGATCTCATTAGTCCAACTACGAAGCTGTCCCAAAAACAAGATTTCAGCAATTTCTCAATCAGTCCTCGTCGTATTTTCCGCCAAGTCGGGATCGACTGAATGACAAGAGCATTTCAAACGAATCGGCGATTTACTACGTAGCAAGAAACGGCGTGATCGAGTTCAAGCCATATTTCGGAAGCTTATGCGAAAATCATTATTGGTGTTGAAGTGGACAAGGGCTGATGTCTCGGCATACGACAAGAGCCCCATCATGGCACCACAAAAATGCCGGACACTAGACGAATCACGAGTTAATCAACTGCGACCTTCTCGATTTTGACACGATGATGCAATAGTCGACGCGCGTCGGAATCCTCTCGCGAGTTCGAGATAACAAGAGCAAGGTTTGTGAAGAAATCTCGAAACGGTCACTTGCTCGCTACGTACGTAGTTAGAGCAAGAGGCACATTCTCATATCAAACAGTCAGATATGTCAACTGAGAATAAAAGTAATATTCATTGAAAATAGAATAGAATACGTGTTCAGGCGAATTACACGCCATTGCTTTCAATCAATAACCTGAGTCACCAACCATTACCTCCCTCTTCACGCTTTGCTCACAGACATTCATTGTGAACCATTGCAACAGGACATCATATCAGTAACGACCAGATAAATCAAAACCCCTAAGGCTTCTTGCACTGTCCGGCCTGGATGTTGGCAGGGTTCTCGCAGGTGTTGCACTTGATGACATTGCCAGTTCCCTTGCTCAAGTTCAGGATATCATTGTCGTTGTTCTTCAGGGTGTTTCGAATGACAATGTTGTGGCTGGACTTGGGAGCTTTACCGCCGAGGGTAATGCAAGAAAGAGAAATGTTGGGCTGTTCGGCAGTAGCAACACAAGCGTCGTCGTAGATGAGGATGCCGACTCCTGCACCGACTCCTCCGGTACCACTACCACGCTGCCCCTCAATGGTGTTATCACGAACGAGAGTTCCGACAGCGCTGCCGATAATTATACCAGAAGAAGTCTTGCCGCATAACGCAGGAGTTGGGCCAATGTAGTTGTGCACGATCTTGGCATCTTTCACACCAGGATCGACAAAGATACCGATGCAGTTGTCATGGAGGGTGTTGTACCCAACAAATGCACCGTTGGTCTGAACGCAGACACCAATTGCGTGCGCAGAGATGTCGTTCTTCACGGTCTGGACATCAGACAGGTTGTCCTGGCAGATACCGATGAAGCCACCAGCAGTGGTAGTGACGACGTTCTCACGGAAGACGGTGTTGACGGAACCAAGGGTGAGAGCACCGTAAGCAGGAGCATCAGTGAGTTTGTTCTTGGTGATGCGGGTGTTCTTAGCACCGATGATGGCGATGTTGATGCCGGAGAAGCCACTGACGCTGAAGCCAGTGACCGAAACTCCCTTAACGGGTCTCTTGACAGAAGTAACTCTCTTATGCTCAGTCTTGTACTCAGTTGTCTGGACCTTGTAGCCAGTGATGCAGATACCAGCCTGTAGCTCATTTTTCTTCTCGTCCTGAGTAAGGCCAGTGCATGCATTGCGCTTGTACTTATGGGGCTTGACGAGGCGGACATTGCCACGGCCTTCGAGCTGGATACCATCCTTGTCAATGACGAGTTGCTCAGGGTATTCACCAGCCTCAACGATGATGCGATCGCCGGAAGAGGCCTTCTTGATGGCGTCTTGGATTTTCTTGCCGGACTTGACGTAGATAGTGCGACCGTAGCCGTAGTAGTTCTTGGAGTCGGAGGGAGAAGAGTACTTGTACTTGTCGGGGATAGCGCAGCAGTGCTGATCCTTCCAGTTGCATTTTCCGGTTCGGCCTGCAAGAGTTAGTGGAAATGTTTGGGGATTCAAGTGCTGTACTGACGCATGAGGCCACCAGAGGTATCATGCTCTGAGAAGGGCGAGGCAGCGGCAAGGCCAACGAGGCCTGCAAAGGTGAGACTAAACTTCATGATGTGTAGTAAACGATTGTCTTATTTTGCGAACTGGATTGTGTGTCTTAGATCTGTGGCATCGCTAGACCTTAAATACCACCGACACCCAACATCAAAATCATCAAGCCATCGGTCCCGAGAAAAGGGATCAAGGCTGAGGTCTCGCCCTCAGATGCAGTCATTCAAGCTAGTATTCGCTTGCTTCTACCTGAAACGGCAAGAGCCATGATTTAAGGTGACAGCAGGACGCAAAGACGGCGTCGAATAGTGGTCAAGCCACTTTGATATGGTGTAGGGGGTAAGGCGCTGATAGGTGCTTACTGCAGGAGGTAATGATTTAACGTTGACGAGAAGGCGTCGCTATTGACCCCCTTTCAAAAGAAGGAAACACCATCAAATCATCGTCATCAACGTGTTTCTCTGCATTTAACAGTCTGGGTGCTCCAGCTCGAGCAGGGATGATACGACTTCTACAATCAGCTTATGTTGAGGGATCGAGCGGCCGCCTTTCGCAAGAGAAACAAGAATTTCAATGCGTTCAATAACTTTGAATGCAAGGACAACAAATTTCAGTATTGATCTGTGCGAGCATGTCACCCAAATGAACCCCTCAGTCCTGCTCATCAACATCGCAACGACCAAGCACGCCACAGCGTCCCTTCAATACACCACTCTTGCAGCCACGAAGATCCGGCATTGCGAGGACCCGACGATATTCTTGAGGGAAAAGGGCAAAACGGAATATGCCGTTGTGTGGCTTCACCTTGTGCCTGAGGTAGGGCGCCAACTACGAAACTATAATTCAGCCGCAAGGGCTCGATCCCCTTGGACCAAACGGTCTGACAGGGGTAGTGCATTAATCTCCTTTCTAAAACGGAGATCAACCAGCAGACTCTGAGATCGATAGTACCGTAGATCTGGGACTATTACCCCATACTTTTGTTTTATGGTGCATCGTTTGGAAACCTGTTTCTCCCCAACGATTTGTCTTACGCTGCGGGACAATTTCTACTTTGGAAATGACCACCATCTTGGAGAATGCTCAGGCATCTTGATTTGAGACCATCCACAGGGCTGAAGAGGCCCCCCTTAAGCTGAAAACTAGTGGCATCCCCGACAAGCTTATCCTGCTTTGAGTTGGCTCCCCACGACGTGGACGAACCCGAGGCCCTGGAAATGAAGCTGGTGGCTTGGGCTGGATCGCCAAGTTCGATTCTGGGCCTTTTCAGCCCAGCGATCATCGATTGCCAAGGCCACGTTCCTGTGCTACTGGACTCTGAAATCGATGTAAAGGAGACCTAGTGAGGGTCATGAGACCAACTGCTGGCTCGCAGCGACAGCTCTTTTGCCTCCTCGCTTGGGTTGGGTTGTGCTCTCCTGCTTTGGGCAGCCCCAGGCCTCTACTGTATGGTCAGTTTCTTCGCTCATGTTGTCGCTGGCCTTGGTGGATGCTGTTGCGTGTCTGTTGCGATAGTCTGTCTGTCGGCGAATTTGTCAGTCGATCAAGGTAAACGCGCAAGTATGTTTGCCCGACAAGTCATGACCCGCGAAGCAATAGTAACACAGCTGCGATGAACAATGCCACTTCTGATCAGAAGTTCACCATTGATCTCTCGCCGGCTCGTAACGGCCGCATTCCGGAGGCCTTGCGCGAGAAATTGGCCGGCGATGGATTCAACGACGTCCTTGACTTCTTTGAAGAGGTCAACAGCACCTACGTCGCTCAGATCATGTCAATCATGCATGGGCTTATCGGCGCTGATCTGGGTCAAGTCCACAAGACTGGCAATCTCAATTACCGTCTATGTGACTACAACACGGATACTGCCGACCCAACCAGTGACAACGGATGCGGCGCCCATACAGACTATGGCACCTTTACCATCATCTTCCAAGACGGCACCTCAGGGCTCGAGATTGAAGACGCCGAGCAGCCTGGTCTTTGGGTACCTGTTCCTGGCGATGCAACGGTTGTCCTCGCTGGTTGGTGCGCTGTGATCCTCAGTGGAGGCAACATCCGAGCTACCCGTCATAGAGTCAGAAGAACTCCTGGTGTTCGAAGACTCAGTGCTGTTCTCTTCGTTGCCCCAGATGTTGAGGCGACTCTTCGACCTCTCGAAGATGTCAAGGTTGTGCGTCCGTTCACTAAGAAGGTCATGGATGGGCAGTTGGACGTTGGGGAGTTCAAAGAGGTCATGGGCAAGAAGTGGAGACGCCGTGAGGGCAATGAGAAGTCTGATGACGGGGATGACACGGAAACACAGGACAGTGAGATTGAACGATTCATCTGGGCCTGATTTAATCGAGTATGAGCTCCGGTGAATCTCATTGGGTCGCAAGCATCGGCATTAGATAATTTCACCACGATCAAGCGACCTCACGGCAAGACCGAGATCGCCGCATTCCTACATAAGAGCTTACAAGGATAACAATAACGAACAATTTCTTGACAATGTGCAATTTCACAATTCGAATTGCATAACATAGGTTGACCGTTTTATGTCGTCTCCGTTGGGTAGTATCAATGCAAATCTCTAGCTCTGATAGGTTAGTCCCCGAGCGGTTCCTGGTTCTAGTCGACGTCGAACGGGCTTCTCCTCACCAACATCCTCACGTGTCAAACATCTGCCTCGGCATTCACATATTCAACTTCCTCAATCGGTATAAACAAATTCCCTCAAATCTGACAGATCAATTGCTCTCGTTCTAGGTTGGTATGGTATTACTCGACAACTCATGGTAAAATTAAAATCTCTGCTAAAATGGCCTCCCCAAGAAAGGTAAACATGTCGTCGCGCGTCTATCACTCATTTCATTACTCGTCCCTCATTTCCCAATTAACCTCGTAGTTTGCTGTACTTGCTTATAGCCCTTGCAAAACTGTCGTCGATGCCTTGTACCAGTGCTTTTGCGTTTCCTTGGAGGTCTTTGGGAACCTTGGATATGACTGCTTCCGAAAAGTCCTGGCTGAGGGCGCGCTGTAGGTTGAGGTTGAGGAGGATGACGGGGCTGACTTGTAGTCTGTCAAAGTTGGGTTTGGCGGCAATGATGGTGTTGATGGTGAGCTCGACGTCGGCGCTGAGCTCAGATGTAGCCTTTGCGACTTGGAGAGTTTCCTCGAGAGATAGAGGCTCAGACTCGCGAGCGATCACAAAGCCCTTGTGGATCTCGGTGAGCAGCAGTGTTGACTTTGTAGTAATTGGCAGAGCACCGAGGAGGGTCTGCGGCCACGTCGCTACGGTCTTGTTGAGAGCGAGCGTGGCATTGGAGATGTTATCAATGGCCGTCGAGATAGAATCTCCAGATGCGAAGGCAGAGCCAGCGAGGGCAATCAAGGGGAGAAGGCTGAGACGCATATTGTCTGAGAGCTTGATGCAACGAGTAATCGATTGGTCAATTGAACTGCAAGATCTACCAAGGAGAAACTCTTCGTGTCCCAAGAGCTACCCCGTCTTTAAGTACTGTCCATACCGACACTTCACATGCAAGTCTAGTTTTTCTCTTGCTGTGCCTTTCGGAAGGCTGCGATGGTGGCCTCGTGTAATCCCAACCTGTATCCCCGCATCTATCCTCAAAAAGGAACTCAGCCCCGTGTTGTCGACGACCAACGTTTATGAGCCCATATCCCCATGGGGTAATCTCTTGGTAGTTCGCGGGCTTTTTGTCTAAGTGGCTGATCTTAACTTGGCAATCTACGATATTATGTGGGGAGAAATGTCAGCGTTGCAAGGATTGCGGCATCTTTGGCCGCGGCTGTCACGGGTGAAAGCATGCGATGGAGTTGCATGTGTGCGTATTAGGGCTGTGACGAAATTTGAACTGAGGGATTATGACGACTAATGTGACGGAATGGGTTGGTTACATTGGCTGAAGGATTCGCTGGAGCAAGGATTCAGCGGCGATGTTGCTCAACCAACTTCTGCACCCATGGGAACTTGGGCCCGATGAAGCAATTGCCTGCGAAATTAAGCATTTGATTAAGTTAAATGTGGTGTTGCATCCCGATGGTGTGCTTCTTGATCATGCGAGAGGCATGACGGGTTCTATACCGCGTTGGCTATAACTTGGTGGTTGACTTATGCTTATTATGCAGGGACTACCTGTGCCTTACGCAGACTCTCTCTGCATCTCTCAGCTGACAGTGGACGCTCTCTGATGTCCTGTGAGGGGAAACTATCGAGATGAGCTGGCTCTGTTCCTGTGAAAATCCAGAGTACCACGGGAAGTGATATCAACATCTGGACGATTGAGAGTCAGAAGACGTTGGCCTCGTTGAAAGTCTGTTTCGACCTTGCAGAACCCTGAGTTCCCATGTTGAGTTGAATAGTCAGAACTAAATTAAGACCTGTGGTGGTATCCATAGTGATTCTATTTTATGCAAGATGGAGATCTTCCGTTGCATCCTGTGGCACAGAAGATGTGCCTTCCGTATTTGGGGCGTCACAACTCGTGCCTTTCAAATCTAACTGTGACTCTCAATCTCAGATTTTTCTTGACTTTCTTAATTTTTGACTTTATCCATATTGGTCTGAAAAGCTTGATAACGTTTCAGTATGCTGTCAGTGGGGGACGGAAGGGTAGAGAAAAAAATTCAGAGGAACTTTCTATTGAGTCTTGACTGACACAGTAAGTCTGATCAGCACAAATGATGCACAATCTACCTGAAATTCAATAGGATTGATCATCCGCAAGGCGATAGCAGTTACGTCGACCAGAAGCCAGCCACTTCGGTGAGGTTCCGTAATCATGATTAACATGCATGTGAGTCGAAGGATCAGCCTACACCTCCAGCTGTTGGTCCACAAGGTCGATGCTGTTGGTTGTCTACCAAGCCAAGCAAGCCAAAGAGTCAGTGCCAAGATTCTATAGTACATGGAGCAATTTTACATAAGACAAAATACTGCCAGCTCAAGGTTTATCTTACGGGCTTTAAGTATTATTCATGTGATTTGAAGTTAGTTCTCCTCCATGGAGAAGCTGATACGCTACAGCTTCAAGGTCAATCAACTCGGTAGACAATGCACGCCTTCATCACACGAATTTTATATTCAATACCGATATGGCTTTCCCGCCATGCCAGTGTTTGACTTGGATTGCTTCCCAGTTCCCGTAAACACATTTTTGTTATAACAGTTGATAAATTACAAGATAACAGATCAAGGTTGCTATCTTAGTGCCAGCCTACTCTACTATAGCCTGGCTTCAGAAGCTGTCTCTAAGCTCAAATATATCTCTTATTGCATCGGACCATTCTTACATACAGCGGGAAGTTGTTGACTTGGTGCTGTCAGTAGGTAGTGTCGATTAGGAAGTGTAGGCAACTTGACTCATGAGTCATGATCCATCCGGCTTATTGGATACTTACAACATGCCAAGCATGGCATATTAACA
Source organism: Fusarium pseudocircinatum (assembly GCA_013396035.1). Taxonomy (NCBI): domain Eukaryota; kingdom Fungi; phylum Ascomycota; class Sordariomycetes; order Hypocreales; family Nectriaceae; genus Fusarium; species Fusarium pseudocircinatum. The sequence goes on along the minus strand of JAAOAS010000034.1, from coordinate 6,234 downwards.
AGAAGCTTAATCTGAAATCATTCTTGTGCTTAACATGATTTTAAGAAATCAGCTGATAATTGCATGACTACCTAGGTAGCATCTATAAACATACAATGGTGTTGTCCCTGTTGTGCAAGATGACTTTATTTGTCAGATAAGATAAGAGACCCAAGATTAGATTGTTTATCGCTGATTAGATATTGATAAGATCCCCGTCATGTGCCAGCTCACGTGATACATAATCAGTCATCGCAAGAGAAGAACCGCCCGAAATGGACCAATTCTCAAGATCTTAAATCTAATTCGGGTGACGAGATATAGCGATTTATCTTCAAACAGTAGGCTACACGGCTCAGAAATTTGACAGAACACATTTGTCATTCCAATCTGTCCAGTGGATGAAGGTGACGCGTTCAGCTCAGTCCAGCTATCAATCTACCCTACAGCAGAAACGAGAATTGCGCGGGATGTGAGACCTCGAACGATAAAGTGTCGCTGTGACAGGAGAGGAAATAAAATCGCTAAAATGAACTCTTCATCGGACGGTCACTATTAGTGCGGTGTGGTATGTTGATTGACCGTTATCGGGCAGTCGAGGGTGTTGGCCGATTGAGTATAACTCAGTGAGTCAACTTGCCATTGATTGACATTAACACAACGACGCAAGGACTAAACACAAACACAAACATATTACGACCGCCTTGTATCATGTACAGCAGGCACCTGAGTGGGATTATATAGACATAACGTTTGGACGCAATTAACTCATGTCATATCGTTGATGCCAATCTACCAAAGCCAATCGACGGATGCATTCAAGATTTCTTCAGTGTAGCCGAGGATAGAGGCCCGCAGCCAAAATGACGATGTTCTCGCAGAACCCCATCATAGCCAAAAGAGCAGGCTAGTTGCTTCACCAAGTCGAGCCCTGCCGGCAACCAATGCAAGTTGGTGGTCAGCCTCGGAATTATCAGATTCAATGCCACTAATCGCGGCAGTTGCATGTCAATAAACATAAGGTTAAACTGTTGCTTCAAATCGTCGTCAAAGAAACTCAATCGCCAAGCTTTGCGTAGTGCATTGCCAAGTCGTTCACTCATCCCTTGGCCCGAAGTCGTCAATCGGAATCCGAGCTCCATCTTTTTCTGAGCTTCATTCAACTCCACCAGCTTCGCTTGCGTCGAGGAAGAGATTGAGTTTTAGCAACTCTTCATTTTGCCATTCTCCATCCTAATCCCGGAATTTCCTTGTCCTTGTCCTCTTGTTTACTTGCCGCGAGACCAAAAAACCTGATTGTCGCACGATCGGCGGAAAAACTACCGCCATACCAAAGAATCAGTGGGGGCTCCGGTTTCAGAATCTCACGGTCCAAGATAAGTTATAACATTCGAAGTCGCTGATATGAGAATCACGTATTTCGCCAATATGAGGCGGTGGTTATACTATATATATATCACCGGAATCCCGCAGGATGTAATATAATTAAATCCACCTCGCCTGGTCGTTATCTGTACCAAGACTCTCGTCAGATCATGAACCAACCTAGGTTCCAGGGGACGAAACCCCCTGTAAGGGAGGGCATTACAGGGGGAGGCAACGCCAAACCAGCGCTTCACAAATGACGCAACAACTGATTGAGACACTTTGTCCGTGGTCAAGACTCAAGCGACAGGCATGGATTGGTCGGCAGCTTGCCTCGTTTGGGGCTAGACACCTCTGTAACCTTAATCCCTTCAAGCTTTTTTGGCCTCTCTTTATCGAGGCCAAGGGGGGAAAAGTGAAAGATTGGGTTTTTGAGTTTAGAAGAGCATAAAATGTCGCTTGAGCGTTGCATCTCGGGGCGAAACCAAGTCAATTTTCCCATTCCTTTAGGCCTTAGATTCGTTGCTCCATCACATTCCAATTGGCGATAACCACTGCAAACGGCGCGCTGAGAATTTCCACTCAGCAGCCAGCCACCCCGGCTTTGAGTCTAGCGCTCTTAGCCAAGAGATTAAAGAGCCAGGGGTCAGCGCTGGAGCTGTAAGGGGCAGACGCAGCGCGAGAGAGAATGGCGTGAACGATTGGCCTCTTTACTGAGAGAGGAGAGACTTGGCGTTATTGATGGGTTCTAGACCCCCACAACCTTAAAAGAAACAACCTTAAAGCAGCAAAGTCAGTATCACGAGCACCACGCCGTTGAGAGACTATTGATGATAATTCCGACCGACTATTCACCTTTGTAACCGCATGCAGCCAGACTTGTTTATATGGCGCTCTTACCGCTGTCGCTGCCTGTCTCACGCTGATCGATCCAGTTTCTCACACAGTCTTCTCCACCAAAGTGACACCCTGACATGGTCCTCTTTCTGCGGACTGTGGAACCCTGCGAGGGTCATGCCAGCTTTTGCTTTGCCGATCAGGGGCATCCGTAGGGCAATTGCAGGCCTGTAGACTCCAGAAGACTTACGCGTACTGTTACCTCATATACTCCTCACAGTAGATCTTTTTTCCATCGTTTCAAAGTGATCGTCTGTCCGTCTCCCTCTCGCGCAAACGCAAAACGCAAGTCAAGTCCCTCTTTACGCTTGTCTTGAACTTTCCATTGTTTATTTGTCTCAGTTTTCTTTTTTCTTGTTTCTGGCTCTTTTGCATTCCAAGAGTCTGTCTCTCGCTCCCTTGAACAAAACTCCACCAACGTCAACGTCCATCGCCATTTTGGATTCTTGTCCTTCAGATGGTTTCATCTTCAACATAACGAATTCTTTTTGCCGTTTTCTCTCTTTTTCGTCATTCGCTCGGCCCGCTAGGCGCCACAAACAATCGTTACTCATCATCACTAAAAATAAATCGTCGCAATGACAGTAGGCGCAGCACTCCCAACTTCTGGTGTTGCGCTTAACCGGGTGCTGGCCCTCGGCTTGACGCTGGTCGTCATCTTAGGCATCGCCATCAATCAGCTTCAACTGAGCGATGACCCGTATCGCTGTAAGGCTCTGCTTAATGATGGAACTTGGTTGAATACTCCTGCAGAGAATGGAAGCAGAGCGCCTTTCACAAACTGGCAGCCTCCCGGATGTATGATCCACAAGTACAAGAAGGAGGAGATTGAGGAGTGCATGGAGGGTCGACACATGCTTTTTGTCGGTGACTCTACGACTCGACAGGTCTTTTATGGCATGGCTCGTCTGGTAAGTCGATGATAATTTAATTATAGATGTGTTGTCGAATTATCTGGTCAATGCTCAATTGCATGACCAACAGTCGCTAACACTACGACAGCTCGACGCAGAAAAGGCTGAGGAAGTACGAGCAAACAGCAAGAAGCACGAAAGCCACGATGTAGAATTCGGCGGCATTCGACTCAAGGAAATCTGGGATCCATTTGGTAACGACAGCGCCATCGCCCGCAATGAACTCACCCTCTACCACGAAGAGAGGATCAACGAGGTCCCCGTCGACAAGCAAAAAGGTCCCGCCCTGGCCTTCATGGGAATGGGAGTTTGGTTCGCCGCCCGCTTCGAGAAGGAAGAGTCTATTCCCATGTTCAAGGCCGCCTTCAACAACATGTCCGAACTCGCTTCCAACATGGACTTTGAGCCTTTTGGTAACCGACCCATGGACCCTCGCGATGGAATTGGCAACGAAGTGTTTTGGGCGCCAATTGCCCCGCCCTTCTACGACATGCTCCCCGATTATCGCAAGACTGGTGTCGCTTCGCAACCCGGCGAGGTTGAGGAGATTGACGAGTTCCTCAAGACTCAGGAACAAGAGTCTGGTATTCCCATGTTGTGGTCTTTCCCCGCTTTGTCGTATGACCAACAGGATGCTATCGGCGACCACGAGAATGGCTTCCATGTTACCGACAGCGTTGCTGAGATGAAGGCCCAGATCCTTCTCAACCTTCGATGCAATGCCAAGCTCGACATCCAGAAGTCTTATCCTTATGACCGCACTTGCTGCACTGACTATGGCCAGAAGTCTTTCGTCCAGATTATCCTCGTCGCTCTCGGTATTCTCTACGTCGGCGGTGCTGCCATCACCGAGATTCTTGCTCTTCGATCTGGCGAGCCTCCCAAGTGGGCCATCTTCAACCTCGATGTCGCTACCTTCGTTACCGGTCTGCTTGCGTGCTACTGGGCCGACCGAACACAGTCTTTCGCCAAGGGCTCCAAGGAGTACAACATGTTCGACTTTAACCTCATGTCTGCTCTCTGCTTCATTGTCGGCTTTGCCTTCATGACCAAGTCCAAGCCTCCTCCCCCTCGACCTGGCGCCGCTCCCGCTGCTGTCCCCGCGACTCTCGACGATGCGAAGCCTTTGTCTCGCGACCAGACCGATGAGTGGAAGGGGTGGATGCAGGCTCTCATCCTCGTGTATCACTGGACTGGTGCTTCGCGCGACCTCAACATCTACGTCGGCATCCGTCTCCTCGTTGCCGCCTATCTCTTCCAGACTGGTTTCGGTCATGGTGTTTTCTTCAGCTCCAAGAAGGACTTTTCCTTCAAGCGTGTCGCCGCCGTTCTTCTCCGTCTTAACCTTCTCAGCTGCGCGTTACCCTTCTTTATGAACACCGACTACATGTTCTACTACTTCGCTCCCCTTGTCAGCTTCTGGTTCCTTATTATTTACGCCCTTTTCGCAATTGGTCAGAAGTATAACGACAACACCTGGGCGCTTATGGGCAAGATCGCTGTTTCTGTCGCTATCTGCCCTGGAGCTATGCTCTACACACCCGTCCTGCAGTGGGTTTTTGATGTTTTGAACATGGTCTTCCGAATTGAGTGGGATCTTCACGAGTGGCAGTTCCGTCTCGGTCTTGATGGCCTCATTGTCTACGTTGGTATCATCATGGGTGTTGCTTCCGTCCGAACCAAGCTTTACAACAAGATCCTCACCCAATCTTACGGCCTGGCTGGTGTCGCTGGTATTCTCTCCATCCCTCTGTATTGGTGGATTGCGGTCAGCCGCGCCGAGAGCAAGCAGGACTACACTGCCCTTCACCCCGTTTTCTCCTTCATTCCTATCATGGGCTTCATCGCTGCTCGCAATATGTTCCCCGCCGCCCGCACATGGTACTCTCGAACTTTCGCCTGGATCGGGCGATGCTCCCTCGAGACCTTCACCCTTCAGTTCCACATCCTTCTCGCTGCCGATACCAAGGGTCTTCTGCTTCTCGACATCTTCAAGCGTGACGGTAGCCTCCTCTGCGACCGCTGGAGGTCTCTGATCATTATCGTTCCCGTTTTCTTGTGGATCAGTTCTCGCGTTGCCGATGCTACTGGTGGAATGGTCAAACTTCTGACCAAGAACTGGGCTGCCCAGGAGCAAGATGAGCAATACGATGTAGAGGCCAAGGCTGATGCCGAGCCTCTCATGAGCGGCAACATGCTCTCTGGCTTTACGCGACACATGCCCTCAAGGTCCTCATGGGCCAACAACCTCAAGCTCCGCATGCTTGGTCTCTTTGTCCTCCTGTGGACGCTCAACCTCGTAAGTTCTCGTCCGCTATTTCGCACTGCAGACCATCGCTAATAATTCTCAGTTCTACTAGATATTCATCACATAGCATCGGCATTAAAACAAGGCGTTTGGAGTAGCGAGTAGCATTGACGACGAGTCAGCTTGGGGACCTTCATTCATTTCGCACGAAACGCGTGTTGGCTTTTCTTTTTCATGGGGCGTATTCACCCGACTTTTGGACATGACATATATATTCAAGGCTTATCAATAAGCTTATGCATAAGCCTACACGGCATGACATAGATTTTATATCGTAATGATAGATTTTACATGATTCATCAAATCTTATCTCTGTACGTATACTGCATGACACGATGCCTATTACCAATCCGAGCTCTAGGATGCGACTTGAATTGGATCTTTGATGTTTCAAGGCTGGCAAAGCATTCGTGGAGCTCTGGATGAGGCGAAATAGGGCGGGTAAGTTCCTGGCTCGGCACAAACAGTTCATGCGTCAAGACGGCCGCGACGTCGCGTGATTGTTGCGCATGTATTACTCGTTTCATCTAAATGCGCACTTCGCTTCGACTTAAGTTCCATCCGGATTCCGGAGTGATGACTGATCTGCTGATTAATCTCACGCGGTTGTATTTGATTCAATGCTTGCGAGCATGTAATCTCGCACAATATGGTCATTTATGGGCGAAGGAATGCACTTTGGTGTAGGCCTGCCTCGGGGTGTAAGAAGACTTCTGACATCAAATCGAGGTACCAAAAATACTTAGTCTAAGATCTTCTAAATCTATACTA
>JAAOAS010000033.1:0-167266 GCA_013396035.1 Fusarium pseudocircinatum | reverse complement strand
TCAGATCTTCGTTCAGGTTCAGGTCTCCTGCTTGGCTCATTGCGTCGGTCCTCTTCTCTTCTTCTCTCAGTCTCACGTCTCCTGTCCGACCCAACCCTCGTTTCTGCTTCACCACCTTCTGAGCCGCTTGATGATCCTGTCAGAATGACAAAGCGCCGCTCAGGGTTATATTCATGAACTTCCATTATCATAGGGTTCTGTTCAATATCTCCACGAGATGGAGGCTCTTCTTCCTGATACTTTGCGAGGCACACGCCATGCTCTCGCTTGAGAGAAACTTCCTCATCTTCCACAGATGGGGGCGGCGGTCTAACTCTTGGTACTCGTGCGGGCGCGGCGGACCGTGGTCGTGGTATTAAAGGGTAGTACGGTAGCTGATATGGTGGTTGCTGCGACGGTGGGGGTTGAGAGGAAGGACGATCATCGAACTTTGGCGATGATGGACTGTTTTTCTGTGTAAGTGGTAGTTCTCTTGTAAGTTTTCGGTGACCATACGGCTTCGGACTCTTGGCTCGAGAAGTTGTGAAGTAACCGGCCTGGAGGAGGTTCTGTATGTCAAACGATTCGCCCATGATGCAAGCGTCTATATGTCTGATCGGCACGAAATCATGATACACTACCGAGGGAACAGGAACAGCAAATGCGACCACGGATCATAAAACGAAGGACAGCCAAGTAAATCTGCTCAGATCGAGTCGCAGTTCGGGCAGTTTGCTGATGTTTGTTTTCTATTGTCGCACAGGCCTGCTGGAGACGGTAAGGTTAGGTTGTTATTGGTGCGGGCGCTCCAAAATAGTTCGCAGTCCAGGTCTATCACCCGTTGAGAAACGTTCTAAATAAATGTTGAAGCCGAAACTATAAGCTCAAGCCTGGTAGCCTAAACAAAAATGCAGAAAAGAGACACGATCTACTTCGTGGGTTATAGTTTTGGTTTCAAGGCGGCGGCGACGTCAGAAGGAACGAGAAGGTGTCGGAGATGCCTTGGGGCGCAGTTTGGGTCCAAATCGAAGTACGAAGCCAGATGACATAGCACTATCGGTTGAAGTACTTGACAATTGGCTGTAGGGTCACGCAAATCGAAGTACCTCTTGGTGTGCAGCTGGGCATCTACCCTGCCACCCCTCTCCAATATCCCCGCCAGGTTGCCCCTCCTACGTTTCGATTTGCACGCCATTAAAGCCAAAGCCATTTTAAAAATCACCGATTTGCTCAAGGGTAACGTATCACCACAAGTTGGATCATGGATATCATGTCTCGGTAACCGGACACAGAACTTTATGCATCATCGAACGGTTGTACATAGTAATACAGCAGGCGGATCTTCACATGCCTCCAGTTTAGGTGCTTCAGTAACCTCCAGTGGTAATCCCAAGACAATCACTTCTGCTCACTAGCTCCCTGGCACTGGAGGGATTGCCAGTAATATCAATAGATAACAATGCCTCTCATTCATTCGTGTGGAATAATCGCGGCTATGCTCAGAGCTAACGCCCATGCCCAGCACTTATTCTCATGCCTTATAGGGCTATCAAAATCTGGTCAAAGGTGGCCGGCCTACTCAGTGCCTGATAGTCACGGATATTGATACATAATGCTGTCGCTAGTTGTAGGTGCCAGAAATACTTGTAAGCCCACACGTAAAAACAATTTATCATCATATTCCTTGTGTCAGATTATCAAGTTTGTCTTAATGCTTTCTTACATGTGTATTTCAGCGATACAATGCTGAACTACTTGACCCGTCAGTCGTGGGTATGCCTGTTCCCCGGTCAACGTGAACCACATTCGGTTGGAAGCTCTAGTTGCATTCTATGATTTATCGAATAAGCATGGGCATCCTAGGTCAACTTCATAATCTTCATGGTTCCCAAACAACGGCGACACTATACATATGTAATAATATTATCCTTCAGACTACTTCTTTCTTCCGCTTTCTTAGATTATCAGTATGGTCTGGTGGGATTCATTCTGATTAGAAGAATCAGCCTCACTGGGAAAACCAGCTTAAACCTGCGTTTTACAAGAAACCGAAGTGGAGATGTCCAAGTTTTCAATCAAGTCAGTGGCCAGTCTAGGAGACGTGCTTGCAGCTCGTGATGTGACCCTCTTGTCACTTTCAATCAGCCAAATAAGAAACTCCCCACCAATGCGCCCAAAGAAGCCAAGATGATGAGACTCTAGTCCTCTAGAAGATCAGCAATGTCCTTATCGTCCTCCTCTTCTTCCCTCCTTCGTTCCTCAGCTTCGAGAAGATCCTTCAGCATAGTCCTCTGCCTCACTCTAGCCTTCTGGCCCCAATCGGCTCCAGTGCCATCGCCCTCCTCGTCAATCTCAGGCTCATCCTCAACTAGTCCGCGTAGCTCATTGGGAGAAATTTGTGCCTTGCGTTTTTCGCGGGCATCTTCATCCTCCATCTTTTGGACAGCCCCCTTAGTAACGAACTTGAGGAACAAGGGGCGCAGCAGCATGTAGCCACCGACAATGACGGTCAGACGGAGCCATGCTTTTGTGTCCATGCTGTCGAAGGCGTTTGAAATGTTGTTGGATGCATTTGCTCCATACTGCAGGAACTGAGCAGTGAGTTTTCCGAAGGCATTGAGTTCAGGTTGCTCGCCCTGGTGTTGCTGTTGTTGAGCAACAGGATCCATTTTGAGCGCTTTCAGTTACTGTAGAAATGGGCTACGGGTTTGTGAATGAACCTGCTTAGGAGGTTGCTTTTGTCGCTGTTGAAGGTCTGAAGAGATGGTCGCGTTTAAACCAGGTGAGTTTAGTAATCGTATTCGTGGAGATGTGCAGGTGCTGTAGTTTAAAACGACAGAAACAATGGTTCCAGGATATTATAAGGAGTAATGCTTGAATCAAGGAGGAGAGGGAAAGATGTCAAAGCTTGTGAGTTGAGGTGCTGCGGTTGAGATTTTTATATGGCGCGCGACTCGGGAGGTTCTTTTTAGTTGATCTTCTCCGATGGACCCGTCTCACTGGTCAAATCTGGAACCCGCAAATAAGATGAGGGTACAGGATACTTCTACGGTATTATGCTATTGTTGAAGGCATATGATTGGCAGTGCTTCGCGAAATGCTTTGGTCGAAACATCCTGATAACTTCAGATATAATACAGTACTTCAGATCCTACGGATTCCGAGAATTATTTAGAAATTCCCTGAGGGCATGGAAGCATAGTTGGCTAAGTATTATAGCCCCGAGTCGTTGATACATTGTATAATCTGGCAGCCAGAAAAACACCATTGCCCATCCAAAATTGGTCAATTTACACCAATATAATGAAGTGCAACTCATACGCTTACAAAATTATAAAGCTCTTCAGCTGCTCCGTGCAAAACACCATTCATACCTTGTATAAAGTAGTAAGTTGGTCATAAGGACAGGATCTTGATGGAACCTCAGCTTCACCAACTCCACGTGATCTACCTGTTTTCTTTCCTTGTGGTCTGAGTGGGCGTAAAACTGGTGGGCTGGCTCCACCAGATATCCATTCCCGAACAGACAGTTGCCTTTAGAGCGAGACAAGAGGCCTGGCTTGATAGCTCGAGAAATTTTCGAGGCCTCATTATTATAGCCGTTTCCCATCTCCATCTCCGCCTCCATCGTGCACCCCGACAGCACCATCGTGTGTTTCTCGCCCCTGTTCCCTTTTCTCTCAGCTTCATCTCGTTTTTAATTGTCATTTGTACTATCTAGAGGGAGCCTTTACAATGTCAACCGCTTTCCGATCCCTTGCGCCTTTCCTGCGCACCGCCCGACAAGGTCTACGGGCTAACCCCATCAACCCTCTTCAGTCTGCTTTTAGCAAGCAGAACACTTCCGGTGTCCTCAACCTTTACCGCACATATGCTGTTTTTGAGCGATCAAAGCCTCATGTGAACATCGGTACAATTGGTCACGTCGATCACGGCAAGGTATGACTGCGTCCTCTAACCTATAACCCCTCCTCTCTCTTTCTCCTCAAGACCCAACTGACTCTTTATCATAGACCACTCTTTCTGCTGCCATCACAAAGCGACAGGCTGACAAGGGCCTCGCTAACTTCCTCGAGTATGGTGCCATTGACAAGGCTCCTGAGGAGCGAAAGCGTGGTATTACCATCTCGACCGCACACATCGAGTACGCCACCGACAACCGCCACTACTCCCACGTCGATTGCCCTGGTCACGCCGATTACATCAAGAACATGATTACTGGTGCAGCCAACATGGACGGTGCTATCATTGTTGTTGCTGCTTCCGATGGACAGATGCCCCAGACCCGTGAACACTTGCTCCTCGCTCGTCAGGTTGGTGTCCAGCGAATTGTCGTCTTTGTCAACAAGGTCGATGCCATTGATGACCCCGAGATGCTTGAGCTCGTCGAGATGGAGATGCGCGAGCTTCTCAACACCTACGGCTTCGAAGGCGACGACACTCCCGTCATCATGGGCTCTGCTCTCATGTCTCTCCAGAACCAGCGCCCTGAGATTGGTACCGAGAAGATCGATGAGCTTCTTGCTGCCGTCGACGAGTGGATCCCCACCCCCGAGCGTGACCTTGACAAGCCCTTCCTTATGTCCGTCGAGGATGTCTTCTCCATTGCTGGCCGTGGTACCGTCGTGTCTGGCCGTGTGGAGCGTGGTGTTCTGAAGCGTGATCAGGAGATCGAGCTTGTCGGAAAGGGTCAGGAGGTTATCAAGACCAAGGTTACCGACATCGAGACCTTCAAGAAGTCTTGTGAGCAGTCCCAGGCTGGTGACAACTCTGGTCTCCTCATCCGAGGTGTTCGCCGTGAGGATGTCCGACGTGGTATGGTCGTCTGCGCTCCTGGCACCGTGAAGTCTCACACCCAGTTTCTCGCTTCCCTCTACGTCCTCTCCAAGGAGGAGGGTGGCCGACACACCGGTTTCCAGGAGCACTACCGACCCCAGCTCTACCTTCGAACTGCAGATGAGTCCATTGACCTGACTTTCCCCGAGGGTACTGAGGATGCTTCTAGTAAGATGGTCATGCCTGGTGACAACACCGAGATGGTTGTCACTATGGGTCACCCCAATGCTATCGAGGTTGGTCAGCGATTTAACATCCGTGAGGGTGGCCGAACTGTCGCTACTGGTCTCTGCACTCGCATCCTCAAATAAGCGGCGTTTTAGACAAGAAATGAAAAGGTTAACGGGGACGGTGTACGAATTATTACGCTTATGTACAATCATGCAATGTCTTTCTTTGAGTCCATTTTGGCTCCTGTATATTTATTTAGCTGGCCTAGGGGCTCAAAGATCTCCGCTCTGCTTCCTCCCACCTTCTTGGTGATTTGAATTAGATAAAATCTAGGGGAGGCAGTAATAAGACTTATAAACGAACAACATCCATTTCACCTTGAATCATTGTCCATTGCGGCAATGTGATAGTCATTGTGGCCGTGATGAATAATGATGAATGGATCAACATTTGATGAGCACAACAGGGTCTTCAAGGATGCGTGAGGGCCAGCACTTGGAGTTTTCTTTAGGATTGTCATTAATCACATTGACTCGATGCACTCCATAGCCACAGACTAGTCATGCGGAAAAAGTGGGAGGATAAGACAGGACACAGAGACATGATCGAGGTCCGATGCAATGGTATTCGTCTATCCTCGGAGGATTTTCGTCAGACGCACGATCTTCCTGAGGGACCCAAGCAAGCCATAAAACTCCTGTTCCAAGCGGCCGCCTTCCGAGTGCTCTTTTTTTGTTACCGCGAGGCCTTTGACGTTCTGCTGGAGAGCCCCCCATCCACACAATACCATGCTCTCCAGCAGTCCCCCCTTCATCCCTTAACCGAGAAAACCGGGTGTCATGATCGTTTATCGGTACTGCAGGCAATCCTGGGTCAGTTTCCTTATTCCCACTACTTGACCGAACATCGTCCTGCGTGTTGCGGCCCATGTTGATTGCGCTCGATTAAAACTCACCTTGTTGAAGCCGATATCCTTGGCCTTCTCACGGAAGCACTGACGGCACAGGTTGAGGTCGTACTTTCGGATGAGACCGGCCTTGTGCTTGCAGACGCGGCTACGAGATGTTAGCATCAATTATTTTCGGTCGATGATTTCGACGCCACCGGGCGCATGGAATTTCGGGCAAAGGAGATATATATTCGTACCAGCTGCGAGAGCCCTTGCCGTAGTTTCGGGGGCGGGAGTTCCAGACGCTTTCGTGAGACATCTTTGCGGTGATGATTGAAGGCCGAAAGCTCGAAGGGTTGCGGGAGGATTTGAATTCGCGAGTTGGGTTACTGCTGGAAATTTTACTTGACTTGACTTGTGTGCACCTACTAGGTCCACAGCCCCGAGGGCACAGCGGGTTCCGGACTATCAATGACCCGGTAATCCAAGGATGGACCCGCTCTCCTGGAGCTGTCCAACAAGGTTACCTGACATCCACTACAGAGCGAACGAACATAAGCGCCTGTTTGCGCCATTGGCTTAAACTCGATTTCTGCATGAGCTTGAATATGTCATTCCCGATTTTCTGTGTATAATTGTGAGGGCGGCACCGTCTTGCTGCTGGGGTCGTAATACTTTTACACAGCATGATTGCCAAGGATCGTGAGCTAAGACACCTTACCTTATGACACCTAGCGAGTTGTTCTCGAGAAGTATCTGCTAAGATTGTCCTTCATTTGACCCCCTGTATGCACAACGCTGGTTTTTGCTGTGAACCTGTGCAACGATTTCATGCAGCAGCCTAGAATATGATCGTGTTTCTGTGGAAGATCTAACTTAGACCCTGGAGTTGAAGCTAAAAGAGCCTCGGCCTGGCCAATGGTAAGAACCATAGCGCTCTTGTCGCGAATATGGTATTTCAAGAAGCGCTGAATTTAGATGCCCATCTACGTTTTGTTTACGGGGATCTTAGATGGACGTTGTTGTCTGTTTCGTAGGTTCTGAATCGCAAGTTTCGTTCAAATGGCTTGTTTATACTGGTAGAATTTATGTTATAGTTGCGCTGAGGTTCTCATTAACACACAGCGTATAACTAGGCCATTGAGCAGCCCACAACCAAGGTAGATGGCTATTAATTTCTGCAACTGGTTAGTTCAGAGGAGAGTATACAATATAGTGAGTGGAGAGAACCATAGAGAACTTAATCAAAGGCACTTCATCGAAATAAATGTAATGGGCTGTTGTAGGTTTGATGGCTGACCAATACAGCTGAAGCTCGCCTTAGCTATACGTCCCGCTTTAAACCTACAGGGATGTCCACATACACCGGACATTCCTATGCAAGCTGGCATCTCTGGTGGATTTCCAAGCAACTCTCCAGAAACAAGCACCTCTCTGATTGCAGACAGTGCTTTGCCTCATTTTACCCTTCTTTTTTTACTTCTTTTTCCATCCAAAAACAGTCGAATCAAGTTCATCATAAGAAATGGTCCTTATCAAGAGCTTTGTGCTGAGCGCCCTTGCTGCCACCGTCGCAGCCAAATCCGCCGTCATCGAATTACTTCCCTCCAATTTCGATGATATCGTTCTCAAGTCCGGCAAACCTACCCTCGTCGAGTTCTTTGCTCCGTGGTGTGGACACTGCAAGACGCTTGCTCCTGTCTGGGAGGATCTGGCCAATACCTACGAGTACGCAAAGGACAAGGTCCAAATCGCCAAAGTCGACGCCGACGCTCAGCGTGAGCTCGGTAAGCGATTTGGTATTCAGGGTTTCCCTACCCTTAAGTTCTTCGATGGCAAGAGCAACAAGCCTCAGGATTACAAGTCTGGCCGCGACCTGGAGAGCCTGACCAATTTCATCGTTGAAAAGACTGGTGTGAAACCCAAGAAGAAGCTTGAGCTGCCCAGCGAGGTTACCTACCTCAACGATGCGACATTTCCCAAGGCCATTGGTGGCGACAAGCATGTTCTCGTCGCCTTTACCGCTCCGTGGTGCGGACGTTAGTGTTCCCTGCGCCATTCTTTCGTTCAATCTCACTAATCTTGACATATTCCAGACTGCAAGAGCCTTGCCCCTACCTGGGAAGACCTCGCCAACACATTCGTAAACGAGAAGAACGTTCTGATCGCCAAGGTTGATGCCGAAGCTCCCAACAGCAAGGCAGTGGCTGAGGAGCAAGGTGTCAAGTCCTACCCAACCATTAAGTGGTTCCCTGCTGGCAGCAAGAAGGCTGTAGCCTACGAAAGTGGACGCAGTGAGCAGGCCTTTGTTGATTGGATCAATGAGCATGCCGGAACCCACCGAGTCACCGGCGGTGGCCTTGATACCGTTGCTGGCACGGTTGAGTCTCTTGACACGCTCGTGGCCAAGATCACAGGCGGTGCTACCATCGCTGACGTCGCCGAGGAGGTCAAGAAGGAGGTCGAGAACCTCACCGATTCTGCTCAGAAAACCTACGCCGAGTACTACGTGCGCGTCTTTGACAAGCTGAGCTCGAACAATGACTGGGTGTCGAAGGAGCTCGCTCGTTTGGACGGCATCCTTACTAAGGGTGGACTGGCCCCCGCCAAGCGTGACCAGATTCAGCAGAAGACCAACGTTCTTCGCAAGTTTACCCAGAAGGTCGAGGAGAAGGTCGAAGAGATCAAGGATGAACTGTAAAGAACTATGTATATGATAAATGAGATCGGAAAGGAAGTCACGAATCAAAGGGTTTTATGTATTTGGAACTTAGTCGACTAGACTCGACAGGATAAAATCGTAACGAGTCATATTAGCACTTCTATTGGCATGTGATGAATCGAAACAACTGAGAAAGCCTAAACACCCTGTATCCCTTGTTTGAACTCAAATCTTACGAGGACTTGGCTGATCCTCCATCTTTCGCCTTGCCCTCTTGAAGAGCTGCTTCCAGATTATCCAGCCTCCGGGACATCTCATCCACTTCACACTATGTTAGCGGGATACTGCAGGATACGAGCCATTAGATACTCACTTTTCGCAAAGATTTCTGACGAGACACCAGCAAATTTATTAGACAGAGAGTTTAGGAGCTCTTCAACAGCGGCTGTGACATCGGCGCGAGCATCATCTGAAGGCTGTAACAAAGAACGAGTCAGCGGTGCTGTTGAAACCATACATGAAGGCCTTGAGCCCAATTTAAGAGTTCTCCGTGCGACACTACATAAAACGAATGCAGATACGGTTGTATGAGCCGCGGAAGAGTAAGACATACATCTTCAGGCTTGCTGTTGGCTGTGGGATCTGGTTGCGGCTCGTTGCTAGCCATCATGATATTGTGATAGGAGGACGAAAGGATGGGGTATCGAAACTGAAGAAAGGGAAGTCTATATAGAGAGACACCGAGGTACTCAAAGTAGTTTCTTAAGTGCAATCTTTGTCTTGCGATCGTGTATATGTGCGTTAGTGGTTGTGTCTGGTTTGTTTGATGATGCTGAACTGCCCCTTATTCATACTGTGCCGGAAAATAGACGGATACGGCATTTCTTTTTAGCACCATCAGCACCTGGGCTCAGCCAACAACCTACCTACCACCGAGATGCGATACGTACCACTTCCATGAACGCCAGGTCTCATAACTCAAACAATATCTCATGAGGAGAGGCTAACCAGCCACCAAGTATCAGCCACCGCTTACATCTACGAACTCATTTCCTCATCACGCTGAATCTCTTCAGTCATTACCATCTGTACCACGTCGTCTTGGACCGACGACTAACCCGATTTTAGCATGATACAGTGATAGTCGCTCGCTATCGTGGGCCATCTATCCATCATGCCTCAAGCCCAACATCCAATCGCTACACTTATATTTATCGTTTTCATTGTTTGGCTCGTCTTTCCCGATAGCGACTACTCAAGTCAATCTCTGACTCTTTCCGATCTCGCTGGCGAGAGACTTGATCATTTTCAGGATGCTCTGGACGTGCTGAATGCTTCGCGATGGGGCGATTTCGCACCAGTCCCAGGGAAAGACTCCAAGGCTAAGCCATCGTTTTTAAATCTTACGGGTTTTCGTGCGGATGATAACCTCTCCTGGGGCGGTTTGAAAAGGTTCCGCGAGCGGAGTTTGGCCTTCAGCCGACACGCCATACCACCTGTTGGAGAACATAATCTGTGGGACACCGGACATGGTGAGCCTATCTGGTTGAATGCATCCGGGACTGTTCATGGAGAATGGGTCAAGCCAAAAGGCTCTATCTCTAGAGGATATAACAGCTACAATCTGAGCAAAATTGCTCCTGATATGGACTGGATGGGTGATAATGTGCCTTGGGCGCGTAACATCACTGGTCGCACAGGCCGCATGATGCTGCGCCTAGAAGGGAATCAAACCATCAACGAGTATGAGCAATTGCCAACGGAAAGTAGCGTCCCCGTCGCTGGAGGTCTCATACGGAGTGTCAAGGGCACGACGACTATTGAGGATACCCATGGCTCTGGCCATGACTGGGAAATGAGGCTATGGGGTGTTCATTGGCCACGTCAGGGCGTGGTTTTGATGACCACCACCAGCGAGAAGTTCGAGGGCATATTCGGCTTGCCGCACCTTACACCAAGTGAGGATTTCTTCCAGTCTAGTCAGAGGCTACTTAACGAGTCGATCGCCCACACCATTGCGACCAAGAGGGAGAACATATATGCAGACCAGACTGTACCGTGGACTTCAGATCTGGAGAATCCTCTATACACTACTAATCCATCGCCACATTGTGAATATGTTATGTATGCGCAAGTCTTTCCACCAAGTCGAACCCATTTCAACATAGATTCCCAGGAATCATCGCGGGAGGCTTTAGAGTCTGTTATCGACTCCATTGAGTCAGAGTTACAATCACCTGTTGGCGCACCCATCCCAAAGATACCCAAACTCCAGATGTCAGCTATTATCTACTCTCCAGACTGCGGCTTCTTCCTAGAGACCAAAGGACCACCAGATTTTGGCCCAAGTGAGGCCCAGCACTTAACAGGCATGAAGATAGAGGTTCAACTCTACCAAGTCAAAACATGGATTCTTGTCTACGCAATCATCGTATTTGGTCAGGTCAATCTCCTCAAGAACCAGATGCGCGAGTCTTATACCCCATCGACCATGGGTCGAGTGAGCTTTTGGACTATCGCCATGATGCTCATGGTTGACGGCATGACCTTCACTGCTGCAGCAACTTGGGTATCGTCTGCTGGCGCCACCTTTCTGCCCACATTGGCCCTCTTGTTTGCCGCATTTTTGTCCATGACCATTGGTGGAAGCTTTCTCGCCAAAGTCCATGAAGTTCAGCTCCCTGAAGCCCGGCCTCGACGTGAGCGGGAAGCGAACAACATGGGTGATAATACCAATGGCGCCGAACTACCCGCAACAACGACTCCAGACAGATCACTCTTGCCGGAGCCTGTGACAGCACACCAACAGCCTGTGATTGTTCCCTCCGATCAAGATATTGATGCCGAGATTGCTGCTGCTGCTGCGGTCCCTGGCGCCACAACTGCGCAACGTGCTGAGGAAGCCCCCCAATCCTTCCAGAGCATCGTCGGCCGCATGATCCTTTCCTCCCTATGTATTATATTCCTGGCCATTTCTTCTACAACATGGTATCCCAATCTGAGGTCATTGTTCCTGAATATGTGTGCCCTCATCTATCTATCCCTTTGGATTCCTCAAATTCTACGTAATACTCGTCGAAACTGCCGCCGAGCTCTTGGCTGGCCATTCGTCGTTGGTCAGTCCATCTTACGACTTCTCCCCGTAGCCTATTTCTGGATCAAAGAGGACAATTTTCTTTATGCCCGCTCGGACCGGCATGCGTTCGTTGTCTTTTGCGCCTGGCTTTGGATACAGCTTATCATTCTTGCCGCACAAGACATTATCGGTCCCCGCTTTGGCATTCCCGCTGGCTGGGCCCCTGATGCTTGGGACTACCATCCTGTTCTTCGCGAGGATAGTCTCGAAGCTGGTGGTTTGCCAATTGGCCTGGTTGCTGATGACACACCGGGTATCGAGCGTGCCCGATCATCAGGTGATGATGGCAGTAAGAAGCAAAGCACGATGAGGAGTATCGACTGCGCAATCTGTCGTGAAGTCTTGGAGGTACCAGTGCTCACTGCCGAAGATGAAGACACCGGTGTTGCTGGTGTCTTCGCTCGTCGCTTATATATGGTCACACCTTGCAGGCATATATTTCATAGCGCTTGCTTGGAAGGTTGGATGAGATTTCGACTTCAGTGTCCCATATGTCGAGAGGAGCTACCACCGCTGTAACACCTTTAGAAGATAGACATTCTCACTTCTTACACATGGGTGGCACTGTTCAGCATTAGCGCGAATTTGATATGTTCAGGTCCCAGAATGGCATGCGTAATAGGCGCTGGATGTACTATTAGAGTCTGTCTCCTAAGAGAGTTTTTGTTGCATTGATAACACAACATAAATATGGTATTTCAACACATTTCCCAACCTCCTTGAACTCCGAGTCCGAAACACCACCTCCACGAAAGATTATGTCTATATACACGGCTGGTAAACCATTTTATACAACACGAATATGAGCGCCAGTGCTCCTCTGACCTCGCTACCAGTTCAGCCGAGTTTGACGAAATTTAGAATCAGGAATACCAGGTGGGAGACCGCGAGTGCCAACTTGAAGGTCCGCAACTCGAGTTCGAAGGTCGAAGTCAACAGAGCGAATTGTGAAGCGCTTTTCTTCGGGGACTATTCGTGGTATGGGCCTCGTGATGCCGTCGACATGATACGACTCGACCCCCATAGACAAAGCTTCTGACTCCTCAAGATTCATGACCCATGCACTAAGATTTGCAACCATCTCGCTATCCCACATGCCCTCACGGCGGGCACTGCTGCGTAGAAGCTGAATAGCTCGGCGCCTTGTTCCTGGATCGCGACATTTGGTCGCTACGACAAACAGAGGAGCAACAATCCCTATGTCAGCTGCGAACCTAGGCTTGAGATGCGGAGCTGAGAATCCCATGGGTGGGAACAAGTCTTGGCTTTGCCAAATTTCCCGTTGGCGATGTTGGCAGTGCTCAGGATCGGGGCAATCGCGGGATGCGGCTCGCCTCTCCTCGTCGCCGACTATTTCGGTACCAAGATCAACAATTGTCTGAAACTGAGGAAGGAAGTTGTCAAAGTCGGACTCCTTATCACTGAACATCATGAGGTACAGGATTCTTGAATTCGTGGACAGCATTTTCAGTGCAGCAATGCCTGCTTTCTCCTGAAGGCTGACAGAAGGATTGTGCCGTGTGAAAAACAGGTTGTCGAACGCTTTCCCCCAAGCGTCCAGGTAATCCTTGAAATGAAGACCATAGTCAAGCCATGATTGGGGTAGGGTACTCTTGAGGTCGGTCTTCATGGCGAAAAGCTCCTCGATGTATCTCATGATTCTAGCATTCAACGCATCACAGGCCACCCGAGCTTCGACAACAGATGTAAAAGTTTCAGGGATCGAGAAGGGCTCCTCTTGCGAAGGGGTAGTTGTGCCACTCGGGCCAGGAGATCGTGTTTGCGATTGCGAGCTGAGCCTTATACTGAACGGCTGGGGGAAATGGAATGCCATATCGTAGGACTTTGCTTGAATCGCCAGGCGGGTAAAAATGATAACCAATTCCTCCTCCAGCGAATTTTCGGAAACCGGAGGGAGTCTTTGTCTTTGTTGAGTGCGGAAGATGTCGAGCAGGCCAAGTCCCGTCTGGATCTGGTGAATGGCCTGCCTGTGATCACCAATGAAGGAATCAAAGCAAGCCAGAAGCACATTCGCCATGATCGAGGTCCTGTGTGATCTCTGGTCTTGGGTGTTTAGTTTCACCAAAGCATTGCATGCATCACCATATCTCCTGATGGCAACTTGCCAATGACCCCTGACAAGCTCGACACGGGCGTCACCACCCATCTCCGATCCACTGTGCATATTCAGGGCAGCCGTCTGCTCGAGAGTCTGGTACAGAGCACCCAGTGCAATAACAGCACATTTGATGGCATCTTCAGAGTGGCACGCCTGCAATACATAGTGCGTCCAGAAGAGATTGTTGAAGAAGCCAGAAAGCTCGTTAGCAGTGTGTGAGCGGAATATGTCAAAGTAGAAGGATTCATTTGGTTGAATCTGCATAACGGAGGATGGATGGTAAGTAGTGGGTGATGTTGAAGTAGTCCCTGGGGATGTAGTCCTCAAAATTGATCTTTGATGGGCCCGACGTGGCAGGAGATGGTAGTCGCCGTGGAGAGGAGCAATGGAAGTGCTTGAAGATGCTTGGGCATCGTATGCTGGCATCGGCTTTGGAGCGATCCGGATCTCCTCGAATGGGCGGGAACTGCGACTAGGGGGCGGATAGCCTGTGCAGGTTTTGTTGCTTCGAACACATTGCGTACAAGCTGGACGAGCCTCGTCGCATTTGATTCGCCTTTGTCTATAATGCCACAAAGGTGAGATTTTGGCTACCATTACACCCGAACACGATCAAGGTTGAGAAATAGGGGATACTGATTGGGGAGACGAACTTGCAATTGGCACATCCTGTCTTGACTTTTGGCTTACTTGTCCGGACACGCTTTGCTTTAGCTGGAGGGGCTGCTGATGGTGCAACAAGGTCGGACGAAGCTGAGGCAGTCGAAGCGACTGAAGTAGTTTTAGTTGAAGTGCTGGCAGCAGAGACAGATGGGCTTCTGGTGGTAGCGATACGTTCAGTATTACCGGCACCTGTAATGGGAGTAGCCGGGGTACTGGTTGAAGCAGGAGAAACATTGCTGCTACTATAAGAGCTCTCTGTATAGGGAATATCGATGGTATTCAAAGTGTTGACGCTGGTAGGGTTGGGAATAGAAGACGGATGAGTGGTCAGATCAGTTATCGGGAAGATCGTAGTCGTCGACGTTGAAGCAGGTAGTTGCGCCTGTACTTGTGACTCTGTTGTTGTTGTTGTTGGTGTTGCTGCTGCTTGATTCCTTGACGACGAAGAGGACGCATGGTTCATATTTGTAAAGGATACATGCGAGTTTACTTGCCCTTGTGTGTGTGCATGTGCTTGTGCTCTTCCCCCCGCTCTCTCGGAATGAGACGATGAGGATTCCTCTCTAACCCAGCTCTGAGCCATAAGTACACCTAGATAGTAAAGCTTCCTCAGCAACCCAACAAGTAAGTAGTGATACCTTGAGGTATTGTTTCACCTCGACAGATCACCGCGGCTCCTCGCGGTAGCTCTACGACCACACGTTTTCTATCGAACCGTTTCTCGGCCGAGAAAACGGAGGAGGGTGGAGGGAAAGGGTAATTTTAGCGGTAGTCAACAATCAGAGTTTCTGCAAGAAAAAGGTGGCAGAGGACTAGAAGCAGCCAGGATAATAAAAGGATTTGGGAAGGGACTAGGAGCAAAGAGTGGACAAGCAAGCAAAAGAAACTAAAGCAAGGCAAGTAAGGTAAGTCGTCACAGAGATGAGCACAGGGCTAAGTCGATACGCATGGAAACGCATCAGGGCAGCCCAACTGTGGCGGATAGTGAGTGTCAGCCCCGGTTCTCGGGCGCAATAAGGTCTTTCTATAGCTCATCACCTTTCCATAAATGCTATTGTGATCCCAGGGGCAGATCAAGCATCCATAGAAAGCATACATTGACAGGCATAGATGGGGCTCATACCAATATCACCGCCACTCCTAGCCAGGAGAAGAGAAAAGAGGCTGAGGTCTTCGGTTTCACTGCCGGGGATAGAGACAAAGGGCTTGGAGCAATGTGCTCGACGGCAGATCCATGGAAGTTTGGCGGAGCATTGGATGGGACAAGAAGTCCAGGGTTCCCTCGTGAGACACAAGACAGTAACTAACTGCACGAGTCGAAACAGAGACGGACTACGGATCACCGGTGGGTTTCTTCTAGGCATTACCCATATCATCTGCTCTGGTACGGCGGGCTCTGCCAAACTAGGAGTAGCACGCTCTGTGTAACCATCGCTAAGATCAAGCCGTTGCAGGACAGGCGAGACAGCCGCTGCAAAACGCATCGCTCGAGGGCACGGAGGTACCACTGTCAGTGACTAGACTGCTTGAGAATGTAGAGGTGCGGGTATTGTTTTCCAAGACATTGCCACAGGCGCCAGGGTGCTGGAGAGGTACCGAAGTGCACATAAGTGGTGCTTATGGGAGTTTTGACCATTTCCAGCTGAGAATCCGTGATAGTGGGTGGATTGGGTGGTAAGATCCATGGATGGAACTTGTGGTGGTGGTACATCGACATACTCCCCGAGATGAGTGCGACATTGTGAGTGAGGGTGAGTACATAGGCGATAGGTATGAACATGCAGCACGAGTCCTGTTAGTCTGTGCCTGTGCCTGTCTCCTTTGAGCAACTCCAGGACATGGATGGCTTGATTAGACTTGGCCTTTGGGACAACCGGGGACAGGCCCGGACCCGTCCCATCATGAGCCTCGGGCCCTCCCCTCCCCAGCGCCGCTCTAGTGCATCCTTTTGGCGCCCCCAGAGCTTGCTTCTTCTTTGGAACGAGACTTGTTCGCCCAATAGGGACTTGACATCTGACAGGGGGGCGCTTGTGCGTTCCTGTTGTTGGTCGCACAAGGATAGCTAAGCCGTCCTAAGATGGATTGACGCTCAGCAACTCTAGTCTCTGCAGTTGCAGGGCTGTTAGGGGCGCACTTAGCGCGGTGGCGGCGGGGGACAAGGGCATCTGACATTTTGTTTCTTTCCCATGTCCATCATGGGTGTTCCTTGATCGAGCAAGCATTTATGTTGGTGTTGGTCGATAACTACTGATGTGATCCTCCCAGCTGTGTTTGGGGGCCCAGCGAGTTGGGTCAGCGCTGTAGCACTAGGGAAGATGTTTGATCTTGGCATCACAACATGTAATATCTCCGATGCATGTCCGTTGTGGGCACGATACATACAAAAGATTCTCTAAACTCCTTTTCAGACAGTACTCCAAGGTGTTATTGCCGGTCTCTTACCGTTGAACCCGTCCAACAGCCCGTGGCTGACTTGGCCGATATTTAGTGGGGTCTCAAGCTTCCAAGCTTGGCCGCTGGCAAGTAATTTGTAGACTATGGAATTTATAGCACATTGGTTCTGCGGGAGGAAAAAGCAAAAATGACAGTACAGCAAAGCAAAGCACTGGCACAGTTCTGCAATTCAAGAGCATGTTTCGCTTTCTCGTTATCGTTTGTGGATCTCCTTGTCATCAGCCACCGACTGTTTCTGTGTGCCCTCTCTAGGTAGATCTCTACATATGTACGTACACATGGACATCCCGACTGTTACTCCGTAGATACCCTCCACATCGGGAACGTCCCAAGACAAGAAACGTTTATGAATACGTAACGAAATTACAGATAGTGATACCGATTGATGGATACTTTCAGAATGCGTGCCAGCCTGTCTCAATTCTTACGGTATCTACATACCAAATTGGTAAGGCGCTTAGCAGTCTTGAGAATACACCAGCTTGTACTATTGTGTACTCGTCTAATCTCGAGAATCTAGATCTCGATAGCCTCTCCTTTGGGTTGGCACCCCATATCACCCGGCTGGGCTACGTACCCTCATGGTCTGCACAATTCACATTCGCTGTGCAGTATGAGATTTTCAGCCTTTACTCGGGAGGGGAGTTTCTTGGCCATCCCATCATGCGGCGTAGTTGAGGACTAGACTGTCTCATCACTCGCCTTAGTCGGTAATCCCTTGCAGCACTTGCACTGATTGTTGAGTATTCGTAAAGCTCACTACCGTAGCCAATAGCTGCGACCGGAGGTTCAGCGTGTCATTACAGGCGTCTTGCATATTGTAACACATGGATACTCCATACTCATTACTGTTACCAGCTTCGTTCCCACGCAGGCGGCAACTTCCGCTGAAGGTATCAATGCCTTTAGATTGCTCCGTAATTAATCGACAATGCCCAATTCCGCCAAGAGATAAACCCAGCTCTCTCGAGCTCCCCTACTCCCCTAGGAGGAACTTTCCAGTGGGACGGTACAAATTTGTCAGAGACCTATCATTACTTGTCTTAATTTTAGTCTCATTTTAGGAGTAATACTGGCTTGTTGAGGCGGGGTAGAATAGGTTGAGCTATTCGATATCGGCGCTCTGAGACAGAGAGCCCAGTACTCGAAGCCCGGGATCGAAGGCTTCCAGGGAAAGGGTCTGATGGTTTTTATCGTCTTTTAGTATCAATTAATCTATTCGTTACCATCTTCAGCCTTATGGGATCATTAATAAGATGTCGCAACGCTCTCAGCCAACATGCTTTACGGCACGGGGCCCGGTCCGTTGACCTAGGCCAGGTTATCTTCGTGTAACAGCAGCATTGCAACCCATTTCTGCCGGTATGGCCTTGTCCTGTGCCTGTTAGCCTGCCCATGAGCATCAGCCCATACCCATGCTAGTCATGGTTCATAATTATGCCCCTGATACTCGGCTCGGCTCTCCACACCGGGCACGTCGACCGCACAGTAGCTCGTGAAGATCACATTTCGGCCACATTTGCCGCCGACGGCGTCTCCCGGTGCCAGGCTTTATCTCATCCTGGCCTCTCAAGCTATTTCTCTCCAAGTCTTGCCCTTAGTGGTTATGGACAATTTTTTCTCCTATTTGAGTCAGATCTCCTCGCCGGTCTCCATATTAGCAGAATTTGTTGATCATGTTATTGGTCCGCTGATCGTTGTATCCAACGACGACACCCATACTGGCGTATAACGTTATCCTTCAGGGATTCTCAAACATCCCCGGAACGTGACAATATCGGACGCTCTGCTGTTTCAGTTTCCAATCCTCGTTCCCTTGAGCAACTGCCAACTACAGTATCTGAAAGATACTTTACCCAATGTTAAAGTTAGTCTTGTATCGGTAGATGACCAATCATCTCAGGTTGATAAACGAATACATACTTGTCCTGATATTGAAGCACCTTTGCTTTATGGAGATCCATGCATGGCATTACCAGCTGCGACATTGGAATTGCCAAGAACCAGTCCTCCCCGGAGTTGGATGCTTTGCGTTGTGTTGCGTTACAGTGCGTCTCGACATTTCACAGGCCATCAGCCAGCCCTGATTACATCCATCCCATCTCTGGCTGTGCCAGGTGCGTCGGCTCCGAATTGGACAAACGGCCGATTGGTAGGCTAAGCAAGGGCTGTCACGGCATCTGTCACTGAAACCCATCCCATGCGGGTTGTTTTTTCAAACCGCTACGACGATGACAAATAGAAGCCACCTCCCTATACAATGCAATTGGATGGCTCGCCAAGAGGCCCACAGGAACCTCTGTTTCCAGAAGCGCTCGTGTCAGTGAATGAGATGCTAAGACAGATGTCTAAGTCATGCGTCAACGTCTTGTACCATTCGGCAGTCAATGTGGATATATCTGTCTGCGTGAACTCCATTCTCAGTCGATCTTGAAGACAAAGTCCAAGCTCAACTGCTGTGGCCTCCTGACTCGTGTCAAGGTAGCATTCTTGTTCATCTTTTTACTGAGCCAACACTTTTTTAAAGTTCACAGATTGTACACCAACGCGGACGAGGGTTTCAATCGAGGCTGTAGACGCATAGCCAGTAATAATATCAGTCAACCAGCCGAGAGAGCCACAGAGCACCGCCCTAGGCTAACAACGGTAGAGAATGCGAGCAAGACATTGATTGACAAGGAATCGGTAATGTAACCTCATCTGGCACTTCAGTCCGTGGCCTCGGCAGCCGGGATTACCACACGCTTTTAATCTCATCTTAACAAAGTCTAAAATAGCTCAGAGATGTATCCGCCACGTGCATAATACAACGGTCTGTATTCTTATGGCGTAGCTAGTCTATTTCAAGGTAGATTTAGCCAAGGTAAAAAAAAAAAAAAAAAAAAAAAATTGCATGGCTGCATGGAGGCGTGGCACTGGTCTACTAAAAGTCAAGTCTTCTAAACGCCACAAGCTATTGAAGATAAGAAACCAGTGTTGAATCGGCCAAGAATGAGAGTCAATCGTGAGTCTTGTTCCCAGCTTCGATCCACATCGAGTTGTCGACTAAAAGGATATAGTTTTGCTGCCACCCCGGTAGTTCGGAACTTCCGCTCATCACTAGAGATCGAAACTACTCTGCTAGACAGGGAGAGAGTTTACGCGTGAGTTGGCGCCCACCAACTTGACACAATGCATTTCATAATCCATTATTCCTGTACCCACAGTCAGAAGGCCTTCGATTCCAAACTAGGTTATCCTCGGGTAAAGCAAGCAGTGCGTCTGACAGAAACTATGTAGAATCTTGTAAAGTCGTTGTAATACCTACGCTCACAAACGGTTTGAAGGTGCAAAAATACCGATAATTCTGGTACCATTGGACCGAGGGAACTATTCCAGAATTTGACAAATGACAGTGATTCCTATGGCATCGGGCAGGTGTAGATGATCGCATCCCTTAAACTCCTGGTTTGCCGACGTTTGGGTCACCTGTGATGCTTATTAGAATCCCAACGGAAGGCGCTTGTTACAAGTCTTGGGTACTATAGCTAAATGCTTCTAATAGAAACAGGATCAGCCGAGAGACTGTATGTACATGAGCTGAAAATCCTCACAGGTACAGGAACATATCTAGAAAACTTTGTCCACTAGCATGGAGCTTATCGAAGCCTCAAGCCTCATTTTCCACAAGTTTATGACCACGGAAAGCTAACCTTGCAAAGTACGTTGTCTAAAATGCGATGACCCCCCGGGCTATTTCACAGCTGATAGACACGGTTGGTTCATTGGTTACAAAATGTGTAGAGTATAGTAGCTTCCTCCCAGCGGCTACTGTCTTGCGCCCTCACATGAATTTATCAAGTACCGTGATGTCTAAATTCATACTCATATGTTTCGTTTGATCGAACCTTATGCTCGAACAGCTAGTCCCTATTATGTTTGACTGTACAGGGGATCAGTTGTCCACCTAGCTCCTTGACGTTTGTCAAGCTCACCTGGCACTGGCTGAAGACCCAGCAAGGCTGTTGCAATACCCTGCTTTCTATTGGATTGCTCTTCACGTTTGTGGCATTGTAGTCACTGAGGCTGTTCTTTACATCGAGGTCTGCCATAATAATGGCCATGTATCTCAGTCAGATTGCCCATTGGGACTTCTCCTGTCGGGAAGTGCTGTGTAAGGGCTTGTCTAGGTATGGAACCTTGTAGTAGCATGCACCTATCGGCCCGGGATATCCTTTCATTGAGGGCCTGATGATTTCTATTATAACATATTCATAAGGTTTTGGCCATGTGGCCAGATTGCTGTTCCTTGGCCTTGAGGCTTGCTCGGCAGGATCTGATGCCGGTAGTCAAGGTGGAGTTAGTGAACACGGCACGGCTGGGGGCGGCAGTTCGGACCATTGAGTTCTCACATGTAGCTAGCGAGCACCGGTGGCTTGGTTTTCAGGAGTCTTGATGAGACTTTGATGGTCTAGTG
This sequence comes from Fusarium pseudocircinatum, assembly GCA_013396035.1. NCBI lineage: Eukaryota > Fungi > Ascomycota > Sordariomycetes > Hypocreales > Nectriaceae > Fusarium > Fusarium pseudocircinatum. The sequence continues at coordinate 145,901 of JAAOAS010000033.1, read as the reverse complement.
TCGTCGAAGTCTGCCGCTGGCAATAAGACATCCCTTACCTCGGTTATTGGTGGGCAGATACTGTTGTTAATCACTGAGCTGAAGAATTCTCCGGGAAGCTATCTGTATTTTGTCCCAAAGAAGCTATGTTTGCGATGTGATCCCTCACAGGCTTTTAGTCGTTAGGCCCAACGCCAAGAAGGCGTTCGACGACGACCAACGAGATTAACACATGACCTGAACGTCTTTAGATGCTTACAACTATATGATGCGTCTGATTATTCTCTTGCTTCGTGACATACTACTCTGGCCTGTCGGGCATTCCTCATCAGTGGCCGATGATATGATCCGAGGTGCTAGGCTGTTACTACACGAATTACCGGAAATTGGCAGCGGAACTCAACGACGTCCATGATGGGAAACCCGTAATGCGACTTATCACCTTACATTGTCTTTAAATACATTCTCAAACCGGCAATAGGGTGTTCAGGTAGTAGCCATGTTCATGCAGCTTCGAAGCTGTGCAGTTCTCGCCGTGTTGTGGGAGGGCGTAACGAACGAACCCGCAAGCAATTGAATTTCACACGGTCTTAACCCAATGAACACACTTTCTGCATATCTTACTTATGCCTTATATGAAAAGGCAAGTCGTGCATTTCATTATTTCTGTGTATTGAGAAGTGATGGGGTGGTAATGTTTGTCGATGGACAATATCCTGGTCATAAGCTAGGAATCTTGACAGCTATTGGATCAAAAGGTTCCGGCAACGTCAGACGCCAATTAGACAAAGAAAGACGCGACAGACGCAATATCAGAAAACTCTAAAACAGACGAGTCGCCATACTAAGAACTTGGTTTTCTCCATATTGCTGTTACCAGAAATCAAAAACCAAAAAAATGACAAGGCTATTTGCCCTCGAATGATACTTTGTTGTGATGTGACTACCCTACAATGACGAGGAGGTTGTAGGGACTTGAAATCTCACCAGGATTGGCTGATGAGTTAAGTATCAATCAGCCGTGACAAGGCAACCAACCAGAGTGCGAGAAAAAGTTGGTGGCGGATTTTCGCATCTTCAATTCTCCAACCCACGTACACTCAGTTTGCGATCGTGCTGCTGCAGCGACTGTCGAACCGACACTGCCGTATAACCACTACCAACATCGCAATGTCGCAGAATCAGCCCCAAGCGCAATCTCCGTTGCCCGAGCGTAATGCATTTATTCACAATTCTGCCATTGCTGGTGCAGTCATTGCACCTCTCGCTATGCTGCTACCACCAAGAAAGATAGATCTTCGATTCTTCGTCCTTGCCAGCGCCTTCTCTCTTGCCACAAACCAGCTCGCCTACGAGTATACGGGCTCGTCAATCTACTCACGGTTCGGAAACCGTGTGGGCTCCATATTCGGAACCGAACTTCCCGAAGGCGCTCAGCGCACCCAACGACTACTACGTGAGCACCGAGAGCGCGAGGCGGCACTCAAAGCTAGGTTAGGCCAACAGAATCCACGAAGCGAAGAGGAGAAGACAGGTGTGGCTAAGGCGCTCAATGATGTGTGGATGGGAGGCGAGGAGAAGAATTGGCGAGAGCAGCGTGCTAAAGAGCATCAACAAAAGATGGAAGAGGGCAAGGGTATTGGCGATATCATCATGGAGCAAGTCGCAGATGTCTGGAATGGAAACTGGGGAAAGGGTGCCAAGAAACAAGATGGCGAGACCACAACGGACGACGCCTCATCGACCGGGAAGAAATAACACTGTCTTAACCGAGGAGAGACAACATAGATGTTCAAACAACACTGGAAGGGACCATCCAGTCTCATGCCCATTGTCGACAAAATGCGACATGCACAAGACCGAACTGTACCACTATCAACGGAAAAGGCGAAGGTCCGCCAGGGCAATACGACTGTAATGAGCAATGAAGAGGGCTAGGACAACGTATATAGGGCAGCTCATGTCATGTACGATACAACAGTTTGTATAATCACGATCTTATTTCATCTACCCAACTCATCAGCCACTCAGCAGGAGCATATAGGGCCACTGACCGGAGTGCCACATGAGCAGTCAGCAATCCACAGTGCAAAGCGTTGTCAAGAGGTTTTCAGTCAATGCAGGCTGGCTGCTACTATATTGAAGTGCTGTTTGCATCATTCATACCACACCCGTCTTGTCTAGCGTTGGACAAATCGAGCGTTGTCGTGTCCTGGGCCTCCAACACAGAAGGGGGAGCGAATGTTCGAATCTTTTGCCCGCCAATGGTCTTGGCGTTGAGACTATCCCACAAGACTGATTTATGCCATCTGATGTGAGGGCTGAGGTGGACTTGCTGGTATGCATCAAGTTGAAAGCTGTTCTCCTTGCCCAAAGGAGCTCTGCCTCGCGGAACTTGGCGTGGAACAGGACGAGGCGCAACGCGTAAATTGTTGTCTACCGCAAAAGATCTCATCGGAACCCGTGCATCTGATTGATATGGGCACACGCCATCAACGAGCTCCACTGCGTACAAGGAATACGGGAAGACTCGTCAGCTTCAGTAGTGGCTGTGGTCCGTTACGCTGTAGCGTCAGCCACGGGCTGGAAGCCAGGTACTTCACCACAAATGCATTGGTGATGTGGTTGAGACAATGGAAATGCGTCGACTGGGCCCAGTATCCAAGTGCCTACGATAGCCAGAATATAGGTAGGTGGTAGATTGCAATCAATGAGTTTGTGCTACACTACTGTACCAGCATAAATGTTTCTGTTAGGTAGTATTACTTATAAATGAGAGGTGCCACGGCCTTTTTAGGTCGGTAGTTTTTGGGTGTAATCAGAATTTACCTTTGCAGATACCGCAATGTTCGAAGTTGACAGCTTGTAATATCAGCATCCCCAGTGCTTCATGATGCAAGTGCTCTTGTGACCCATAAGCAAGTAGGTATCAACAAAGACTCACATTAGCCGCCACAAAAACCGTCATGAATAGAGGTTACTGTTCTAAATTAAGAAGCTGTGGCGCTTAAACGTCCATCAACCAGAGTGAGGCTCAATGGCTTAACCGCACGGCGCCACCACCCAAGAACCCTTCTTCCCAGTGATCGACCTTTGGTTGCAGGGATCTATGGCTTACAACTGTCAGCACAGCCCCGGCTTGTACGTCACTCGGCTGTGAGTTGTTTCGTCATGGGCACAAGTCAGCGAGAATAGAACAAATATGCCCTTATTGAGTACCTAATAAACAGGACTTGTTACCTAAGCTGAAGGCTGCCTCAAAATAACGATACCTAACTAGTCAAGCTGCATAATTGTTGTATTCCCAACTATTTCCCCTCTTGTTTTTCCGACGCTCTCATCTTCACTCTTTTGCTTCACTCGTTTGGCAATTTTTTACGACGACGCAAATAGAACAGACAGTCTCCTCGTCGGGCCCACAGCTTCCACGCGTAAGGTAGTCGCCCAATCAGAAGAGAGTTTCCACGCAATCCAGAACAACTCAGTCTTTCGTCCCTGGCGACCCTTGAAACAACCCGCCCAAGCCTACCTAACCCATTGAGCTGAAGTTCAGGACTTTGGATTCTGACCAACCACCTAAGCTTGACCTAGCGCGAGGGATACATTTTCTGGTTCAACATCTTTCGCTCTGGAACGACAAAGGTTTCATTTGACATACACTCACGCATTGTTGTCAATAACGATAAGGGCTTGGATCATTCGCCGAGTTACAAAATACCGATTCTTGATCTGTGACGCCGTCTCGACCCTCTGAAACAGCTTGTCGCAGTTGTATCCCCTTTCTTTGCCGCTTGGCGGCTTACTCCCATCAACTGCCTACGTAACCTCGTCCCCGTTACTCGAACGAGAATCTCTTGCTTTCGTCAATTATGGCTTCGCACGACTACTACAGCGGTGGCAGTCAACAGGCTCCTTATGCCGCCGGCCCCAACGCTTCCCCCTACTACCAGAATCACGATACCCATTCGCCGCATTCTACACCAGCACCCCCATACGAGCCTAACTCGTACAACTCACACTATGCTCCCGACACCTCGATCTATCCTGCCGATACTGCCGCGCATATTGTCCCGACCAAACAAACACCATACTCGCCAAACGATATCCAATATCCTCCAGCGGGCACTTATGCTAGCCCTTCAGGTCAGAGCTCAAGCCATAACCAGCCTGGCCAAACTGGTCAGTCTCCTTTCGACACCGTCTTTGACGATCATATGTACCCGGCAAACTCGAACACCGGACCGACTCCCAGCTCCAGTACGGCTGACATTGGCCAACAAGGCTTCTATCAAGATACAAGCTATGCTGGAGGGGCTGCCGCTGCGCAACCTTACGGCCAGGAAGACATTCCCCTTCAAGATCGGACCGCTAAAAATGACGATCCCGAGATGAATGATCATATCTATGACGCCCCTGGACGACCTAAGAAGAAGGGCAAGAAGGGTAAGGTTCGCTTGGGCGAATTGGGCATGATCGGGGCCAACAAGAAGAGGATTCCTTGGGTTGTCTATATCTTTTCTGTTGTCCAAATCGCTGTCTTTGTCGCCGAAATAGCAAGAATGGGTAAGATGTGAAGACTGATGCAGGGAGGGAAACTGTCAGCTGACTCGTTCACAGGCGTGTTAACAGGAACTCCCATTGCGATCAAACCGCAATTCAACGTATTTATCGGCCCATCTCCCGGTTTACTGATCAACATGGGCGCACGTTATGCCCCCTGTATGCGCAACGTGAAGGGTATCCAAAGTGTGGACAAGAATGCGAAGGGCGCCGTTCTACCTGGTCTACTTTGTCCCAATGCTACCACAGACGACAGTTTCTGCCCTCTTCATGTGGTCTGCGGTTTCGGAGGTGACGTTCCAGATCCTAAGTTCAATGGTGATATCAACCAGAGTCCGGAGCCCAACCAGTGGTACCGATTCATCACCTCAATTTTCATGCACGCCGGTCTCATTCACATCATATTCAATCTTCTTCTGCAGCTTACCATTGCGAAAGAGATGGAGATGGCCATCGGGCCAGTGCGGTTTCTACTCGTTTACATGAGTGCTGGGATTTTCGGCAACATCATGGGTGGAAACTATGCGCCGCCAGGACAGCCATCTGTGGGTGCCTCTGGTGCCCTCTTTGGTATCATTGCATTGGTCCTCCTCGATCTTCTGTACTCATGGAAGGACAGACGCAACCCTGTCAAAGATCTTCTTTTCATCATCCTTGATATGGTAATCGCATTTGTCCTGGGACTTCTTCCCGGCTTGGACAACTTTGTCCATATTGGCGGTTTTCTTATGGGACTCTCTCTTGGCGTCTGTGTCCTGCACTCGCCCAACTCACTGCGACGGCGGATGGGCCAAGAGTTGTCGTACGCAGCCGTTTCTCCCCAGACTGGCGAGACGCCCCCTCACTTTTTCAAGAACCCTGTCGGTTTCTTCAAGGGGCGCAAGCCACTCTGGTGGGCTTGGTGGCTGGTTCGAGCTGCCTTCCTCGTCATGATCATTGTCGTTTTCATTGTTCTCCTGAACAACTTTTACAAGTATCACGACACCTGTGATTGGTGCAAGTATCTCAATTGCCTGGTAAGTTTCTCATCACTACTGCTCAAGATGATAAAGTGCCTAACATCCAACAGCCCATCAACGATTGGTGCGATTGGGGGTCTTTTGAGCATCTTAAGGAGCCCAAGAGTTCTTCTTCGTCATAAGATGATAATGAATGGAGGCTGGGTTGGCAGGGATCTACTAAAATCGCATCACATTGAAATGTGCGCAGCTTTAGAAAGCAGGTTGCACCTTGATAAGCAATTTTATTCATTGCAAAACTCGACACCATTGGACATAGCAGTTAGATCATGCTCTTTCACTGGAAACACTACAAGGATGTTGGAGAATGCTCCCTCTTGCTTTCTTTATGTCGATTAATGAAGAAATGATTTATCCAGCGTCACCGTGTGCTTGAACGTGATACTAGGGTCTTACCGGCAACTCTCGGAATGAGTTGTGTGAATGTGACTTACTGACAACCATCAGCCAGTTGTGCAGTCCTGCAGGCTGTTGCTGCTGGCAGATCATGCATTTGCCCAACACACTACACTTGTACATGGATATGAGACATGGGGTCAGCGATACTATTACATGATATTGCAGCTCTTGGCTGTATACAGGCCCAACCAACATCGCACAATGTCACGCGATACCCCGCAAGTCAGCAATACTGTAACCCAAGGAATGATATGCCCGACAACTTCACGGTGCTATAAATGCTATAACACTTCCCTCCTGTTGCTCCTTTGTGAACACAAGTTCTTTCTCGCCGTCTGTGCAAACATTCTCACACGTGTAGCCCTGGTTCCATGAATATGGCTTCTTTGAAACATGTTGTTAACCCCTTTTGTCTGAATGAGTAAGTTCTTTCACTACTTGATCCTTTTTAACCAACTTTGGGTGAGATGATGAGTTCTTTTTATGCATGGCTTAACTGATCTCCCAAGACGGAGTACGGATGCTTATGGAATGGATGTCTGAATGTGTTCTTCCCCCAGCTTTGCAATCAATTATCAGCCCATGTTAGCAAGCAAACCATGAACTGACAGGAAGAATAGATGTCATGAAAGTCTCTAGACGACTGTCGCGTCGAGGTATTAGTATCATGTGATACCTTTCAGGATAGTGTGTTCAGCAATTATCTTTGCAGCTGAATTGGTAGTACAGCCGTTGACAGGTACTTCGAGTCCGATGTCAGTCTTTCCATGGAGCTGTCATATGTGCACGGCCAAGGGCCGTTTTCGTTCGAAAACACAATTACTTAGGAAGCTGTCATGTATCTGAGAGGTGCGGATTTTCGACATGACTCAATCTCCGGCCTGTGTGAAAACACCTTCGCAGTCATTTCTCGCAACATGCATACCTAAGGCCTTGTAAATTCTGCTTTACTTTCGCCATAAGGTGACGTGTTACAATCAAGTGGTACTTCGGAACAGATCATCGTGCCACCAACAGCCGTTGACCGCGGTTGACCCCTGACATTCAGTCTTTCAGTAGACAATCCACGGCCGTAAACTTCGAGATCTGGTGGCACTGTGTCGTTCTTCTAGAAGCCAAACTCTGTGATGTGAGCGCCTGCTTTCGCAGGAAGCCTGTACAGGAGGTTTAGTTTAGATGGTGGCATGTTTGATCTATGTAATGGTCAACGGATGAGAGTTCGCCAGTTCTAGGTTCATACATCTTGGCATTTTTAACAGCCGTAATGGAGTACTGAGGTAGCTAGCCACCACAGAAGAGTTTAGCGTATTGATGACTTCTACAAGGCTGTACACGCAGGGGGCCTCTGAACGTAAAACGTCCCATCATCTATAGAGTCTCGATGTAGGGGTCCAGAAACCTTTACGCAGTTGATATGACTTATCATTGGCCTAGGGTAGGTAAGTTCTCACTCCCCAAAGGTATTAGTGGATATATGACGCCTGTTCACGTGATCGCGGTGTGTAAGTGGGGTCAATCACGTCACGACTAACACGAGTCGCGCTACGCGGTCGCTATCAATTAAAGTCGTGTCTTCAAACCCATTAGAAATTCCCCCTGTGAGAGTCTCCCCTCCAACCGTTTAGTGTCAACAATCACAATCCACTAAAGACGTTGTCAAACACTCTTCACTCTCCTTTCCGTGGATGAATACGTGATTGTATAACAGTCTGCTTGTCTTTTTCCCTACCTACGTCTCTTGTTCTTTCTTCGTGTCTCGCATTCGCCATCCTCAGTCACCATGGCCAGTGCAGTTCTTCCTCAGAAACGAGTTCTGGGCGAGAGCCACACTCGCCAGAACATCACATCGTCTCCCTCTTCAACGAAGAAGCGCAGAGTAGATGCGGTACCGTCATCATCTGCTGCCGCCCGAGCCCCCCGCTCGCAGCATGACCATCGATCCAAAATGACATCAACTCAGCCCAAGAGTGCTTTTGAATCAGAAGTCCTCGAAAAGCTCAGCCAGGACTTGTCGGACCGCAAACGTAACAACACCGAGAAAGACCAGGCATGGGATAGACCGCCTGTAGTTGATTTCGTACCGGAGCGTGACAGCCTCTGCTTTCAGTCTATTGAAGCTGAGGAGGGTACACTACACGGTGGCCGGGCCACCGTCAAGCTGTTTGGTGTCAATGAAGCAGGAAACTCAGTCATGCTGCATGTAACTGACTTCAAACATTACCTATACGTTCCCGCACCTGTCAACTTCCAACCACAAGACTGTGCAGCCTTCAAGGCATACCTAGAGACGCAGGTCGCTCAACATCAGCCGACCATTCACTCAGTCGCCTTTGCTATGAGAGAGAACATTTACGGATTCCAAGGGAACCAATCGAAACCCTACCTGAAGGTTACCGTGACAGATCCCAAATTCATCAACAAAGTCCGAACAACGATTCAAAGTGGCAATGCAAACTGGAAAGGCATGTGGAGGAACGATGGCGAAATTCAGACTTTTGACAACCTGCAATTTCTACTGCGTTTCATGGTTGACTGCAAGGTAAGAGAAATGCGATATGTTGGCTACATGATCTAATATCCACCCAGGTCCGAGGAATGTCGTGGGTTGAAGCTCCCGCTAAGACGTACAAAATTATCCCTGATCATGTTCGCCAATCTAATTGTCAAATCGAAGCTGAAGTTAGCTACCTCGATCTCATAGCACACGAACCCGTCGGCGAATGGTCAAAAATGGCACCATTACGTATCCTGTCCTTCGATATCGAGTGTGCCGGCCGTAAGGGTATTTTTCCTGAAGCAAACCACGATCCCGTCATCCAGATCGCAAATATTGTTACGCGATATGGAGAAAAGAAGCCATTCGTCAGAAACGTGTTCTGTCTGCAAGAGACGAGCTCTATTGTGGCAACTCAGATTCTTGAGTATGAAAAGGAGGAGAAAATGCTGAGTGACTGGCAAAAGTTTCTTATACGTGCGGACCCTGATATCATCACCGGCTACAATATCTCCAACTTCGATTTCCCATATTTGCTAGACCGAGCGAAACATCTCAAGGTACCTGGTTTCGAATACTGGACTCGAATCCCTAGCATGCAATCCAAAGCCAAGGAGACGAATTTCTCCAGCAAACAGATGGGCAACCGAGATACCAAAGCTACGAACACCAACGGTCGACTGCAATTGGATCTTCTTCAACTGATACAGCGTGACCATCACCTCAGAAGTTACACGCTGAACTCTGTGTGTGCCAATTTCCTTGGCGAGCAGAAGGAGGATGTCCACCATACAATGATCACAGAACTTTTCAACGGTACACCCGAGTCTCGAAGACGTTTGGCTCTGTACTGCCTGAAAGATGCCTACCTCCCGCAAAGGCTAATGGATAAACTCTCTTGTTTGGAAAATTATACTGAAATGGCAAGAGTCACAGGAGTGCCATTCAACTTCTTATTATCTCGAGGTCAGCAAGTCAAGTTCATCAGCCAGTTGTTCCGAAAAGCACTGGAACAGAAACTTGTCATTCCCAATCTCAAGTCAGAGGCTTCTGATGAACAGTATGAAGGAGCTACAGTCATTGAGCCAACCCGAGGTTACTACGATGTTCCAATCGCCACGCTGGATTTTGCCTCTCTATACCCTAGTATCATGCAAGCGCACAACCTTTGCTATACTACCCTGGTCAGTAAGAAGGCGATTGAAGCCTTCAATCTCCAGAAAGACGAGGACTACATCGTTACACCCAATGGAGACACTTTTGTAACAATCAAGCAACGCAAGGGCTTATTGGCACAAATTCTCGAGGAACTTCTCGCGGCCCGTAAACAGGCCAAGCGTGAGTTGGCGGTTGAGACAGATCCGTTCAAGAAGGCTGTGTTGAATGGTCGACAACTGGCGTTGAAAATCAGCGCGAACAGTGTGTACGGTTTGACTGGTGCTACAACAGGCAAACTTCCATGTCTCGAAATTGCCAGTAGTACAACAAGTTTTGGCCGAAAGATGATTGAGAAGACCAAGGAAGAGGTGGAAAACCGTTACAACATAGCAAACGGATATTCTCACGACGCTCAGGTCATTTACGGCGATACTGATTCCGTCATGATTAAGTTTGGTACAAAAGACCTTCAGGAGGCTATGAAGCTTGGTGAGGAAGCTTCGAAATACGTCTCGGAGAAATTCGTCAAACCCATCAAACTCGAGTTCGAAAAAGTATATTTCCCATATCTGCTGATCAACAAGAAGCGATATGCTGGTCTATACTGGACAAAACCAGAGAAGTATGACAAGATGGACACAAAGGGTATTGAGACGGTGCGACGTGACAACTGTTTGTTGGTCCAGACGGTCATTGAAAAAGTCTTGCGAATGATCTTGATCGACCAAGATGTTCAAGGTGCCCAAGAGTAAGTTGTTTCTCGAATGATGCTTCAGTATTTCTTTCTTTCATTGATGTTATCAGACCTCATTAGGCAGTGTGGAGGAAAATCGGAATGCTAATGGTAAACTTTCTAGATACGTCAAAGAGACGATTGCCGATCTGCTGCAAAATAAGGTCGACATGTCGAAATTGGTCATCACAAAGGCTCTTACAAAGGACGATTATGCCGCAAAGCAAGCGCACGTCGAGCTGGCGCAACGCATGAAGAAGCGAGATGCAGGCTCGGCACCGGGACTCGGTGACCGAGTGGCCTACGTCATGGTCCGAGGCCCAGCTGGCGCCAAAAACTTTGAGAAGTCGGAGGACCCCATTTACGTGCTTGAGCACAATGTGCCGATAGATACCCGGTACTACCTGGATAACCAACTAGCTAAGCCACTCGGCCGTATCTTTGAGCCGATTCTCGGTGAGACCAAGGCACGCTCTCTACTTACAGGAGATCATACCCGCACCATCTCGGTTGCAGCTCCCACTGTTGGGGGTCTCATGAAGTTTGCCAAGAAGACACAAACATGCATGGGCTGCAAAAAACCTCTGACAGGGAAAGAAGAGTCACAGGGCGCGGTGTGCTCTAATTGCGCACCTCGCGTTGGTGAGCTTTACAAGAAAACGCTTGATCGCGTGTCAGATTTGGAGGTGCGCTTCGGGCGACTATGGACACAGTGCCAGCGCTGTCAGGGCAGCATGCACTGCGAGGTTATCTGCAGTAGTAAAGATTGCCCCATTTTCTATATGCGCATGAAAGCTAAAAAGGATCTGGAGGATGCTGGACGCGAGCTTTCACGTTTCGATGCTGATCAGGCTGCTATGTGGTGAGAGCGTTGTTTCTCCAGACATGTACACCTATTCAACATTCGCAGTTGTCACCTGTTATTTTTATTGTCTTTTATGTCTGTTGAATCACTGGAGAGGGAACTAAAGCATCTCTTTCTGGGTGTGGGTGGGAAGACGTGGAGGGTCCTGCTGAGCAGTAATGGAAGAGATGTGTTATAAAATCACGGCTAGACACAGACATATTGTATGTATAGGCGCAGGTGAGAGTTTGGGATTGTTTGTACTTGTATTATGTAGGTAAGGCGTTTTGGGGGTTGGGGTATGCGGGTTCAACGTTGCTGCAGATATCACTGCATATATCTAAGACAGAATAAAGTATACAGCATTGGACATGAAGGCGTTCCAGACTTTGATTTCCCTTACAAACAGCAATGACCAAGTGTAGCAATGGCAACAAAGAAATATTGGGAGATTTCAGTCACAATGCATGGGTTGGAAGCGTAGAATAGCACAAGTATAAGGTGTTGCTGTCTGATCATGGCGAGAACGAAGAGAGACACAAATGGCATGATGTTTATTAAATATTGTGTTCTGGAGCAGACCGAAGGTGCTGAACAATGATTTTGGCAATGGTGAAACCTACAGAGACAAGCAATGATCGGAAAGAAGAGGAAGCCGCGGAACATGTCGGAATGACCGGATAGTCCAAAGCCCATGGACAATGAGGGGTGCTGAAGCCTAAAGGGGGGTTATCACAAGTCATGATGAGCTGGAAGTTGGGGCTATTCATGAGGGAACAGATTCATGATGAATGTGGCCAGTGCTTAATCCTCGGGCCATAACCGATTCCCAGTGGTTCGGTGTTGAAGCCCGGGAATTTTGACTGCTCCTTGTGTTTTCGGGGGACACCCGAAGCATCTGGTCTCAGGCTTTCTCATGGAGATGTATGTCCGGATGGATCGACCAGTTCCGTAAACGGCGGCGGACGGCTAAACGTTCACGATCAAGACCAAAATTTGTTGTTGTCGGGAGCGAGGCACAGTAGTCTCGGTCAAAAGCATGGCGAGGGATGAAACGGAAGCTAAAGTCTTCTAATCGGTCCGGGGAGACATGCTCCGACAATTTGACAAGCGCTTCACTGATGAATTAGAGAATGCTGTGACAGGACAGGCTCCCCCAGATTATTTTATCCTAGTATCCCCGCCACTGAGTGAATTGTAGAGTGCTAGTAATTATTTGTTCGGAAAGGATTTCGGCAACATATGATGGTCTGGGGCTGCTTATGTTGTGATTTGATAGATCTTTTTCCGACATTGGTTGATCAAGAGCGCCATTGGTCGGAGGAAGAGTTGATGTCAATTCATTCTTCAAACCAGATGACAAGGCGGCCAATAAGAATGTCTTGATAGTATAGAGACTAGGTAGGCAACAGTTACAGTTCAGGGTCCGGGGAGTGTCGATATGTGCTGCGTGTCAATGGGGCCACCGCGAATATCACTGACAATAACTGAACAAAAGGACAAGGATAATTATCCCGGCGCATGCTGTATTTCCAAGTTGGCTGGGTCGGAGGAAGACGCCGGTGACGGGACAAGGGTAAGATGCAACGGTATGAGCTATTCCCGCATTCTGAGTTGTCGCTGATTCGACAGAAGGCAAAAGATATTTCCTTTTCTAGATATAAAGAAGAAGTTTGGCTTGGGAATTGGTAATGGATTGTTTGATTTGACGCGCTTGGTCAGGCTAAAGTCCCGGGAACCTGGCCTGGCTGATGCATCTACACACACACGACACAGGACTTTTTAATGTTAATATTTAGGTTAATTAATTAGCAGTGTGGTGGGCTTGGAGATGAGGCACTTTTTTCTCGTTCCGCTAGACACACAGGTCACCTCTCAAACAAGAAATATCCTGGAGTCGTCCTTTGAGCGTGGGATGCAGCAAGGGACCTACCGTGATTATATGTCGTGTGGGGTTATTTGTTGGCTGAGAAGGTCCATGCTTACCTGGGGATATACTGAGAGTAGTGCAACAGTCAGGCCAGCTCAGTTTGGCGCTGAGCATGAATTACAAAGTGATGAATAAAGGCATTGATGAACGGATTAACGTCGATGATGATTTCACACAAGCCAAGATAAGATGTGCATGCAGTTTACAGTAGTACCCCCACCACGCAAGCCTAAGAGCGACGGTGGCAAGCGTGGAGGTGAAATGCTGTATAGAACGAATGGAGGGGATCTGATAATGGGTTGGAATAATGGGCGTTGGCTAATAGGAACGGTATCATGAATAATGAATGGCTGAAAGCATGGCGTCTTTGATCTTTACTACAGACGGCATGGTACGACGGCAGCCAGGACCTACATTGCCGGAGTGAACGAGCGAATATCGGAGGTGCCCATGAGAATGGGAGGCTAATAAGGTACCCGTATGCGCGCGACATATGAGAGCCCGAGATCCATTGGCCAGATGGTGGGGCAGAAACGGAGTTTGTACGGAGGAGCTAGCTCACGGCAGCTGTAAAGACCCTGGTGTAGTAGTAATAGATTAGTGCTCTCTCTCACATGTAAGTTGCTAAGGTGAGGCATGAATCTCAAGCGGTTATTTGAATGCTTCTATTACCTTGAATGGTAGATAAAAACGATAACATGTGTTTCGAATAAGGCTATCGCATACAAATTCTTCAACTTGCAAGACCACAACCCCAACTCCAGACGACCAGACATCATGGGAAAAATTGGAACCCTCCCCAGGGGTGTGTGATGAGGCTCCTTGTCGATGTCGATGTGGGGTGTAACGCTAGACTGGGGTTTATCGGGAACGACAGAGATTAGGGTGTGTCTTGTCACTCGATTAGATGGGATAATGGCAACGCGATTGCCTATCGAGTGAGCTTTTTTCTGACTCCCGTCCTTTATCTCTGAACACGGAAGACAAGGTACTTTGCAATTGTCGCATGTTTGTATGCCGTGCCGTGCGTGCTAAGCTGAGCTCATGTAGTACCTACCTTACCTACTACCTAATGTATCCCGTCCTGGCATCGGTCTTGTATCGGATGCGGACGCGGACCTCGATGCCATGACGGAAAGAGTGATGGAGCGAGCCAAGCGACCATCTCTTGCCATTCTTTTGCAGTCCTCGATAACCATATAAACCTCGCCCTCCCGTCGCCTTCCAAGACGCTCTCCCTCCCTCCTTATCTCACATTTACACGCCTCGCAAAGTGTATCGAATCTCTTCGCAATCTTGCTCCTAGAAGGAATCTATTTATCAATCACCACTTTCGATACACACATCCCAAATGCAGCTGAACACCATGTCTCACCTTCCCCAAGAGCCCGAGTTCGAGCAGGCTTATGGCGGTAGGTAACCCATTATGGTAATCAATGAGAACATAAACCCTAACTTGCAATCTCTAGAGCTCGCCTCTGCCCTCGAGAACAGCTCTCTCTTCAACGAGCACCCCGAGTACCGTACTGCCCTTGCTGTGGCCGCCATCCCTGAGCGTGTCATTCAGTTCCGTGTCGTCTGGAACGACGACAAGGGTAACCTCCAGGTCAACCGCGGTTACCGCGTCCAGTTCAACGGTGCCCTTGGCCCCTACAAGGGCGGTCTTCGATTCCACCCCAGCGTCAACCTTTCCATTCTCAAGTTCCTTGGTTTCGAGCAAATCTTCAAGAACGCTCTGACTGGCCGTAAGTGACCTCATCGCCGCGCTTATCTGGTCCCTGCATATTGCGGGGCGATGGAATTGGCACAAGTGAATGAACCAGACTCGCTAACATTGTTCTAGTCAACATGGGTGGTGGCAAGGGTGGTGCCGACTTCGACCCCAAGGGCAAGTCTGATGCCGAGATTCGACGATTTTGCCAGGCCTTCATGACTGAGCTGTCCAAGCACATTGGTGCTGAGACTGATGTTCCTGCTGGTGACATCGGTGTCGGTGGCCGAGAGATTGGTTACCTCTTTGGCGCCTACCGCAAGCTTCGCAACCGTTGGGAGGGTGTCCTCACTGGAAAGGGTCTTTCATGGGGTGGTAGCTTGATCCGACCTGAGGCTACTGGTTACGGTCTCGTCTACTATGTCGAGTACATGCTCAAGCACGCCAACCGTGGCACCTTCGAGGGCAAGCGTGTTGCTCTCTCCGGCTCCGGAAATGTCGCCCAGTACGCTGCTCTCAAGATCATCGAGCTCGGTGGCTCCGTTGTCTCTCTTTCCGACTCCAAGGGTGCTCTCGTCGCCAAGGAGGGTTCTTCCTTCACACCCGAGCAAATTCACAACATTGCTGCACTCAAGATCAAGCACCAAGCCCTGACCACTTTCGAGCACGATGGACAGTTCACATGGATTGAAGGTGCCCGTCCTTGGGTCCATGTTGGTAAGGTCGACATTGCCCTTCCCAGTGCTACTCAGAACGAGGTCAGCAAGGAGGAGGCCCAGGCTCTTGTTGACGCTGGCGCCTTCATCGTCGCTGAGGGTTCCAACATGGGTTGCACTGCTGAGGCTATTGATGTCTTCGAGGCCCACCGCAAGGAGAAGGGTGCTGATGCTCTCTGGTACGCCCCTGGCAAGGCTTCCAACTGTGGTGGTGTCGCTGTTTCTGGCCTTGAGATGGCCCAGAACAGCCAGCGTATCCAGTGGACCGAGAAGGAGGTTGATGACCGTCTCAAGGCTATCATGAAGGACGCCTTTGTCGCCGGTCTCGAGACTGCTCAGAAGTACGTTGAGGCCAAGGAGGGTGAGCTTCCCAGCTTGATTGCTGGCAGCAACATCGCCGGCTTCATCAAGGTTGCCGAGGCCATGCACGACCAGGGTGATTGGTTCTGAATGGACAGTTAAGGGTGCCTGGAGCGAGATAAGAGACCTATCAGAGAGACCGCAATACCCGAGCTGGGCTCACATCAAGGCTCTCCGATCTTCTCATGATGATTATCTCGCCCAAAGTCGACCTATTTCTGCATGGAACGGAGTTTCATTCTTGGCTACTATCAGGGCATGCATACTGTTGGGCGTTGGCGGGGTTTCAAGAAGGGGATTACTTTTGTTTTTCTTCACGATAGACGCGGGCCTGGATCTTATAGCTTTCTTCACCTATTTCCTTTTACTTTTTCTCCTTTTTAGCCCGGTAGAATGAGGAATGAAACAATACTTTTGATTCAAAGTAAATGAGGGCGCTGTGATATATGTTTGGTTAACTTGATTGCATCTACCTTATAAGAGAATAAGCTTGATCCTTTCAAATTGTTCAAATTCTAACCGTTGTCATTGGATCATGATTCTATTTCACTCAATGATAGTCTCAGGGGCATAGTCCAGTAAAGAGGCCCTGCTTCTTTCAGTGGTATGAATTTCTTTGTTATCGTGTGCTGCGCTTCAATGCGATCTACGATCTCACGTATCTCTAGTGAAGTTCATTCATAGCCGTCTCCACTTCGGCATGTCACATTAAGTAGCCAAGGATCTGGGACAGAACGGCTGCGGCGTTTCCTAGTCTGGGTAAATTTATGGTTCCTGATTGTTCACTTGTGGAACCTCGGTTGATGGTGTTACCGCGGGGAAGGGAAGTGTTACCTTAAAAGCTCCTCAGGCATTGGATCTTGTATATCCCCTTTGTTTTAGATATAATTTCTTCAGCCTTACTTGATGTAATTGAAGGCTTTGGTTTGACTCTACTGCTGCATACTTAATCTCATCTTACCTTCAATATCGCCTACCATGGTGCAGCATCCTCCTTTGACTGGCATCAAGGTGCTAGAATTCGCTGGTCTTGCTCCTGGTGAGTACACCAAAGACAAATGAAAGAGCAAAGTTGACGAACCGATTTTCTTTGAAGGACCTTATGCTGGCATGTTGCTCGCTGACGCAGGTGCCTCGGTTCTCCGCATAGACCGTGCTCGACCCGACGCATCTGCTCCTACAGAAGACATGCTAGCCCGGCATAAATCCTCCATATCCGTGGATCTCAAATCAGAGCGGGGTGTTGCGCTCATAAGACGCCTCGTTGCTGAGGCCGATGTCCTCATTGACCCTTTCCGTCCAGGCGTACTCGAGAAACTGTCTCTGGGTCCGGATGAGCTGTGCCGTATTAACCCAAGGCTTATATATGGTCGCATGACTGGGTTCCGTCGTGATGGGAAATATGCACTAATGGCAGGCCACGATATTAACTATCTTGCCGTTTCAGGCACACTGGGAATGCTGGGCAGAGATGGCGAGAAGCCACATCCGCCGTGGAACATTCTGGCCGACTTTGCTGGTGGAGGAGCAATGCTATTTGAAGGTATCTTGATGGCTATCATCTCAAGGCAATCTTCTGGCCACGGACAAGTTGTCGAGGCAAACATGGTAGATGGAAGCTCATATCTGACCACTTTCCCTCGAATGGCGCTCAAGACGATAGTGGGCAACAGTGGCCGAGGAAACAATTTGCTCGATGGAGGTGCTCCCTTTTACGACACTTACGAGACATCGGATGGCAAATATGTCGCCGTCGGAGCTCTTGAACCGCAGTTCTTTGCCGTTCTTCTACGCGGGCTCGAGATTGCTGGTCAAGGATGGGAAGAAGACCAGCACAACAGGGATCGCTGGCCCGAGCTTCGGAATTTATTGGCAGATAAGTTTCAAAGCAAGACTCGTGCCCAGTGGGAACTAGCCTTCGATGGTACAGATGCGTGTTGCACCCCAGTGCTGGAGTATAGCGAACTAGAGGACGACCCGAAGCGGGAAGGTGACCAGAGACCGGCGGTGACCTTGCGGGAGACGCCGTGTCTTGCTGTGAAAGAGGGCGTAGGGCATACAGACCCAGCTCGGTTTGGACAAGGCCCAGGTGTACCGGGAGACGGCTATAGAGCGAAGCTGCTGAAGCCTGGAGCAGGGGGGGAAGAAGTCTTGAGGAACTGGTTGGGATGGGAGAACGGAACCGAGTATGTACTGGAGCGGGGAGGGTTTGTGCTCAAGGAGCTTTCCAAGCTGTGACATGTACTATGTATGAGCGTCGTATCTTATACAAGGCACCATTGGCTTGCGTCAATGATAGAAAGACCTGTATTAGGACAGAGGCACCAAAGAGAGAGAGTTGCGTTGGATGCACACTCAGAAGGGCAATGATTATATATTCTACCTACAACAGGACCTTTCTACACAATTTACCGAGAACTAACAAGTAAGCTTGGTAGAAAGCGCAAGCCAGTAGCTGTCCAGCCAACAAATTATTACCATTTGCTCCCGCTTCCTCAACAGCGCCCCAGGACGAAACCACGCCTGCAAACCCTGTCGCACGCAAAAGGGCCAAACCATGCATCCCAATATAAGTCATTAAGCAGTCTACTCTAGGCCTCCTCCTGAAAAGTGTGGTATCGAAAAATATAAATAAAGTGATGCTCAGGACGTCATGAGAAGAGGCCGGGAGACGACTGGTGGGTAGTGATTCCCCCTGGGGCGTTTGATTCGTAGGTGGAGAAGCTGCTAAAGGGCTCAGTCTGACCCCGATGCTGAGCAGAGAAGTCATGATAAGAGCCTTTGTTCATCATCACATCACTGCACTTGACTGACGATCTCACTAGCCTTCGAGAGAGACTCAACCATCTGCTGGCACTCCTTTCTCCGTCGGATTGTGAAGTCACTCTCTTTCAGAAGGTCATCCAATGTGTCGGTTCGGTACATGTTCTCCAAGAGCTCTCGTTGCATTTCGTCCTTGGTAAACCTATAACTGATATTAGACAACTTGAGGGAATCTCTGGCCGCGGAACACTTACTGTACAAGATTCAGCATGACAGCCTTGGGGACCATGTCAATCATGGTTCGCTTGACAATGTTATAGTAAGAGGAGATGAGGAGCTCTGTACAATCATTAGTATTGTATCATAGAAGCCAAACGATTCATCTCAACGTACTGATAACCTCAACCTCAATGTTCTCGCGTTCTGACAGGGTACCAGAAGCCTTAAGAGTGGGTGGAGGAGCTTCCATAGCGGCGGCCTTTTTCTTGTTCTTGGCCGCGAAGAAACTACCAAAAAAGCCCGAGTTACCGGCGCTATCGGCATCGGGGACTGTTGGGCTGGCAGCCCGGGGGGTTGATGCAAGTGGCTTGCCAGTCTTGGGGTCAACCTGAACAGGCTTGCTGGGGTTGTATCGCTCATTCACCATCGCCATCGCCTGATATATCAGTTTAGAGCCATTTCAAGTAAGCTCAAGATCGAATAACTTACTCGGTGACCGTT
Organism: Fusarium pseudocircinatum; assembly: GCA_013396035.1. NCBI lineage: Eukaryota > Fungi > Ascomycota > Sordariomycetes > Hypocreales > Nectriaceae > Fusarium > Fusarium pseudocircinatum. The sequence goes on along the minus strand of JAAOAS010000033.1, from coordinate 126,515 downwards.
CAAAAAGTCGGGGTGGCCTGTGTTGACATAGCATGACTCCATAGCAACCAAATCTCTGACAAGCTTGTTGGTAGGTTCCATAGCCTTCTTGAAAAAAGCAATTACTACGCCATGCATCTTTTCCTTCAGTTGAGGGTATCGGCGGTAAAGCTGCTTGGCGAGAAGCTGTGACAGAATTCGAACAAGTTCATCGTATACGAGAGAAACACACTTCAAGCTGGGATCTTCCAATCGCTTGATCTGCTGCTTCACAATCAGTTCGAAAGCGGTAGTACCAACAAATAGCGCTGGAGAAGATCCAGAAGAGTTATAGAGGATGGTACGGATGTCGACATCCTTGACAACATCAAATGGGTCAATGGCCTTGACACCATTCGAGTAAAGCTCGTGGAAGACAAAGCTGATACGAGCACCTCCCGAAAGCTCAGTGCTGGACAGCTCAGTGTTGTTACCATCCAGAACTGTGCGCCACTCATTGGTGAACTCGGTGATAATATTCAGAACGATGTTGGCGCTATTGCCGAGCATGGAGGGGCCGAGGCTTTCCAGCTCAGCCGAGTACTTTTGAAGAGAACTGCTGATGCGGGCCTTGATGTCAGGCAGGGTCTGTTTGATGTGCATCATGAGAATGAGATTAAGTTTGCGCGCGAGATAAGGAGTTCCACAGTATGAGCTCTTGTTTCGGTAAGCCTTATGGTTTTCGAAAAAGTTCTTCTCGGCCTCGAGCGCCTGGTTGATGGCCTTTCGGTTATCAATATCTCGTTGGCCTCGATTCACAACGGGGACGTAGCCCAGTCGAAGAGGAATGACACGATTCGACAGAATATCGATGACATCGGTTCCCTCATCCATCAGATCAACCTTGGTTAAGACTCCGATCGTCCTTTGACCTTCAGGGTCAACCTCTCGTGCCAGCTTGAGACCGTCCGAATTGGCCAAATCCTGGTTGGCGGCAGTGACTGCAAGTATGATGGCGTTGGACTTGCCAATATGTTTAAGAACCATCTCCCTGATCTGTCGTTCGATATCGCGGGGCTGGTCTCCGACTGGGACCTTGGTAAGGCCGGGCAAATCGACCAGGGTCAGGGTGAGGACGTTGGGAGAGTAGATACGAAGGTTGATGGGAGCGGGGGAGATGCCGGCATTTCGTCCAACCTTGGCTTCTGTCTCTCTCGAGATCTCGTCTCGAATCTTGGAGAAGTCGTAGAACTTCTGCCCAGGGGCATGAAGGAACTCTCCCCACTCATCGGCATTGGCCTGCTTATCGTTGGTGGTATCAACCTCTTCGGCCTTGACTCCATTGCTCTGGGGCGCGCGGTTGATGAGTTGAAGAACGAGAGGACGTCGGGTTACAATACCAGAGCCTCGGGGCAGGCTAAGAGGGGCGGTCAGTCTGATGGCGACCTAACATAGGCGGTATGCAGCAAACTCACAAGTCTCGACCGACAATATTCTCCAAAACTGAACTCTTTCCACTTGACTGACTTCCCACCACGGCGATCTGAGGCAGGTCGATAGGGTTGTTGACACCGACAGTCGCGAAAACATCCTGAAGCTTATTGACAAGTCTATCAATGAAAGTTAGAGGTAGGGTAGATTTGGAGGGTTGGCATCGTGACTAACTGGATCAGGGCGGGATCCGAAATGCCGCCCTGCGAAGCAAGGGTGCCGCTCATGTTCGTTGATTCTTCCAGCTTGAAACTGTGTACGCTTGGACGATGCGTAAAATCGAGCGAGTTGAAAACGATGGGTGGGGGTTACTGGTTTATTTAACCTCCGGAAAGCGGTCGAGGCAAAAGATAGCAGGAAACGCTGCGCAAGCTTGGAAAAGAGCACCACAGCAGCCCTGGTTGGCCTGTAAGTTTTTCAAGCGTACAAGTCGTGAGAATGAGCAGCGTTCGGGATTAGAAGGTCGTTGTATATAAGTGATGGGTGGTGTTGCTAGAATAAAGGAGGGAACTCGCAGGACGACAGCGAGTTCACGAGCCTAACGGCACTAAGAATTGCGCGCCGCATTACGTCCTTACATTGTGCCACAACAGTGTGGCGCAGGAATTCCACAACTGGTCCAAACGCTTAGCGTTCCCATCAATCATACTGCACGTGACGGCCCTGAATATCATTCTGGCCAACATGGAAGCTCAGAACTCTGTAGCCTGATGAACACGTCAGCCTGTGATTGTCCCAAAGATAAAAATGGTTGCCTTCCTTTAGGCGGCATACCTAAGAGACGCCAAGACGATACTGTCACAACATGGCTTCAATGGTAGGTAGGGAGCTTCTCCTGCTTGTAGGCCTCATTATAGATGTTCAAACCCAAGGTACCTATTCATCTCACTTATCAGGGTATATTCAAAAAGCAGAACAAAGTGGACTTTGGGTTTAACATGTGTCTGATTCTGTTCAATCAAACCCAGGAGCGGTTCAATTGTTTTGTCAATCCTATTTTGTCGGTGCTTTACAGGTTTCGTTATAGTAAATACTTCAAGGACACTTGTACCATTAGGGCCCTGTTTATACAATCAGTTCCTGTCTTTTGATGTCGATATCCAGGCGGCGATAAAAACCCAATCAGCCATGCCTCTATTCTAAGTTGTTATTGTGAAAAGAAAAAGGAGTTGTCTCGAGGCCCTAAAAGGGTATAGGGGAGGGATCATGTGCATGAAATACAGAAGTAATGGAAGAGCTACAACCACAAGATGTCCGTCTTTGTGCACGATATCCAGTGTAAGCTGGACGTAGGTAGTTACTGATGCAGTAGCTTGCTCGGAAAGTGTCAGCATGGTGGTAGACTTTCTATTAGAGATTGCAGCAGAGGAGCAGTCAGAACACCAAAGTTTCTGGCCACCCCCTTGAAGAAAAACACACTGTAAGACATCCTCGGGATTTCACGTAGCCAGGCGCGGTCCAGGACTCGGGAGTATCTCATCATTTGCGGTGACGATATGATTTGAACGTCATCAGCTAAGGCTGCAGTGGTGTGGGGGTGACACTGCGTCTAAAGCCGAGACGCTAACTAACGGATGGGTGAGAAGTTTCATGAGGTCTTTGAGCTGGCCGTCAACAAGAGAATGCGTGCCTATATGATTCGTTCTTTGGGATATGAGAAAGAAAATTACCTATTAAAAGTGATGGGATATCAAAATAGGTAGGATTTGATAGGTAGGAAATAGAGGCAATGCTGAGTAGGCTATCTCGTCTCGCAAACCTTCACTCATTCCGCCCCCTGATCCATAATTCCCGATGTTTATGCCACTCAATGTCCGCCACAGTGACCGATTGTTCCAGGGGTAGACCTGGGGAGGTGTGCTGTACATCTCTGCTTGCTGGCTGAAGGAGAAGCATTCAAGGGTGTTTACGGCTCCCAATTAGTTAGCACCGGCGACAACAGGAGAGCTCTGCCATACCTCAACACATAACACCATAACTGTGGACGTAGTCACCAAGACCACCATAGTGGTAGCTCTGATGATCTCGTTGATACTCATAAATATTGACATGAGTCGTATCTGGCTTACTCAAGCTACTGATTTATAAGAGACCAAGACGGCGGTTTCTTCCAGCATCCTCACCTCGTCACATGCACACCTAGCTTGCTAACTGACCACAGCTGCTAACCTGGCCTACCTTACCTATCAAGCGCCACCACCTCCACCTCCCGCTTCCAACCACCATCCACTACATACACTACTAACCTTACATCACAATACCACGACTCTTCACATTCATCCTGCCTTTTGTCATCGTGCTCGCCTTCTCGTTGTTTCGTTATCTTGCCTGAACACTGCCTTTTCTGGTCGAAAGCCAGTTTTCTACTAATCAAGCTACCCCAGATTCCACCGCGGCAGGAAACCGCGGAGAGGCCGTCCTGGACTCCTCCGGCGAGCCATCGCACCCAAATCTCCACGACACCACTTCCAGTGATCCAGACACGCCACATCTTCTCTCGAACTTTTCTAACACTACTGCTTCCGCCCATTCCTCCGCCGTCTCCCCGGCTAACGCAACCGCGCCCCAACCCCATCGACAAAACCGGAATCAGACACAGACTGGCATCGCGAATATAGATTCTTCGGCTGCCAGATTTGAAGGACTTCCGGGTCAAGTACCGGCTCGGATACTCGGACGACGTCAACGCTCCCCGGCTCCTGACCGCCGTTTCGAACCGTCGACCGGCCGATCTTACACGCCAGACAGACATCTTATCGCTGAGCCTAGAGCAAAGCGACGAAGAGGGAACGTCGCCATGGGTGGCAGTGACATTCTTGATCCCCATAATGGTGCTCCTTTGGGAATATCTAATGGATCAAGTGAAGTGTTTTCAGGGGTGACAAACGGTAACAAGACTGCCATGAACGGGTCTTCAGCTCGAGATAAGAACACTTCGGTCATTAGACGCAACGAACAATCCTCAAAGTACTTTGGCCATGATCGCGAGGAGGTAACCCGACTATTGATACAAGCGTTGTCAGACATGGGATATCGGACTGCCGCTGATAACGTGAGCCAAGAGAGTGGGTACGAATTGGAAAGCCCAACTGTAGCCGGCTTCAGATCTGCTGTCCTGACCGGGTCATGGCCCGTGGCAGAAGAGTTGCTTGCTGGCGCTTCGTTGGAGACTGAAGGCCCAGGTAACGGCCTTGTATTGGCACCTGGCGCGGACCCCAACGCCATGAGGTTTTGGTTACGACAGCAGAAGTTTCTGGAGCTTCTGGAGCAGAAAGACACAAGTAAGGCTCTGATAGTACTTCGAAGCGAGTTGACACCGTTATCCCATGACACTGGTAAACTGCATTTCCTATCAGGTCTACTCATGTGTCGTTCGGTCGAGGATCTTATGGCAAAGGCTGAATGGGATGGTGCGAATGGCCAATCTCGAAAGCTGTTACTCTCGGGGTTATCAAGTACGTATTCCGTCGAATTGTTTGGTTCCGTGCTGACATGAGAAGAATGCATATCACCGTCGGTCATGCTCCCTGAAAACCGCCTGGCAGTCCTTCTTGAGCAGGTTAAGCAGAGTCAGATCGACACCTGTCTATACCATACTGAAGCGTTATCGCCTTCGCTCTACTCAGACCACTTTTGTGACAGACGCAACTTCCCAACGGAGGTCGCATTGGAGCTTTCGGATATGGGCGATGAGATTTGGCAAGTACAATTCTCCCATGACGGAACCAAGATGGCGGCGTGTGGCGGTAGTCCAGAAGTTATGATATGGGATACACGCACCTTCAAAGTTTTAGAGTCTCTCGACGGCCATGATGGCGGTGTCGGCAACATCGTTTTTAGCCCTGACGATTCCCTGATTCTCTGCTGCTCGAGAGACGGGCACGCAAGATTGTGGACTACGAGTGTGAGCTATTACCAACTCCTTGTTCTCATCCCCGAATGCAGCACTGACAGCGAGCTTAGGACGGGACTTTGATTAGGAAATTTCCTAAATTCGAGGAGCCTGTGAGCGGCTGCGTCTGGGCTCAGGACAGTCGGTCACTAGTTGTTGGAACGCTGGATCCTAATTACAGCCTTCGAACTCTGAACCTGGATACGAGTGAGCAGTACGAGTGGGGGGTAAAGCATAGAGTCCAGGATCTATGTGGATCGCCAGACGGTCGCTGGCTCGTGGCCGTGGACAATCAGCAGACAATCCACGTCTATAACGCTGTTACACGAGAATTGGAGTTTGATATGGAACTTAAAGCCCGACCGACATCAGTCAACATCAGCCAAGATTCGCGTCATCTTCTTGTCAATAAGTGCGACGGTGAAGCTCAGCTCATTGACCTCTTGACGCGAAACTCGGTCCAGAAGTTTTTCGGTCACACAGGCGGTGACTATCTAATTCGATGTTCGTTTGGTGGAGCCAACGAGAGTTTTGTTTTAAGTGGCAGTGAAGATGGCAACATCGTTATATGGCATAAAAACACGGGTGCGGCAGTCGAGCGCCTACATGGCCATCATCCCCGCTGCAATGCTGTTGCGTGGAATCCTACCGACTCGTATATGCTCGCATCAGCGGGAGACGATGGCCGAATAAAGATGTGAGTGTTCTCAAGAGTGTTGCCTTGGAGACCCAACGAGTAAGTCAACAGCTAACACTAATCCCAGCTGGTCCAACAAAACGATCAGCGGTGAATTAAGGGCTCGTCATAATCAAGCAGGCAACGGCTGGACAGCAGAGGATCGATGAATACGGCATCGCCAAAGACTCCTGACGCATTCTAGTGACTTTTTTTTATGGCAGGAAGAACACCTTTGGCGTGCTTTGTGTTTGGCTTATAGAGTAGATGGAAGCGAATGTACGGGAGTATAACACCAAGATTACTTATGCCGGGCACAGCCATAATTATCATGGGCTGAGAAGAATAGGGAGAATAATCATTGATGCTCGGCGTTCGGTCTGGGTGGTGGCTGATGTGTAAAACGAGATGTCTGAATATGTCAAGTGCCTCACCCTCCTATATTCAGGTAGGCAGACGCATGAATATGAAATCCCATCTTCACAATCCGTCTCCTGACCGTTTCAACCTTGGTAGACTGGAGCGAGTGTTCTTCGTGTGCCGAAAACTTTACTTGTTGCGCTGGACCGGACAGACTGTGAAATCGTTCCTCACAACATATACACAGCCAAACTAGCAGAAGAAAGTTGTGAGCCGCCGATTGCAAAGCGCGAGCCAGCTGTACACTCAGGACAGGCGGTGGTATCGGTACAACTGTTTGGAGTCATGAAGTTTATAGCATCCTGTAACTTGTGCTCAACCCTGACGTCGCTTGACCCCCAGCAAACATGGCGATTTGGAACAGCCATGGCAGAGAATCGTAGTTTCAACAAGATGTGTAGCTCAAAGTGGAGCACAGTTTATGTCTTGTGATTTTGAGACCGCGGAAGAAAGACAATTCCAACAAAGTGGTTACCTAAGTTGGTAGTCAAGGCGTGGTACATTGACTGCTATCAATGATGTGATCCGAACGAACTGTTGCATTCACAACCAGCCAATAACATAGAACAAAATTATTAGGCAGACTGATTACCTTCGTTATTTGCTACCTGCAGTTCCATAGATTCCTCCAGTATTCTAGCTTGCCTATAAAAGGCCTGACTTCTTCTTTGTATTCAGATGAATCAAGTTGCATCTTATATCTCTTCTAAAGTCAGGATTTGGATTGGCCAGCTAAGCAAGAAGATGATGGACAAGAGACCCGTTCCTGTAATGACAGAGTGAAAGTAGCCGGATTAAAGCACAAATTGGCCAAGGTCTCATTCAGCCGATGAATGATAGACAACGCCCAAGAGAAGCAAGAAACTCGGGGGCCTTAGTCATGAACGACAAAAATGTTTGGCCATCTTTCTTACTCCCCAGGGGACGTCTCGTAAGACGTATGCGTACATTGAAGAATCCTCAGCTCAAATATAAGAATTGAGTTCACTACCAGAAGTGCCTGCATGAACTGACCTTGCGGTACTGGGACCAGGGCAGATAGATGATTCGGTTGGTGACCAGGTCAAGCACGGGACGGCACGTCATTTGTGTATCCGCAAGATCGATCTTGGATAGAAACTGAGAGAATCGTAATTTAGTAAATGACAGACTGGAAATACTCAGGGATTCGACACGGCACTGAACCATGGCTGGTACTCAATAGCCTATCGACACGCAACAGCATCTGAGATACTGGGCTACACGAACAGAAGTTCATGGATCTATCTGCATGTAGCTCGGGGAACGTAGATCAAAATATGATATCACACAGCACTTATCCGACTTCACACTAGGGCTCTGCAGCTGTGGATAATATACGACGACCTCAGCTATAGATTTGTCAAAGTGCTCGGCCAAGTACGATGTTATAGGCCTCACTGGTGGACTTTGAAGGGCGTATTGGATATATGTACCCCAAGCATTCATCCCATCTACATCAAGAGACGGGCCAAAGAGGCGGCATTTGAAGTGAATAGCAAATCAGAATAATTTGGATCTCCTATGGAATACATTTCTTGACCTTCAAACTGAGAGAAGAAAGAGTCGAGCCTCTTGCAGACTTGGGAAAGATCAACTTACCCGAAGTTCTTCTCGAGAAGAAGTCAATTCGGAAGATAAGTTAATTATGCCTTAGTTACGAATCCAAATAAACCTCGCAGAGCTGCCGCCATCGATGCATTTTAGACGGCAAAGCAAACCAACAACACTTCGCTTAATTCTACAAAGAATAACATACATAACATATACAAGTCATACAGTAATCCCGATTTATGGAACTGATTATTGATTTGTCTATTCCGTGCCATCGAGGCTTCTCTTCCTTGGCTTCCTTTGAACCCCTGTCGACACATGGTGAACCGTGCATTATAGAGCCATGCACGCACTCCGTAGAGACGCTAAGACCCTGACAGCTGTTCCCCCCCTGACGTTGAAGCATCCATGCACCATGCCATGGTTCACGAACAACGTGGGCACCAAGGCGGATGAAGAGCAAGGCCGAGGTAGAAAGGAAGGGCCGAAGTGGAGGCAGAGTTGAATTTGTTGAGAGGCATCTGTACATTCTGGGGGAGGGAGAAAACTTTTAGGACCTTAATCATAAACGATAGAAAGACTTAGGTAAACTTATGATAAGTTACGGTAAGCTAAGGATAAGTTTAGGATACCCTTTGCTGAGTTTACTTCGTTACCTTATATCAAGGTCTGATGTTTTCTTGCTGAGGACATCGCAGCATCCGAATAGGTAAGGTATGGAAGCTGAGCAAGTGTCAATCAGATATGTTGTTTGAGGCGGCAGCCTGTCTTTCAACAGCAAGAAAGGGGTCATGGGGAGAAATTTTCTCGATATTGTTTTACGTTCTGAACACTGTCGCTAGGCATTTTGTCATCTAACGATGATACATGGAGGAATTGTCTCCTTCAAGAGGACGAAGAGACAAAAGCCCAGATTGATGTCGATGCCACCTTGAGACCCTTGGAAATATCCCGAGGGGATTTGATGTTTCCATAGCCCCTGCTTAGTGGACCAGGAACGGCCGCCAGAGGGGCTAGGCATTTGGATTTCACTGTAATTGTGTTTACTATTCCATGTCTGCTTGTCTGGTATTGTACTATGCAACCTGACGCTCAGCCCGAAGGAACAGTCAGCACTATCAAAGACTGAGGGCTATATTATTTCTATGTTAATGACTTTTACTACATTGTTGATCCTCCAACATTGAAGCTGAGTAGTGGACATGAACGCCAGTCTACTGTCGGAAATATTCCGTGCTGAGGATGCTTTGGTTCACCATACTACATCAGTGCTACATATGTACAAATGCCTTGATGTTACCTTGGTCATAAAGATTTGGAAATCGTGGCGGGATGGGCCGGCGCCGCGTGTAAAATGAGCGACGGACTCTGCCAGTGTGTCCATCAGGTAGATACCATAACGACTACGGAGTACAGGGTCCCAGATCAAACAATAGTTAGTGTAGTATCTTAAGAATCTTTGATGGAGCCCCTAGAGCCCGTGTTGGTAGCGCGGTGTTAGAGCAACCAGAAGTGCTGACCTTGGCCACGTGCTGGCTCTTTAGGTACTGATGAAGCACTTGAGATCGATCGTGATTGAGCCTGTGGTGTTCCGAAGATCTTCAACCGCGTGCAAAGGACTTTCGATGAGGCTCAAAGCTCTTGATTCTTTCCTTTTACTTTAAAGACCAGAACGTAGCGGCTACAACTAGGCACACTGATATAAGGCAGGTCTTTGCTTTTTCGATCTTGGGGCATCCCTGTAGATGACATACCGCACTCCGTGCATTACCGTGCGATGAGAAACATCCAGACGATCCAGGCATGGGTTAGCTGTTAGTTATGATTAATGGCTCAAGCGTCAGTATGGGCACGGCTACATGGGCACGGAACCCATGAGCGAGGGAGTTTGGTCTTCCATTTTCGTTTTACGACCCTCATCATATCGTTTGTTTCTCAGATATAGTGTGCACAGACATGGTTGCCAATTCTCTTGGGACCGATGAATGTCGGGAATAGCTGAAAACAAGATTGAGCGGCCACGCGGGCCTGGAATTGACATCCGTCTCCCATGGGGGGGTTAGAGGGATTAACCGGCAACCAGACGTCGGAAGGTCAAAATGTAGCTGGCATAATTAAGGGTGTTGGAGGTGCTGGAACAGAAAGCACCCAGCGGCGACATCGGCTCATCAAGTCGTCACTTCGTGGCTTGCGAAGGTGAGGTGAGCATTCAGAGAATACCTAGGCAGAATAATGTGGCCGCAATCTTGCCAGAAGCGCTAATGCATCCTGAGTCGTGCTCCCTGCAGCAAACAGGTTGGTACGATATCTTAGTTACCTTTTCAAGCTTGCATGAGGGAAGGTCTCCTTTGCAACTTCCAATTCTACCTTGGTAGTAAGTTATCTACCTGAATTTGCTTGTGGATTTTGCCCATCGAGACTCTATTATCCTATAACTTAAGAACTGAGGGAAAGGAGAATTTGATTGTCCCCACGTCTAAAAATGCCCCTCCTCCAACCTGGTAAAGAAGTCAGCACATGGGTACATACCTGGCTACCTGGTACGGAGTAATACCTTAATCAGTTGTCAAATTCTCCTGGCGCAGAGTAACATGGTCGATCCACCAGGCTTACCCGAGTCAGTTTCATCTGGGATGAACTGTTTGTTGACCGACTAAACGCCTAGTTTCTCGAAAGTTATCCATAATTGGGATATTTCCTGACATAAATGTGTTCAGTTCTTATTTTCTTGCTCCCCGATCATTGTTATTGCAAGGTCTCAGGTAATATGGTCAGACAACACTTAACTTTTCTTCAAACTTTGTCAGATCTCAATATGATATCTGCGCTCAGTCCTCCCACCACAGACAGAAAAGAGTTAGGACCGGGCAGCATTGTGCCTTAAAAGTTTCAGGTAGCTACGTACCTAAGGTACCTGGGTAAGTCGGTACTGCCCTGTGGTCAGCAGGGACTTGCCTACTACTATACCTAAATTGCCTAGGCCTTCCATTGAGATAGGTAGGGACCTACCTAGTAGGTAGTAATCAAGGTGGTCAAAGGCTGTGTCAATCACGTCTTCCTTTCTTCCACCGATGCTGGTGACTTCCAATTAGACAAGACCGTATGGACCTGCCCGGAGTCGGGCAAGTTGTGTTCGCTGAACTGTAAGGTAGGTACATACCTGGAGAACCACTCTAGGTACCGGTGTAGCGGTGCTGAAGCCGTTCCTTCCATTTCTGTTCGAGACTTTTAGTTCATTTCGCCTGACTCCTGGCTGTAACGCATCCTCCTCCGTACCTGCCTTAGCACCAGTCCACCCGCATCGACCCTCGCGCCCCCCGGTCTTCTCAAAGGTGGATCCTGCCTAAAGGTGAACCTCGTGCTAACCATGTCTCGTCCATGGGCTGTGTAGGCTGTCCAGGATGGATTAGGTCAAGAAGCTGAGGCCATCTCAGGCCCCTCTCTTCCCGCATCCATCCCATCTCCAACAGGGGCTGGTGGAGGTCGGTTAAGAGAAATCCAATCCGATGGAGGAAAGAGGACCTCATCAGACGGCCAGCCAACGAGCTGAACTAACCAATGTTTGTGTCTCTCTACCTTAGGTAGGTAGTAGTAGGTACAGTAGGTAGTAGGTTAGGAGGGAAGTAAGCCGCCAAAGAAACCCCTTCTTCTTCAAACAACCATTCCTTTTAGGCTTCCTCTTGTATCCTCATTCGACTTTCTGAGCAAGACAAGACGAGACACGGGACGGTTGTGACCTTCCTTTTTACCTACTAACCTCCTTTACTGTTTGCACCTAAGCCTACGACTAACTTAATTTTGTCCCTGAGTACCTCTTAGTAGGGTACCTTAATTGGCTACTCCGATCTGCCCGTCCCGTCTCCGAGCAGCTGCCGAACCTTCCATTATCCGGCCGAGTCCCCTTTAGTTTGCTTCTGTCCGGTTGCCACAAACATCATTGGATCTTTCAACTCTTCTAATTTTCTTCTCTGCATTCCAACTCAACGGTTTTCCAGCCTCGTCTTTTTGCGCTCAACTTGTTTTCGATTGGCCATATTTCTCAGTTCTGTTTCTGGGAGCTTGTTTGTTTTCTGCTAGTCTTGGCTTGTCGGGATACTCTATCCCTCTATTGGCTTCCGTTGATGATTCAGTTCTCATGATGCGACTGTGATCCCACTTGCTGGCTTCTTTTGGTATCAATCAATCCATCCGACTTGACATTGTTTCCATGGTTTGCGTTGCGCATATTCTTATCGTGCTCACTCGCCATGGATAATTTGGAAGGGATGCTCCTGGTCCCTCCGGATCGAGGCCAGATACTTGGAAGAGCTGTTTGGAAGGTTAGTCTCTTTTATCGCGCTGCTCTATTTGTCACCCGAACTCACAATCATCTGAACAAGCTGCGATATGTTGTCGTTGGTAGACGTAACACCAGAGGTGGCCCTAGTCAGTCACAGTTTATCCCCAACGGCCGCAACAACAGTCTTGGGGGCAGTAGATCTTTCCCCAAACTACCAATAGAAGAATCTTGCATACTCATCTATAAACACAAGGTATGAAGCTCCTGGGTATCTTGCCCGATGTCTTCCAGCTGACCCTATTGCAAATTTCAGGACGACAATGAGCCAATCCAGCAATGGCCAGTGAACTCTATCACCGATTGCCAGGTCCAGCAGATCAATCATCGCAAACAGGGTCCCGTTCTTCCTACTCTCGTCATCTCCGTTGCCGACAAAGAAAAGAAACGACGTTCGAGCCGGGCTGCCGGTCTCATATCATCGAGTAAAGAAGCTAGCGCAACGACCCTGTGGTTTCGCACGCCTCCAGACGATCATCATGTCAGTTTACATGAGTGGGCACGCAACATTCTTGCTCGAAAATCTCCGATGAGTCCAGAGAGCCCAATGTCACCCCAGTTCTCCAATCCCTTTGCCTCGATGTCTCGCGATGCCTCCGATTATTTCTCCCGGCCGACTAGTGGTAACAAATCTGGCCGCTCTGATCCACGGAGTCTCCAACATAAGAGTTCTATCAACACCCAATCAACAACTACTACCAACACCACCACCAGAGAGCGGCCCCTCACATTCAGTTCCGAATCCCCAAGTTTACGATCAAAACGCAGTGATGTCTCGTCTCCTTCAAGCAACAACTATCCAATTCAGCAGATGAATTTCCCGATTCCTGGGCAGCACTACACTACGGTCCTTCCAACTGATTTGCCATCCCCTGTCAACACTACAGGAGATTACCAAGGGGAATTCATCGAGGGGTGGACCTCTGCGCAAGGAAGATCATCCACAATGAGCTCGCCAATCCGCGGCCGCAGTAGTATTGGCTCTCAGCCACCACATCCATCTATCGCTGCGATAGAGTCAAGCTCTCCACCGGGGCCACGTGAGACCATCTTGGACAGAGCGTTTCAGATGCGATGCATTCCTGGCTCAGAGCGGGAGGTGCCTGGCGAGGAGAAGTTGAGCTCGCTAGCTCGATTTGATGCATTGATGCGAGAAGCTGACGACAAAATGAAACAGAGGGCAGAGGCCGAACGAGCCCAGCAATTAGCAATGCGCAGTGCTTTCGAAGCCTCTGACAGTTCTAGCCAGAATGATGATAGCGATTCGGACGATTTAGATGAGGATGCGTATGGAGGGGTCCCTGATCGACGAGGTCCGGCCTTGATACCTTCGACAACACAGAGGGCATTGCAGTTTATTGCTGATCGTCGTGACCCAGCACCGTTATCGCCATCCAGCCGTTCTTCAGTATCGAGGACTCCGATAATACCCCAGTCACCTCCTATACGACCGCACACTGCACATGCTAAAACGAGGCCGAACCCCACACAGAGGACCAACAGCACCCCTCAAATGATTGCCAACATGGCCAGGCTGGAATTGACTGCACCCCCAAGCAAGGTGTCTGATGATTCCTCATTGAGGTCGAACGGAGATAAGCGTCTCTCTACTTCAAGCACCGCTACTAAAAGGTTGAGTTTCACTGAATTTACCAAAAGACTATCGAGCACCAGCAGCTTACTGTTCGTCCAGACGAACGCTAGTGGGAGGAGTTCCCGGAGAAGCAGCGAGATCGACCTCCAGCCCTCGCCCCTACCATGTGGGACACTGAATCCAGAAAGAACTACAGTACCCACGCGAGACCGAGACCGAGACCAAAACTCGGGTGATGTTACCACCAGATGTGGATGGCGCAATAGTGTTGGCGTTGTCAGCAGGGATGGCACCTTCTTCTGAGATCGCCATTTCCAAGAAACAACGAGACCATATACTGAGACGATCCCACAATACTGGATCCCATGGCTGAAGTTCTTGGCGATTCTGGAGCGATATCTAGTTCTGAATTTTGCTGATATGCAATTGCACATGATAAGGATATGGGCAGTTTTGGTGCAGCCTAGCTGCTTGTATGATTTTGATACCAAACGATGGCATCGTCACGACTCTTATGACGGAGATAAGGGGCCATTGGGTACGTGGCCCCAGGCGTTTATTGTTAACGGATGACTTTCTGTCTCCAAAAGCATTGCTCGGTGTCTTTGGATTCTGATGGGCATTGGCATACATCCCCATAGACATCATACCAGGGTCAATCAACGGCCAAAGTATCATCCATCTAATACATTTTTGAAACTACTTTTGACGTGATAGCATTGTGATAAACATGAAATCACTGGCAAATGGTTCTCAGGGGCTGGAGCTCAGAATTCGTCCTCACTTGATGTGGGTTCTTCGCAGTCCTCTATTCCTATGGCTGGCTTGAGTGCTCAACTGTCATGCTTTTGTCTCGCGTGTCATCCATCAATTGTATTCACGAACCCCCTTCGCGTCCTGGTATTCTTCGTAAAGCCCTTCCAATATCATTCAACATCCATAAAAAGATGTCTTTGACCCCTTTTTCATCTTCCACATGCATCGTATCACGTCCCTCTAGTCTATTGGATATACTTGGCGATGGCTTCTTGCTCCTCAGGGCTCAATCGCTCACCGATGAAGCGCTCAATTGCGCCGCCATGTCGCTGATTGGCGCTGGCCATGTACTCCTTTACCCATTTGGTGACGTCGAGAATCTCGGGAAAATCATCCTTAGCCAATCCTCTGCAGGTGTTGAGTGCAGTAAAAGACATGCCGAAGCCAATGTCATCAACATCTGCTTCTGCAACGACCTCATCGCCAGCGCCAGCAGCGACAGTAGGAGGGTTAACAAGTAGTGAAAGAAGCTTGCGACAACTGTTGGCCCAGCCCTTCGCGAACTGTTGAGCAAACGCTGACGAGTCACACAGAGTCTTGGTAAGAGAGACAACTGCAACCTTTCGATCAACTGGGCGTGCAATTTTGTCTGTTTCACCAAGGACAAAAGTAGGGTAGACCTTGGTGAAAACACCGTCTTCTACTGAGTTTGACTGCTGGATGAAGTAGTCGGCTCCATAGCCAGCCTCAAGACGAGCAGATACAAGATGGTAGAAGCGGACAAAGCGGAGTTTTAGGGACTCGGCAGGGGTTCCTTGAAGCTTCGTGTACACCAGCCTGAGAATTGTACCGAAGTAATCATTAAGGACAGCTCTATAACCAAAAATTAGATCTCAATACAAGCATGTGAAGATGAAAGACTTACGGCTCAAAGCTCTTCACAATGGAATCCAAGATGTCAAAGGCAAGTACCTCAGACTTTTTGCCACTGAGCAGCTTCTGGAAGATTCCAAGAACGGGCGCAATTTGTCCCTCGGCCTGAATAGCCTGGGATGCCCGAGGAATGACAGCCGATAAGAGACGTGTGCACGCAGGAACGTTTCCTCGAGTCTCCCACAGTGTGGGGTTTAGGAGAGGAACTAACAAGGCCTTGTAATTCTCCGAGATGGTCTCAGAAGGGCTAGATTCGAGAAGCTGCGCAAGAATCTGGAAGACATATTGCATGAATTCTGATGATATGTTAGCAATGTTCACAAACTTGGAATTGCGTGACCTACCCGTGACATCCTCCACCAAGATTTGATGGAAGGGTCCCCACAGCTTCTCGTTGAAAAGAGCAGCATTGCTAGGGGCACAGTATCGGACAAGAGCACCAATAGCCTCGAAATGGTAATAATAGAAGCGGGGGTTGCTGGGGTTTTGCTTCATCACATTGGTGATGAGGATGAGATGGGTCAACACATTGTCCAGTAGAGGGATAGCTCCGTCTTTGATAACGATCAAAATTCTCATAACACAACGCATTAAAAACTCATTCTCCTGTAGCTTGGCGGGGCTGGATTCCTTTTCAATGAGCTTGAAGAGATGGCCGAGAAGATCCTTGGCGAAGGGCTCAATGTCTGCACGGGGAAACATGGGGTTGCCCAAATCGTCGGTGAGAAACAACACCCTCTCCACTGCGATAGCAGCATAAGAGTAAACGACGTAGTTGTCTGAGTTCAGGTTTTGGATCAGTGGGCCCAGAGCCACCTTCCACTGCTCTTTGGACAGCTGACTTCGGAAAGTGTACAGGTACTTAATGGCGTCGACCTTCGAGATTGGTTCAATACCTTGCGTGCTAATAAGATCTTGGGCAATGTGTTGCTCAAAAAATTCAACGACGTTGACAAGGGGGTTAACAGTCTTTACACCTTGGGCAGCAGTTACCGCACCCTTGGCAGCAATAGACAGGAAGAGATAGATAGCAGTATCCTTGGACTTCCAATCACTGCTTCCTTGAGACAAGTAGTGAGTGATATATTTGGACACCACCGTTGTCACAGGCGCTTCAAATCGTTCCTGAAGCTTTCGAAGAAAGTCGGTAGCAGATCGACGACGTGAGTCTGTATCAGACCCCTCCAGATCCCTGCGAATGAATTCAATAGGCTCGTCCTCAAAGAGCTCGATATCCGATTCGCGGAGTGCCACGTTCGGTAGAATAACCTTCTCGACAATCTGCGTCAAAACATCCTCGCTATTGAAGATTCCTGAATGTTGTGCAGACGACGCAATAGCGGTAAGGAAATGTAGGGCTTTGCTGACAATGAGGTCGTATTTGGTCTCGGTGCCTGTTGAAGACAAAAGGTTCCACGCTTTCTCAATGAAGGGCTGACAGTACTTGGAGAAATCCTCATCGTATTTGACGGTGAAGAGTTCGAGGATCTCGCAAATATCAGCCTTGACGGTATCAACTATGCTCGTCTCGGTGTCGTCATCAGTCTCCAACAGGGGGTTGGAGTAGGTAAGGTACTTGTGAAGAAGTTCAGAGATGCTGCCGAGATTCTCCTCGAAGATAGGAGGGAGATCATGACAAGACATATCATGGAGAATTTTGATTTGAAGGTCCAAGGCCTCGAACCAGCCATGCAGCACTTCCTTCTTGTCGTTGTTCTCGGCAATCTTCTTATCGGTTGTCTAATGCGCCAGAAACCATGAGCACGAAGCAGACAAGAGTATTCACTCGTCATGACTTACCACGAGAAGCTGAACGAAAGCTTGTCCAAAGGTCTCAATAACATGATTGATCTCCATATAAAGTTCGTCTGTTCGAAAGAGAGGTCGCCATCTAGCAAAGATAGAATGTGCAACCTCGAGAACACCGACGTTGACCTTGGGGTCAGTAGCGGAAAACCGGCTGACGAGTTCCTACACCAAAAGCCGTCAGTACATTATATAGTAACTGGCCATCAATATCGCGAGCTCACCTGAGTGAGGGTATCCCATCGTCGCCAGAAGTCAGAGTCTGCAATAACGCTGATAGCGTCACCAAGCTGGGCCTGGATATTAGGGGGGGATGAGATCATGAGGCCAATAAGGCGCTCCTTGATGACTTGAACTTCATCTTGAGGTAGCTTATAGTTGCCTTCCTCGTCCTACACGGAGTTCGCGATTTAGTATTCTGGGCAGGATCGGTCGGAGAAAAAGGCAAGACGGACCACATAGTTTGTTCGAATAAAATTCTTGAAGGCCAATGCAGCAGCGAGTCGAGTCTTCGGCGGTAGGGTGCCGGAGTTGACAATGTTGAGAAGGCTGAGAGAGTACTGAGGTTTGGTAGCCTCTTGCTTGAGGGCAGACTCGGCTGTTGGTGATGATTGTTTATTAGTTTCCAATCAAACCCGCGGGGCAACGAAGTAGTGGGACAGGGCAACGGATCAAGTACCTTTACGATGCTCTGTGGGATCAAGAGTTGCGTCAAGAAGTTGAGCGATCTGGCCAATATCGGCAGCCATGGTGAGGATGTATTAATATGGGGACTCCTAAGAGGGAAGCGTAAAGGACGAAGAGAAGAAGAAAGAAATGAGCGGTGGTGATGGGGAAGGACAAGTTTGGAGGTAGGTAGTAACAAGAGCTGAGAGGTTGCAAGTTCAGGTTGACAAGCAAATCAAAGCTCGGGCGGCTCTAATTTTTTCTGGGTCTCCATTGGCGAGATGCTATTGGCAGTAAATGACTTCGAAGGCTTCAGCGGCGAGCTAGCCTAGGCAGTCGAGCTGCAGTTAATGGGCTTTGAAGCTTAGTAGTCACACTAAGAAGAGCTCCAGGTCAATAGGTATGTACTCAAGGTACAAGGGCCAAAGGGCTTCTGCTTTTGTCTTAGATGACAAAAAGACTAGGTAATGTAAGCTTAGTATAGATCTGGGTAATCTCAGTCTCATTATTTTTGTCGCCTCGCTTTACAGTCAAGGAGTTTCCTTCTGAGGACTACCTCGTAACCGGTAGGTATAATAGTAACCAAATTGACCGTACTATGCCTACATGCATAGGTAGTAATACAGCTCATCATGGACCCAGAGACTTGTGAACAATTAGTATTAAGGAATCCAATGACTAAGAACATAGGTAGGCTATCGTTCACACACTACTCTACACCAGTATGGCCTGGTGATAGAACTAGAAGCTAGGTAAGTACTAACCCTTCGTTGCATCCGTGAATAACAACTCTGATTCTGTCCCAAAACGACAGAAAGACATTGACTATTCGCTCGACTCAATGACGAAATCAAGCCACGAGATCAGCGCCATGATCTGTCACCCAACTCGGCGACGGAACCCACACCAATACAACCCTAGCAAAGAATACTGCAGGTACGCTGTAGCTAAGGAACAAAATATTATTCTCTGCGTACAGACTCAGGGTCCCTTCGTAGTTCCAGATTGGCGCGATTGGCACGCGGTACCTTACCGCCTACAGCTTGGTGGCATGGCGTACATAGTAAACCCTGAGCTGTTCGTGTGCTTCAGGAAACAACCATTCAATTGTCACCAGGGGGTCATCTGCTAAGCTTAGTAAGGAAATGCTGCGTTTCCATTAGCTACCCGGTACCTTGGGTGGGCAAAAGATCAGTATACGTTACGGGAAGTACCCTACTGCATTGATCTGCCTTGTCATTGCGTCTTCCCAGACTTAAGGTGGGTGGTATTCACCAAGCGCAAACTTTACCAACTTATTAACGGTAATCTGCCAACATCGTCTCCCATTCTTCAATATTCTCTCATCCCTCCAGCCTCATAAAATCAAGTCGCTTCATACATCCATCATAGCAACTTGGTCAGTGATCGAGCACCTCGCGCGCTAGCAAGTGTGTCCTTCTGCGAGTCCTGGCCTCTTTTTCTCGCCTTTGCATCCCGCCGATCTGCCCGCCGTGTGGTGCCATCTCGGATCCTCGTCCACCTCCGCGTTATTGGGTCACATTTATCGTTATCATCATTCCTTCTGGTCCCTGACTGAATTTGTACGATACACATTCTCACAGTCGAAGCCCGATAATCTACAACCTTCATTGATCATTTAATGAACACGCCTTATCCCGTGCATACACACAACTTCTTACAGGCCCATTTCAGGCCTAGGTAGCACATGTTTCGCCGGTGAGACTCGCTTGCGCCGTCTGTCCATTTTGAATTTGCTCTGCACACTGCATCCGAGACGCCGTTCCGTTTGTCGTACTTGCGACACAAGACAATTCAGCTCGGTTGTCTTGTCTAAACGCCTCGTCGAGCTCTTGAACTTGCCCGATGTCCTGCGTGCCCATCACCCAATCGTTGCGACTCTTTTGACGCTTCATGTTGTTTGATTTGTGTCAATTGATTCGTTCTGCCTTGCCGATGACAAAGTTTCCAATGCACATGTTTCCGTACCTTTGCTAACATGTTGCGCCGATTAGCCTCACTTAGTCACCAAGACTCCAACGAGACTTCACACGAGCACATGTCACCGCAGCCAGGAGATGGTTCATCATCCCCAGATACGTCCCGTCAGGGTGGCCTTGCCCATGTCCTCCGGGGTCTGACAAGTTCTAAGCTCTCCAAATCTTCGCCGTCTATCGCATCACCCTCTTCAGCAAACGCCCAGCCGACCGCCGAGTTCGTCCATGCTCCAGCACCAGCCGACTCCACAAACCCACCTCATGGGCTGTCCTCTGGTCACATGGAGTCCTTTGAGCTTCTCAAGAATGGCTCACCCAACGAGCGCATTGCTGCCGCCAACTCGTTGAAATACGCAATTGCCGAGTACCCTCTCAATCCTGTCTTGGATATTTGGTATGCTGCGAAAGACCTTATCGATCCCGCAAAACCTGCAGCAGCACGGGCAGCTGGCTGGGAGCTCCTTACGGAATGTGTGAAGCATGAGGCCTCTTCTGACCTCGAACGGCAAGAATATTTCACAACCCTGTCAGCTCCTGCAAACTCGGAAGATTTTCACCTACAGTTGGCTGCTCTTGTTGACCTAACCCGACGCGGCCGAATTTTGACAGGCTTCGATTATGAGCTTCTTCCTCTTTTGACTGATTGGCTATGGGAATCCTATAACGTGGTGCGTGCAGCTAGAAGGAAAGCGTCCCGGAGTTCAAAGGGCGCTTCTCGAAATCGTGCTGTCGCTTCTGGCGAAGAAAAAAACCTCGCTCAGCTATTCAACTTTCTCATCGACGTCATAAAGTTCAGCTTCAACAATGCAGATGAATCTGCTGTGACAGGATTGATCGATCGACTACTGGCAATTTGCATGAGCACAAGCGTGGAGGAGGATCTCAGATCGAGCATAGCGGTCGTTGATGCAATTGTAACATTTGGGTCTATACCAGAAGATAAGCTCAAAGGCTGTGTTCAAGTGCTTAGCTCTATCTATTGTATGGTGGGAAGCCTTCAAAAAGACTCCTGGAACACGCTCTCAAATCTGTTCAAAAGCCATAATGGACAGGCGACCATCCGCATTTTATTGGATATTCTACGAAATAACCCTACAGATGGGGCCAAGGAGAAGGATGTTAACCGAGAGATACGCGGCGCCCTTGCCGTACTGCAAAAGGTCCTGTCCAAAAGCCCGGAGAACGGCTATCCGGGGATACCTTTCGCATTACTGGCGGACGGTCTTGCCATAGTTGCGAAAACCGGCACTTCCATCAAAACTTTGACCGCTATTCTTCAGTTGCTTAATGCTCTATTTGACGATGGCAATGGCCATATACATCGCTTAATCATCGATGAGGACTGGTCCGTAATACTCGAGTCTGCCGCGACATGCTCCAAACGAGCAATACCTGGGCCGCGCGACTCTGATGGATACCGCAGCCCTATCAGGGACGAGAAGCCTGAGGAACCTCTGAGCCGAGAACTTATAATCCTCATCAAGCAGCTTGATGTGCTCATTAACCAAAAATCGGATGTGTTTATTCCTCGGGCAACCATTATTTCGTTTCTAACCGAAGTCCATCAATTTCTCCCTGATGAAACGGCATCGTCTGTCTTGAATTACTTTCAGCAGTTCAGATGCTGTTCACCTTCAGATCTCCAATGGGAGGAAAATCTAACCTTGGTTCTAAAAGGATTCTTTGGCAACAGAGATCGGTCCTCACAGATTAGGCTTCGAGCCTTGGAAACCATCATGGATGCCTACGAAGTCGTGGATCTAGTGGGCGATGACCCCGAAGAGAGCTTCATCCCACAACTGGCTAAGAGCATCCTTCAAGATGTTTCTGAAGAGACGGATGTGCTGGTCCTTGAAGGAATCATGTCGCTCATGGTTTCAGTTGTAGTATCGTGTGACATGGAGTTATTCGACTATATCGTCGATGCCCTCCGAGGCATCGTTATTGGCGACAGGCTCAAATCACCGATTCCATCGTCAGCATCTCATAGTCCGTTCGCTCAAGGATCTTCCGAAGAACATCTGCCACAAGGGCAGTCGCCATCAAACGTGGTTGTCAAGGGCTACGTGAAGATATTTGTGCAGACTATGGATTATGACAGTGCGAAATCCTTGAGACTATATCATGCGCTGATAAACATTGTAAAGTCGAGTCACTGCGAGGTCGATGCTCGGTTGACCGCTATGAAGCTCTTGTTTAGGCTGCGTGCCGATTGGGCTAACCGAATTTTCATCGCAAAGACACTTGAGACTAATTTTGTTGCCGCCTCCTTGTGTCGAACTCCTGAAACATACGCCAAGAAGCAGGCTGAGGAGGCTGCACAGTCTATACGCTTATTAAGAAATGAACATGGTGGGTCGTCCAGGTCTGCTCGCGGTATTTCGTTCAGCCAGGGGCAAGGCCATGAAAGAGGCATGCCAGTTCGCTCTGCAAGTGTCGCTGCTGGAAGTGGCCTGCTTGGCAGTAGTGGTAGTGCAGCTCGCTATCACCAGCTTTGGAGCCTTCCGGACCCAGAGGCTCTACCTGACACCGTGACCGGCGTGTTTAGTCCAGTTCTAGTTTCCCACAGGCCTGGCTCCGCTGAACTCGTGATAGATGAAGAAGTCCAAGAGACCAAAACGAATATTGAGACTACTGCCCTCAATATTGCCGCTTGGCTCGAGGCTGTCCTCGGCTTGTTGCACGGTTGCGACTGGGAGGTGTACAGTTTTGCACTGGTTCACCTTCCATCACAACTCAGCAACCATGCCATTTTTAGAGACGCCATCCCCCAGATTCAGGAACTGCGAAGACTCATTTGCGAGCAAATCCGAACCAACTCCTTCCAAGAGCCTCCAAATGCCTCAGGATTGAGGCGAGCTGATGTGGCGATTTGTCTCTTCCACAGTTTAACGATGATTCTCAGTTACCATGATCACTTTCAAAAGGGCGATGAGGATGAAATAGTCAAAACATTTGTACATGGCATCGCCACTTGGGAGCGGAGTGCAAAATGCTGCATCCATGCCTTGTCCATATGCTGTCATGAATTGCCACTCTCAACAAGCAAGTCACTGGTTCAGCTATTGACCAAAATGTCTACTATCATCACCCAGCCGCATGTCTCCATCCATATCCTCGAGTTCCTGGCTTGCCTGAGCCGTTTGCACAACGTGTATGTCAACTTCAGAGAAGAGGAATACAAGATTGTGTTTGGGATTTGCATTCGCTATCTGCAATCCGTGAGGGACAAAAAGGCTTCCAACAGGAACAGTCATGCCAGCGAACCGTCTACCCTAGCAACCTCAACGGGTAACCTTTCGGATGCCATACACCCGAGCGCAACAGACGATTTACCACAGTACGTGTATGCGTTAGCATATCATGTGATACTTTTCTGGTTCCTTGCGTTGAAACTGCCAGACCGTGCCACATTGGTTGGTTGGCTCGTCAGAAACATATACAACGAGATTGAAGATGCGCACACAGACAACGAACAAGCACTTACTTCGATCGACTTCATGCAAAGGTATACATACGCTGACGTGGAGGAATCATCCCAAGATCCTCTCTTTACATCGGATCGATTCGGAGAGATCATAAAGAAGAGATGGTTGGTTGGTTACAGCATCGTCACCGTGAATCAGGCCACAACCACTGGCTGGGCTCAAATTGTCAAGAGACAGCCTTCAGGCACCTCGGCCTTCACGATTCGAGAAACGTTTGATCCACCACCTCCTCATCAAACACCCAATTACGTGGACATCAGCAGGGAGGGACAAGTCTCAACGAATACTATCTTACCCAGTCACATCATGGTACAACTGATGTCGTCCATCCCTCAAGGTCATGATCTAGCGCGGCCTATTCCGCTCCCTGAGGATGATGCTGTTGAAAGGGCCATTCGAGTCTTTGATCGAAGCTCTACTGTTGATGGGCACAAAGTCGGTGTCATCTACATCGGAGAGGGACAGACTGATGAAGTTGAGATTCTTGGGAATGTGTCTGGAAGCAGCGATTACATGGAGTTCCTCAACAATCTTGGCACATTGACCAAGCTCAAGGGGGCGACGTTCAACACTCATGGACTAGATCGCGAATTTGACTCTGATGGCCAGTATACCTTTTGCTGGCGAGATCGTGTCACAGAAATCGTGTTTCACGTCACCACACAGATGCCTACGAACCTGGAACATGACCCACGTTGCACAATGAAGAAACGCCATATTGGCAATGATTTTGTTAACATTGTGTTCAACGATTCGGGTCTGCCTTTCAAATTTGATACTTTCCCGGGCGACTTCAATTTTGTCCATATTGTCATTACACCAGCATCAAGGGCTTCGTTTATTGCTGCTAGAGACGCTTCCAAACATAGTCAGCCCTTTTATCGCGTTCAGGTCTTGAGCAAGCCTGGTTTTCCTGAGATCTCGCCCGCTTCAGAGATGAAGATTGTGTCACTTAAGGCTCTCCCAGGTCTGATCCGTTTGTTGGCTCTCAATGCTTCGGTGTTCTCTCACGTCTGGGCCAACCGTGAGGGCGGTGAGCATGTCAGCTCGTGGAGAAGTCGCCTCCGTGCTATCAAAAGGCTTCGGGAGAAATACACACCTTCAAAATCCGGGCAAATAACACCATCTGCCTCACAGAATTCATCTCTCGGAGGCGCGCCCACGTTACACCAACAGCAGCAGCTCCTGCCACAGGGAGATATGGCGTCGTCGCGACCAGCTAGCACCGTCCGCGATAGCTTTACGAGTCTACGTCGCACAAGTGTAGCCACCTTTTTCACAAGCACAAGTGAGCAGACCTCACATCGATCCTCAATGTTGTCATCATCTACAACAACAAACGACACTGAGATTGGTCCGTTCCACGGGCAGGATTCCCACACTGACACCGTCGACTTTTCCAAATGGGCCTAGAAATGTGCTACTAAATGGGGTGCGGGAAACGTGAAGCAAGGAGTCCTTCTAGTAAAGTCATTATGTTTTTCGAAAAAGGGTGGAGGCGTCTGTCTATATATAAGGTGTCATGGGGGGGGGTTCAAAAGTTTTTGCTCTAGGTCACACTTGATGTTTGTCTGTTCTATCCTATTTCAAATCTGTTTTCTGTCTATTTCTGCTTGCAGCCCACCTCGATATACCCTGGAGCTGTGTCTTGCTTGAAGTAGAACATTATTAGACTGCTAGAAGACATTTGATGGTCTTGCCAGTATTACTTGATAGTCCTCGCCTTAAGAAGGTGGTTGGTTGTTGGAGCAAATCACTTTTCGGAAGCCTGCAGGCTTACGCTTCCACGTACAGAGCTCATCCGACCTGATCAGCCGATAGAAAATATTCCGTCGTACAACGCTGCGTAGTTGAGAGGCTGTTGTGTAACCAACGCTCAGACTGCTTAAACCCGCCTATCAAAACCTAATATAGTGTCTCGTTGTCATAATCCGCCTACTTGCATGACTGCCTGGGGTGTTTGTAAGCCTAAATGGGCTGGCTCATGTTGATCCACTAGCAGCAAGGTAGGTCACCGTTACACAAGTGCGGCGCGTGTAGTAGTTGCGACCAAAACCTCATCCAAAAGCAGTAGGTAATTCATAAGCTTTGGTTGTTGTTTGACACCAGAACCTTGGCGGTTGGGCGGTATACGAAGATAGTAACACAGGATCAGTTGGGCTTATTTATAAGCAAATGAGAGCTCAAGGATATTGACATGAGTGAAAGAGCCAATAGGGTTTATAAGATGCATGAATTAAGGGGTTATTCTGCGTTGGCAACGAAGGGACAGTAGGAGCACTGCAGGCA
This sequence comes from Fusarium pseudocircinatum, assembly GCA_013396035.1. Lineage (NCBI taxonomy): Eukaryota > Fungi > Ascomycota > Sordariomycetes > Hypocreales > Nectriaceae > Fusarium > Fusarium pseudocircinatum. Next base: position 100,641 of record JAAOAS010000033.1, on the reverse strand, counting down.
GATCACACCTGGTGATTCGCTATCGCAGGGCTCCGAAGTTGGATGGCAAAATCCATCATAGTCTTTTGTCGCACGTCAGCCGCTGATAGAAACGCACAATCCAGAATCAGTTCATTCTGCTAGATCTCCGGTAATGTCCTAGGCGTGAAAATAGGTTGTGGATTAAAACGAGACTTGTTGGCTAATACCAATGTCTGACGAGGGCAAATAGTTGCTCTTGCATAGTGGACTTGCGCTATGGTATACCTTAGGTAGTCAAATACGCCGTCCGGCGCAGTATGCTGCCGTTCATGGTAATCTGTTGGATGGTATCGTATCGTGATGTCTTTAGATGATGTAGAAATGGAGGATATAAGTTGTAACTCCGCGCCAAGTGTCGCAAAAGCCAGATAAAAAAGATTGGTACCCAAGATAGAGCTGCGAGAGGCGTGTCCTCGGGAGCTGTGTTTTGGATTTCCGTTCATAATAAATTCGTTGAAGCACATGTCTTCCTTTCGCCGGCTGCTTTTGGCAGAAGTGTTGACCATGTTCATGTTGTGTGGCCCCTGGTGTTATAGAGATTCATTCCTACCTTAGACTTTGCGCCAAAGCTCGTTGTATTCTGCCCATTTGCAAAAGCCTGCCAAGCCTCAATGTCAGCTTGTGGTAGCTGCGAAAGTCCTGTGAACCTTACTGACCTAAAGACTGCAGCACATTTTCGTCAGATCTACTGCCATCAATAAACATCCCAACCATTCCTCTCTCACTCAGAGTCTGCCGACAAGCCAGGAGCAATCTCGTAGCCACAGAGTCACGGCGGTTGACCATATCTGGGTCTTCATCTAATCTCAGAGTCAGTCAATGTCAGATGGCACGGTTTGGATTGTGGCCGACCTTTGATGCAGATGCACGAAACTCCTCCGATGCTCTGTCCGATTGAGGCGGGCCATGGAATATCTGCGCCGCAAGGGCTGCCATTATTTGGAAAATATGTTATTGCCGCAGCAACCAGATTTTCCCCTTCGAGCCCGACTACGATGTCATTCATATAGCAACTATCCATGGTTTTGGCGTATTGGTCGTACCACCCAAACCCGTATCTCTTCTGTGACTCCTTATTTGCCATCTCAACAACCTTCTGGTAATCTGTTAGCTGGCATGGTCTGAACGTCAAGCCAGCGGAGGCCAGATCAGGAACTGGATGGTCGGCAAATCTCAAGAGCCAGTCGAGCACCCGCCGCCCGTTTCCAGGTGTGGATTCCTTCATGTTCCAACCTCGTTTTTCGAACCACTCCGTATCAGTTTCGGGTGCAGGAAGACCGTAAAGCAATCTTGGAAATGTGCTTCCAAGTTGAATGATTCCGACACCTCGAATCTTGTTAAGTTTGCTCACAACTTCGTCGTGGAGGAAGCGCCCAACACCTTGACCCCGAAAGTCTTTATGAACGATGATAGCAGCTACTGATCCAATCAGTCGATCGCCACTGCTATCCGTAAACGTTGTGAATGTTGCACAAAATCCAATGGCCTGCCCTTGATTGGGTTCTCTGACCAAGTAATGCATGGCGTATCCATCGCGTTTCAAGAGGGAACCAAGAGTTGGGCGATCTAGATGGAACTTGGAAGGCAAACATGCTTCCCACAAAGCGTGAGTTTCTGGGAGATCTCTGTCGTAGTCCCATTTTATGAGCGACCAAGCGGGAGGAGGAGGAGAGTTACCGGCCGTTGGCGTGGCCTCTGTTGTTGTCGGTCGTTCACTTGTCAAAAGAACGGCGACGGCTTGTAAGTCTGCCGCAAAGTACCCCGGACACTGAATGATGGTTGGGAAACCATACTCGCGGGCCCCCTTTTCCGAAACTTCACAGCAGGCTACAAGCACTAAGGGGCGTTCTTCACACACCTCACGAGCAACCTCGGCGAGTTCCAGCTGAAATAAACCTTCCTCTGTCGAGAAGCCAGTAAGCACGAAGATAACGACTCGTGCTCTCTTGATGAATGCCACATGAATGCTGGTAATGCCACGCTCCTTTGTATAGGGAACATGCCTGATCCATGGATGTGTGCGCGCAAGTGCTTTACCGAGGGGCTCGAAAGGGTCACTTGCATTGGCAAGACTCTGGTCTATAGGGACGGCAGCAGGTGTTAATAACAAGACCAAATCCTCATCACCTAGGTTCTTTTGAAGAGGAATCAAGTCTTGGTGATCCCATAGCAAAGTAGCCGGTGAACTCTGGCTTTGTATATTTGACATGATTTTCAACTGCGTGTAGTATCGAAACTGGCGATACAGTTACATGGCTGATTTGGAACAGTCGATGAAGCTACTCGTCTCGGTTAAGTGCGTAGCCCCCACAAGAACCCAACCCCCTTGGGCATAAATCAAGCTTCCGAAGAGTCAGTATGAAACAATGTTGGATGACGGCTTGACAAGCGTGGAGAAGAAAGATGCGCCGAATTGTTGAACTTGTCGTGAGCGACTCCGCAGATAGGGACGCCGGCGAGTTTGGACTAACTTAGTAACTAGAATGGCTCAATGATGGAAACTTATAACCGAGGCCATCTGGCTGGATAAGAAGCTCACGATGGAGGAGGGGAGGATAGATATGCTTTGATAATTTGAACCTGGACGGGTAGGATAATAAGCAATAGCAAAGCAACAGCAACAGCAACAGCAATGCAGTGAGTGAGTGATCTATAAATGCGGGTTTTGTGACGACGATGGTCTTAGGGCGCCAGTTTTGCTGGGGTCCTGCGACAGTCCACCATCCAGACTGCTGGGACTGGGACTGGGAGGAGGGTTTAAATGAGTGTGGGGTTAGATGGGACGAAGGCTGCGACACCAATTGGTACATACAGTCAAGTACCGTACTATGTACGAGCTATCAGCCGCCTCGAAGCGCCAGGGCTACACAAAGTTCTCGAGTTGCCAGGATCTGAAGGGCATCGGTCAGGATTACCTGATCAAAAACATGAGCCTCGGCCAAGGCCGGTCGGAGGTCAAGGCGGAGAGAACATCCAATCCGCGTCGATGAGCTCCAGAACGTCGACGAAATGGGATTGCCGATGGCGAGGATCCGTCAAGACGGCGGAAGACGCCCATGAGAGGCTGTCTGTCTGATGGTAACACAAAGACGCACGTCGGCAGAACCGGGTGAGCTACTTGCAGCAAAGTGACATGGATGAATGATAACGCCCCGGCACGAGGTCCAAAAACATGTTTGCCTGCCATGACTCACGGCAACCGGTTTTGAGAAGAGGAAGGAGAATAAAACAAAAGGAGACCCGGTTGCAGTGCAGCAAGGACGTAAAAAGGCGTGTAAGAGGCGTACATAGAGATTGCGCTGTCAGTCGTTGGTATACGGCTTGACACAACCATTCCAGCCTGGCTGACCCTCGTCTTGTTGACTCTGGAATAGAGGCAGCAAACTATAGGGTGAAGCCCCTCTATTCTCATTCGGGCTTATTAGGGACATTCCTGAGCGATGTGGTTTGCTGGGATAGGTAGTCGACATGTCGGGTCCGTTGACTAGATCAGGGAATAACGAGACCACGATGATATGCGGGCGGTTGCACAAGACTGTCGCACTAGATAATGTGGGAGTTATAGTATAGGCCAGGGCTGTAGCCTGACCGCCATGGAGATGTTGTTTTCTGGTGTCAGCAATCGTTTGGCTGGCCTATTGACAGCCAGGTCAGAGATGTAGGCTATTGGATCGTGCCGTAGTGGTTGTCAAGGCAAGGATGAGGAAAGACTGGTAAGAAATCGAAAGGAGTTGCATAACAACAAGTCAATAAATGAGTAAATAGATATGACCAAATGAACCCTGATCTTTTCTACCGAGCATCTAGCAATAACCTCGAATGGTGAGTTGAGGTCTTAACTTTAATGTCTACAGAGTAGGAATTAGAAATATAGGTACCTACCTAGGTAGATAGTGGCTAGAGTGGCTAAGAGCAATCAATGTCAATGAAAGTTACGGCAGGGACGGGCCGTTTCTACCATGTAAGGGTGTAGGCAAGCTTCAAAAACCAGGTAAATCTGCCACACGCAGTGTAAACTCAATTTATCTTACCTTGATAGATCCAATGATGGTTGTCTGCCACCTCAACGGCCCAAGGTTAGTGTAACCGTGTTACTGATGCCGCGGCAAATGGCGGCCAGGCGAGTTCCTACATGTACCTTGGGAAAGAAACATGGATATGTCATAGCACTGCGCGCCTGAATGATTAAAATGCATAGCGAGATATGCTCAGCAAACATAACATAATAGAATAAGGAAATAAAGCATCAAGATACTATACTGAGTATATGTGGATCTGCCATAATAAATCTGGGTACACGTCTATACCAACATCGTACCAGGTGCTGGTGAAGAATGAATATCAATAGGTAGAAACTTGTAAAAGCACTGCACCAAGGCGTGACGTCGAGAAACGTCATGCTCAACAAAAAATACACCCCGAATTAGGAAGAAAAGGTCCTGAAAACCATTGAACACATTGTTCAGAATTGAGGTTAAAATAAGCTTCGTTCATATGTCTCCATCTGTCCAATGTTCAACGACTTTGAGGAAGTACCTGGGTTTCATATAGATTCTAAGTCAACATGTCAGCAAACCCAATATTTCTTCTGCATGAAAACAACTAGCCAATATCAGGATTGTTATGCATGCTTCTCTGATCATATCTGCTCAATCCTCCGCGTTGTAAATCTTCATATATTGGTACTCCTCGGGACAGGGGACCAAGAAAATATCAGACCACCAAATAGGGTATCCAAATAGCCTTACCAAAAGTCTCCTAAACTTAGCAAAAGATATCCTAAACTTAGCAAAGATATCCTAAATTTAGCCAAGATAGCCTAAGCTTATACTAAATTTATGCTTAGGTACCCAAATCTTTTCATCCTTCAGGATTAAGGTCCTAATAAGTCTCCTTTATTGGGTATCCGTACTATACATGGACGGACGGACCTACAACTTCATGCCCCGCTCCGAACGAAACCCACTCTAACCCCGAAAACCGCAAACGCGTCTCCTTGGCCGACGCGTCTTCCGTTTTCCGGGGGCACCCCACTCATTCACTCTCAACCCAAGGTTGCCGCTCGGCCCCGGAGGATCGCATGTATGTCTCTTTGCTTGACATCTACTGAGTACTGCAAACCCAGAAAATTCGTCAGCATATGGAGACGGATATAGATCCCGCCTCGGCGGGCCACCAGGAGATTCGTCTTCTCGTGGATGAAGTTATTGAATGTGAGACTGCCCGAGCAATGTACAAAGGCTTTGACTTATATTCCATTAGCATCCAAAATACCCGCCAAAACACGCGCGACCAACGTCAAGCCTACTATTGCTAGCCTTACCTCACTCTCATATGAATGGGGCCTTTTACCTGAGACCCTTGATGATCTCATTATTCTCGTCACAACTCCAAATCACCTTGACCAAGCAAGCCAAGCTGCTATCATCCGAAACCTGTATCCCGTGGCACCTATCTCTCGAAAGTCTGTTCTTCAAGTCATCTCGTGCCTTGGACATGGAGCCCTCAAGCCATCTCTTACTCTACAGGCTGCTCTTCTCAAGTGGCTCATTACAGTGCACCACACTTTGGAGTCACCACAAACGCTTTCTCAAACCTACTCGGTTCTGTTTAATCTTCTCGATACCGCAGCCACTCGGTCAGTTTCCCTTTCTTTGTCGTGAGTGATTCACTAACTCTCACCAGACCTAACCTTAGCCACCTCCTGGCTCTCATTACCAGGCGCAAGCATGTTCAGCCTTTTAGAATACAAGCCTTGTAAGTATTACAGATCAAAACGCCTGGCCAGTCGTTTACAAATCACAGGCTTAGCCTTTCCCGGCAAACTGGACATGATCCGTCCTTGATCGGCCTTCTAAGAGTTTTCAAAGACTATTACCCCGAGGTTATTGTAGGAGACGCGGTTCGGGGCAAAGCATCCTCCTTCAAGGCTCGTTCTCACATGTCTTTTCACTACTGCTCTTACTGATTATTTACTAGCACCCCGATCCGCAATGGCGAGCAAGGCTGGACGAAATCCAGGATGCACATTTTCATCAAACAGAAAAAGGCACATTACGGCCTCGAGATGGCTTCCGTGTCCACCGTCCTATAGGGCGGAGTACTAAAAGCAGAATTATCCCTGTAGTCCACACGTCTTATGTGTCAGAGGTTCGTCTGCAACAACGTGTTGTGCTGGGTGAGTAGAACTAACCTTGCTAGAATGCGGTTACATTAGAGGAAATCGAGAATGTTGCTGGGTTTGTCAAGAATCTTGACAAGCTCGAACTCCCCAATCAACTAGTGGCTGTTCTGGCAGATCCTTTGTTGCAAAAGCTTATGCTTCTGAGGCCAGACAGCGAATCTGAACAGAGACTGGCCAACTGGCTCAATGGGGTTCTGCAAGATGTTCGTGATGGCGATGCAGATGAAAACACCTTTTTCGACATGCTGGACATCCTACGGGAATATGTCATATCTATCAAGGTATGTTTCTTGTTAGCTTGGCCAAGGGTAAATCTGACCAGGTCCAGAATCTTCCTCCTCTCCTACTCGACTTCTTTGCACGCTTTCTTCCACTCTGGGATGGCTCTGGACGTCGCGATGCCATGTTTGAGATCTTATCTTACTCCCCATTACTGGGCTTCAAAGGTCAGTATAAGCTGCTCCAGACTACCTCGCTACGCTAACACCCTCCAGAGCTGTACAAACACATCTTCCAACCCCTTGAAGCTGCAACCCTTGATAATACCCCGGAATCTCTGCTAGCGCTTCTCGCCCTGTATAAGAATCTTCTTCACCACTGGACAGTCCTGCTTGAATCCAGTGACACGGTACCAGATCATGCCAGTGTTACTATCACGGCCTTGGTGCGACACGTTAACCCACTGGCCCTCACACTCTGCCAAACATGTCCTTCTGTCTCATCACGTTCTGCAATTCTTGACTTCTATGAGCAAAACGCCAGACTCGTTAGCCACCAGGTCCTCAAGCACTACATTTGCATCGAACTACCCCCTTCATCCCTCATTTACATACTCTTCTTCAGCAGTTCTGCGGCCGTTGTCTCACGTATGTGTGCTATTCTTGCCTCTTATAAGAAAGGCTTCGAGATGGCCATGCTTACCAGGCCTGATCGTGAGAAAAGCAAACGCATTGACTCCTCATCATATAACAGGACTTTTGTCGGCCTTTTCAATGGCTACCTTATGGACATGTGCAATTGCTTTTGGCGTGGCAGGGCTTTTACTAACAGTGATCCTAACGCACTTGGATGTATGATCCCGAGGAGCCTCGTGCCTGTTCTGTCGTCGTATGTGACTTCTGTGGACGAAGCTCAAACTTTAGCATCTCTCTTCTCATTGTCACACTCCCCAATCCTGAGCCTACAAAGCAGACTATGTATTAGAGGTCTAGAGGATGCCGAAGTCGATAGCGATTCTTCCTTGCGTATCAGGCATGAAGGACCGCCGACACAGAGTAGCCTTGGGCAATTGGCAAGTTCCGGGGGTTTACGCATCTCGTGGCAGGATTATAGGGTCAAGGTGCTCGAGGCGCTGACTGCTAGAGAACTCGGGGGCATTACAGATCTTTTGAAGAACACGATGACCGTTCTGAGGAAAGCAATAGACGGCGAGGGCAGCTCCAGGCCAACCACATCGCAGTCATTTCAATGAATGATGATAAGGAATTTATTATCTTGTCCTTTGTGCCATATGTTAAATTATGATCAGCCTGGCCTAGTTTGGCCACAAAAGCCCGCGCTCTTGGTTGAAATTTACCGTGCCAAGCACTTCCTTTATCATATCGTTCCGTCGTCATGCACCAAGTGTTGAAAAGAACAAACGCTATAGAATACAGGGTTGAGAACTGTTTCCCTTTTGAGTTGAACGCCATGAATGAGTGACCAATACCACCAAATTCTCCCCCTATTGCGACCCTGCGCCGAGCAATGCAGTTGAGTGCTATCCGTCTTTCCGAACTCCAAGCCGAAAACAAATGAAACCCGGGGCGATTGTTAAGAATGCCCCTAAGTAAGAAACTCCGCAAGGAATAGTCTAGGCTTCACGCTGCTTCGACTCGTCGCCATAACCACCGATCTGGATGCCTCCAAACCCGTAGGTCTTGCCTTCAGGGCCACGTTTCATGTTGCTCCGTGGCCCTCGCTCCTTCAAGTCCTCTCGAAGCCAGCTCAGGACGAGCTCTCCGAGACGGCTATTGCCAGAGGCACCCACAGTACCATCGATGGTGGCGAGCATCTTGTCAGCCTCGTCCCACTCCTTGACAGTACCAAGGTGCATATGGGCAAGATGAGTAGGCCAGCCAGCGAGGTTATCCAGAATATGAGTAGCGTAGACGATGGTACACTCTCGAATCTCCGTCTCGCGCTTGAGCCAGGCCAGAAACTCAGCGCGGCTCAGAACGTCGAGATCGACAGTGATCTCGTCGAGGAGTAGAACCGTCCAAGGTCTCAAGAGACCCATGGCAAGCTGGACTCGGCGACGCTCACCATCTGAAACAGCATGCATACGCCAATTAGTGTCGACATCAAGCATCGCGACGAGCTCGTCTCGTCGATCAGGGTATGCATCGCCACCAACAGAGCGAAGCAACTCATTGACGCCGATGTCGGTTCGAACAATGGGGTTAAGAACCCATTCCAGACCAAGATAAGTGACACCCTCAAGACCCTCTTTGAAAGGATCTACACCGCAAATAGAGATGGTGTCACTGGGCGCAAGACGTTTGCCGGCAAGAAGACGAAGCAGAGTTGTCTTACCAGCTCCATTAGCACCGATCAGAAGGGTACGAGACCGCGGAGGGAGATCCAAAGTGATGTTGTTGACACCAGTCGAGTAGTCGGGAAAAGTGTATGAGAGGTTGTTGACTTCAACACGGGGAGGCTTAGGAGGAGGTGTCATGATGAAATCAAGATGTGGTGACGCCTTGAAGGAGAGGACGAGGGGGCCAAATTGAGAGGTTACGATAATGGGAGGAGGATTGAAAGAATGTCTAGAACATAAACCTGAGAGGATATGATATTTATATAATCAGATAGTACGTGTCATGAGAATGGCGAGTCAGAGATTTCTGTTCCCCCTCCAAATTAGGTACAATACGAAGAAGATTTTGGTGACCTCAGCCGGTGACAGGCGGGATCCGTTGGACATGAGGATTCCTGCCTGCCGTCCTGAACCCCGCTATCGTTTACGGCCGCACTCCACTATCGTTATCGTTTCCAGTTAGTAAACCCTCCGCCTGAGATCCAGCACGTCATGACACCTGAGACCCATCGAGTCCCTTATTAGTGGAACTCTTGCCCACTAATGGGCCCTATCAGTCCCCTTATCCGCTGCCTAGCCACTTTACGCCAATTCGCGTCTAATCGCGGACCAAAGCTTCTTCACGCGTTTTCATCCTATAGCTGGAAGCTTCAGTTTGACTCTTTGCCAAGCCAACGGCACGACTACGATACATGACAGAACTTGTCACTACCTGAAGTGTCCAGGACTTCCTTCAGACGCTTCATTTGCACCGTCGACCTGCAAATACCTCCATTTCTGGGCCACTCAACATGGTGACCCTCGAAGATGTCAAAGGAAGCCTCTTGCGAAAGCCTTCGTAAGCTGTGTTGAGACTCATTCAAGCAAGCATTGGACTAATTCGAATCCCTCAGCGAAACTTCTCACCAAGTCCCTACCCGGAGTGCCTCCGTTTACAAGCCCCTACAATCCTTTGTCCTCGACAAGCAACGTTCTTACCAGCAGCAGTATGGCGACATGTACTTTTTGCGCCTCACCAAGATAAAACCAGCTGTCGATAAAGTAGCCGCGGAAGCTTGGACAGGCACAACGATTGGTGAAGAGGAGGCACAGAGGGTTGAACGAGTGCTTGATGTCCGGCAGGGAGAGCTGTGCTGGGTAACTGGCACCGTATACATGGAGATGCCACTGAAGCCGAATATTCTGGAGGACGTGTCTAAGGATGTATGCCATATTATGGCCGACCGACTATGAAATGGAGTGCTAATATGTCCATAGCGTTGGATCTCCGCCCCAATTCTAACACCGAAATATTTCTCCCAAGACGACCAGGTCATGCTGGAGGATGAGTCTGGCCGCATCAGGCTGGTTGGCGATGTGCTGAAGACCGTAAATTTGGTCACTGGATGTATTATTGGGGTTATGGGCACCGAAAATGCCAACGGCGAATTAGAGGTCATTGACATCAAGTTCCCTGACCTTCCTCCGCAACCTGACCGTTGGAGCCTTTCGAAGCCCAATTCAGAAAATGCCAAGGCAAAGGACGAGGATGAGGATATGGCCGATGCCTCTGAAGCCAAGAAGGGCAACAGCAAGATTGCTATTATTTCTGGCTTGTCTTTCTCAGGTACTGATGCTTCTCACACCCTTGAGCTTGAACTCCTCTCCGAGTACTTGCTTGGTGAAGCTATGACCCCTTTAAGCCAGGTCGACGTCTCTCATATTAGCCGCCTTATCATAGCAGGAAACTCTATCTCAACAACAGACCGCAAACCTCCTGCTGCAGACGAGGCGCTCCCGGAAAAGAAAGCCCAGAAGAAGTACGGCTACGACGCCAGCGCCTACAACCCACTCCCCTCCCAACTCTTCGACGCGTTTATCGCCGAACTTCTCCCTTCCATTCCTATCACGATGCTCCCTGGTGCTCAGGATCCCGCGAACGCTAGTTACCCGCAGCAACCCGTGCATCCAGCAATGTTCCCTTCGGCACGAGCGTATGCCCGTGACCCAACAACTCCAGCCACCCAACCAGGCTGGTTTGACACTGTCACAAACCCGTGGGAAGCGGAGCTCGAAGGATGGAGGTTTCTTGGTACTGGTGGCCAAAATGTTGACGATGTTTTCAAGTACGTTGGCAGCGATGACCGTCTTGGCATGATGGAAGCCATGTGTCGTTGGCGTTGCTGTGCCCCGACTGCACCCGATACACTATGTGAGCACTGACCAACCAAACTTTGATGTCCCGAAGCTAAAACATTGCATAGGGAGCTACCCGTTTCAGGATGATGACCCTTTTGTGATGCAGACTTGCCCTCACCTCTATTTCGTCGGCAACCAGCCACACTTCTCTACCAAGGTTATCCACGGACCTGAGGGTCAGTCTGTGAGACTTGTGACCGTACCGAGTTTTGCAGAAACAAAGGAACTGGTTTTGATCGATACAGAAACACTCGAGGTGGAGAGGGTCAAGATATCTACAACATAATGGGATCAAAGGACGGACATGGTGAATAGAATAGGTATGGCGAGATACCCCGAACCGTAGTTGATCAAGTACGCTAAGCTATCCGTGAGCAAGTTGATCTATCATCCATCTGTCCATTTCTTAGCAAAAGTATTCTCCTCGACTTCCCCCTTACTCGCTGCTTCCACCAATATACCAATAGAAATCCGTCTTAAGGCTCATAGTCCGACTCCTCGTCTTCCTCTTCTCCCTCTTCTCCCTCTTCTCCCTCACTCTCCTCCGACTCATCATGGTCCTGGATGTGGAAATTGTCTCCATCATCGTCAGTCGCTCCAGATGGAGCACCACTAGCGCTTCTCTGCTTGCTACCGTCGTCTTCGGCGCACTTCTCGCAAACCTGGCGAATGAATTTGCTGAGCTGAGCCATCCTCTGGTGGATCAAACAAAGCTTGTTGTAGCGGAAGTTCCTCATCTTAGCATCCGTGTGGAAAAGGTCACTACTCTGACCTTTGACGTCTCTGTCATTGCTTTCATCCTTTCTTTTGTCCTCACGCGCTTGCAACACGAGTTGCCTGTGAAATCGCAGTTGGTGGGTACGAAGAATGAGATCAGTTGAGGAGGGCCAAGCACCATTGTTGAGAAGCTTGTTCACGATCTGAACTTGTATTTTCTCACAAGGTAGTGCCCTTAATGCGATCATCAGCTCCGAGGTTGGCTCGAAAAAGTCGACAAAGGTAAACTTGCCATGCTCGCGCCTGGGGCTGATGACGATCTTGAGCGTGTGGATGTTGGCATTATAAGGGGTCTTGGCAAACATCTTGATAGCATCGACCATGAATTCCTTAGTAACTGCATTGGAGCGACTGGGGTCAGCCTTGACCGTGATGAAGCGAAAATACTGAGCGTATTTGACAGTGTCGATAGTCCCAGGCTCGTGGACAGGTAGTGCCAAAGGATTGATGTCTCTGTTGGCGATGTTTTCCTGGTCTCTCATGCCAGGCTCAGGGACATATACGTCGTCATTGACTAGGTCCTGGATATTGGCCATCCCGTGATATTGAGTAGGCGCATCCCGAAGAAGGTAGAGAAAGATATTTTCGCCGTACATGACGCCTCTCGCTTCGACAAAGACTTTCTTGCACACCAGGAGGATGCTGATGTCTAGGCCAGGATTCTTTCGCTGGTACACGCGCCTCCAGCTATCATAAACAAGAATAGGGTTGTCCGACAAAAGAAGACCTCGATAGATTTGTTCACGAACCTCGGCGGGAAGGCCCATGAAGCTGAGACGTCTGGGGTTCTTGACCTTGATCCTGATAGGGAGTCTAGGTCGAGGCTCTGGAGCCGGGGAATTGCGGATAGCACCGCGGCGACCTCGTTGAGCACGGGCTTGATAACGGGCAGCAATGGGATTGATGTTCTTTGGCAGCAGTAGCAGAGCCCTACATCGACGCGAACCTGGATCCCGTTGGTAGGCGTTGGGGATAGCAGGAGGGGGTGCCGTCTCATCTTCGTCAAACGACTCTCCTTCAGGAGTTGCCTCGCGTGGTCCCCAGACGAATTGACTGATGGGAATTCCATACTCCTTGGTGAAATCTTTCAAGAGCGGTGCTTCGATGATCACCTTGCTGTTGTCGGACGCCTTGACTAGCTGTGAGTCTCTGTTGGGCTGAGGCTTAAAACGCTTCTTAGGAGGTTCGTTTCTGGCGGCCATTGGGCTTCTCTTGTTTCCGATTGAAACGGCTGAGTCGCTCGAGGAAGATGGGCTACGTGGTGCAGACGGGCTACCTGAAGAAGATGAACTGCCTGGGGACGATGACCGGGTCTTAGATCGAATGATCTGGCCAACTTGAGCCCTGGCCATCGTTTTCTGCTTGACATTGCACGTGGGCGCCATGGCGTGCAATGTAGGTGCAGAATATTGAAAGAGGTGGATAGCTTTGAGTGAAGCTGATAAGGGAAATGAATTGAGTAGTGTTGAGCAGAGAAGATGTGGTGTTGTGGGGAAGATGTGAAGAGATGAATGTGGAAGAAAGGAAGAGGACTCTTTTGTATTGAGATAAGGGGCTAGTGATTCACTACTAACTTCCAACGAACACTGGATGAAGAGGCACTGGCTTTGATAAGTTAAGCAACCCGTATCATAATTTCAGCCATTTTTCGTCACTCTGTTTTTCGGTTGTTCCAATTTGGCTGATCAGCCCCGTTCTATGTTGAAGATGTACGAAGAGCACAGACAGGTGTTAACGTTGCTATATCGCTAGGCTGAAGCATGAAGTCGACTTCAGAACCAGGCCTTGGCAAACGTTCAGTGGCGGCAACGGGATTGAAGTAACTGACACCAAGAAGAGATTGGGCGCAATGTAGTCGCAACTGGGTGCCAGTCTTACCACTACCAAACGTTGAGAGCATAACAGGCGAATCTTGACAAAAGGCTAGATACAAGATAAGCACGATAGGTTAGAAGAGACGAAGGACATATTGTGAGTTTGGCATCTCAAAGGCATGACACCGCATCAGTGGGTGATTACAGGATCAAGTGATTTACCATGCCAGGGAGAACTGATAGAATCATCCAATGAATTACAGAAGTCCAAGGGACGATACCGAGGCCATTATGGAGTGTATCAAGGCTGTAGACGACACAATCACCGACAGGGAGCTTTGGCAAGTGTTGTGAGACCCGGGCTTTAAACTCTAGCTCACGCCCATGAAGCAGGGCCTCATGAACGCTTGAGGAGCCTGGTTCAATGATCCTTACCACTGGGTGTCTTCCAACGATTGCTTCAGTACGAAGTTCTCAGCGCACTATCATAGCAAACGCAGGTTTCAAGGTCGTAACGCTTCTATTTCCACATTGCGTTGGATGAAATACGTCTGAATGAATCTTCCTAAAAGGCACCAGCGATTCCAAGTTAAGAGGGTCAACGGCTTTTGAACCCTTTGCATTTCTCTATATGTGCCTGGTGTGAGGCGACAGCATCCCCCTTGGAATGACTGTCGCTCATCGTATGAACGAATATGTTAAGCCAGCTCGATGGTTGTAAGCCGAATTCAACCTTGTAGATATTCTAGGGTCATATTACATATCTAGGTTAAAGGGGAAGTAAACTCCCAAGGGGAGGAAAGGAAACTCAGGACCTTGATCCTAAATGATAAAAAGACTTAGGTAACTTAGTATAAGTTTAGGGTCAGCTTAGGATGAGTTTAGGATGAGTTTAGATTGCCCTTTGCTGAGTTGATTTTGATACCTTATATTAAGATCTGATGTTTTCTTGGTCCCTGAGGACTTCCTCCTTCATCTGACTCAGAGAGTCCAAGGCTAGAACCATTTCGAAGGCTTGAGATGCACTTATCACTGTGTTTGCGCCTTTCGTTTGGCAAGTGGATACAGTCTAGGGAAATATTTGGGGGTTCAAGCCAAACTCCGCAGTGCGCTAAAAACATAAATTCAATAAGACCCTCGACAGCGTCTACGGAGTCTTTGTGGTTCTGACTTGGCACCTAGGCATCTGTAAAAATAAATACAGCCTTTTTCTATTGACTCTTTGTCTCTTCACATTCAAGAGACTCTGACCATAACACGCTGTTCCCCCGAGTCGCCTTTCCTTCAATCCAACCTTGATTGATCATTAGAGTCAAAGTGGCAACAGGATAGCATCTCAAACTGTTAGCAAAGGCGATTCAACACAATTTTCATCATGGGCTCCCTTGGCTCCGATGCAAAGCTACCATGGATCCGAACACCGTGTCTCTTGAATCCTCAACTGTCCCGCGTGGCAGGCTGGTGAGCTTCACCGTCACGGCTTAGATCAAACCAACTAACAGCATCTGAGCAATGTATACCTTAAGCTTGAGAATCTTCAACCCTCAGGCTCTTTCAAGTCTCGCGGCATTGGAAACCTTATGACCCAAGCGGCTGCTGCTGCCACAGGCCCGGTCCACTTCTACTGCTCATCTGGAGGCAACGCTGGTCTGGCATGTGCAACTTCTGCCCTCTCTCTGGGCCAAAAGGCGACTATCGTAATTCCTACCATCATTACTGAGCTAATGAAGGGCAAGCTTCTCGACCTTGGGGTGGAAGTACATCAAAAAGGCAAGAATTGGGCCGAGTGTGACAAGTATATGCGTGAGGAGCTATTGGCAAATGATCCCATGGGCATATATGTCCCGCCCTTCGACGATCCTCGGGTTTGGGATGGTGCAGCAACTATGGTTGATGAGATCCGAGATCAACTTGAAGAGCCCATCGAGGGGATTGTCTGTAGCGTCGGAGGCGGCGGTTTGATCAATGGCCTGATGCAAGGCGTTGAGGGCCTTCCTTGGCAAGACAAGAAACCAGTTGTCGTGGCCGTCGAAACGAAGGGGGCAGACAGTCTCAATGCAAGTGTCCTTGCCAAAGAACACGTAACACTTCCTGAGATGACCTCGATCGCAACGTCTCTAGGCGCCACTAGAGTGTCAGAGCAGACTTGGAAATGGAGCCAGCATTCTTCGGGTACTATGAAGAGCCTCGTTGTATCTGATGCGGATGCTGCCATTAGTGCCGTGCGCTTCGCTGACGATGGGCTGCATTTGGTTGAAGTCGCTTGCGGTGCTGCCCTGGCTCCCGCTTACCGTGGGGATCTGAGAAGAGTGCTGGGACAGGGCATGTCCGACGAGGAATGGGGTAAGAAGAACGTGGTGATTGTGCTTTGTGGTGGCTCGAATGTTACTCTGGGCATGCTCAATGAATATCGGGATAAGTATCAAGGGGAATCATCAATCAAGATTTGAATGAGTCCATAGAACATACACATAGAGACGGGAGTAAATAATAGACGGTTAATTATCAGAACTTCCTCGCAAGCTGCGTATCGCTGACCGTAATTTCTGACTCCTGTCGCCAGCCAGGTCCCTTTTGTTGCGCCAAACTCCCAGATGCCCTCCCGCAAATCTAACGTTTGCTCGCACCCCCTCTACCCTTTGCAGTTCCCTTTTCTGCCTTGGCCTGGTCTACAAACTCTTTCATGATCTGGTGTAAATCGGGATTCTTTCTGGCAAGAAGTAACACATCATCTGTTGCCACTGTGGACCGTCCAGCGTGATTGCTGAAGCTCTCCAGATCTGTGGCAACGTTTTCTGTTTTTCAGTCAGCACCCTCCCTCGATACTAAAGTGAGAGCGGTTATTGTTGTTTACCGATTTGTGTCCAGACTAGCTCTGTGAGTGCACCGATGAACTGTGGTGTTGCATTTCGGTTACGGCGTAGAGACTCCTCATCGACTATTTGACCAACTGCGTACCACAAGGCAGCCTTGAGGCGCTACATTTAATTGATTAGCTAACCGTGGGACATTGCCAGAAATGAAGCAAGAGTTTCCTACCTCTCGATCTTCGTCACTGGTTGTGTCTGCCATCTCGATGATTGTTTGATGAAAGATAACGAACTACTAGGCACAGAACGTGTTCGGACGCGTTGTGGGGTAGTAGCATGCTGCATCAAGCGGCTGGCGGGGTACGCAACTGGACGACGACAGAACTTCACTGATAATTCGATGGAAGGTATAAGTTATAAAGGAAACTCTCTGCCTGAAATCACGAATACGAATTGAGAGATGAGAGAAGTAGTCTATCAGTATGGAGCTGATAGTGATGTGTTCGGGATGACCACAGATGTTGTGCATTTGTCTTCTGTATACGATTTGCCAGATAAAGCACATAGTAGATAATAATTGGTGATGCTTCTTGAATGTCAATGTCAGGAAAAGGAAACAATTCCGACTTGCTTGTAAAGATGTCTCTCTGCCTCCTAACGTCAAGTCTTCCTAGTTAACCAGGTACCCAGTAGGGGTACCAGGCTCTCATGGCAACGAAGTTGTAACATAAATCAAGGGTGTTGAAGAAAGAGCATGGCTAATGCAGGGACATTCGGATTCTTTAGAACCTTTAGCTTGAGGGCATACCCCTGTCGTGAAGTTCGGGACCTGAGCAGTTCTTCATCAACCTTTTGGCAGTTTTTGAACCCCTCTGTCCATCTCTTCTTGTTCAGTTCTGGTTTTACAGGTAAAGCTTTCAGTTGAGTTGATCTCCCGGTTTCAGTCGTCACTGGCGTTCAAGTTTTTTCAAGCTTGACATCATCAGAGACCTGAGACTGATGATCGACAATGGGTATTCTGCTCCACCGAACATGGGTGACTATACCGGCATGTATATTATCCATTTTCCCATGTTCACGCCATAATTGACGAAGAAATCTATTCACTTGTAAGTTCCAATCCTCTTCTTCCTCCTGCTTAAGAACGGTTCTACTGGACAATGAGGTAGGTAGGTACGCAGCTGAAGAAGAAGCTGTCCCCAATTCCATCTCATCCAAGCCACAACACGCCAGCGTCTCCACTAACGAAACAAAGGCTGTGCACGTGTTGCATCCAATCATACACATGCAAGCCACACACCCAACGTCGTCATCACCAAATTCGGCTGGCTTAGCATCGCCACTCTTAATGCGATCAACAGAAACTCGGCCACTTCCACACAATCAGATGCTTTGCAATGGCGCTGGGAGGGATCCCAGCTACGTAATAATGGATGTCTTGCGCAAGCTTAGTCCCCATACGCAAGAAACCACTTAAACCCCGAATTCCTCACCCAGTTTACCTGTCCCCCTCCACGAACCTTAATCCTCACATCTCTCGTTATTTTCTTGACAATATTCGTATAATCCTAGGCTACCATGGGTGCCAAGTCAGGAACCGCTCTCAAGTTCCTTCAATGGTTCATTCGTGGCATTCAATTTGCCTGTGCAGCCCTCATCCTTGCCATTTACTCCTACTTCTTAGCCACGCTCCATAACCACAACCTTCACATCAGCGATACCATCCGCGCCGTGGAAGGTATCTCTGGTGTAGCTGTTCTCTACACTGCTGCAGCTCTGGTACTTGTCTGCTGTCTCGCTGGTCGTACACTTTCTTCTCTCTTGGCCATCATCTTGGACGTCGCTTTCATCGGTGCATTTATCTATGTTGCTGTTGCCAACAAGGGTGGTGCCAGCAGCTGCACTGGCTATCTAGACACTCCATTTGGCAAAGGAAAGGCTGGAAACACTGCTGAGGGAAGTGATGGATTCACTGCTTTGCCGAGTTACCGCACGGCCTGCAAGCTCCAGTCTGCTTGTCTAGCTGTTTCTATCATTGCCATGTAAGCCAGAAATCTAGACACAACCATACCGCAACCTAACTGACTTTTCAACAGTATCTTCTTCATATTCTCCATTGTGATGGAGGTTGCCCTTGCTCGCCACCACCGCAAGGAGAAGCGCTTCGGCCCCAGTCCTGCTAACGATTACACCTCGGGCTATGGTGCTAAAGGTGGGTTCCTGGGCCGTATTTTCCGTCGTCGCAAGGCTGCTGCCGCCGAAGAAGGTCATGACTTGCCGGAGCATACTCACCCTGATCAGCTCGATGCATATCGCCAGAGCCACACCACAGATCGCACCGCCGTCAACAATTACCCTGACAATACCTACAACAAGTACGATAACACCGGCTTCAGTTATCAAGACCCCAAGTATGGGCGCCAGGACGGTTATGGTCAGATTCACTACCCTGAGCCTGAGTATGGCGTCACTCAACCGCCCGCTCGTGAGACTGAGAATCCAAACTATCGCTATGAAGACGGTGTTTACGATCGCACTTAAATCAGAACAAAAGATACTGGAAATCCCAATCGGCAAACTGCACAGAATGATACCCGGAATGTTGCTCCCGGCAAAATTAACATGTCGCTCATCAACATTCACATTACCAATGTTAGATAATAGGGGTTGAATAGCCCGCTTAATGATTAATCATATGCATTTTGATCCTTTCAAACCTGGGATAATAGTGATGAGCCGTTTCCCACCGATGAACGTGCAATTCAAGGCTGGGCTACTCACACTTTCTTTTTGCCTTGAACTCAAATCTCTTGGTTTATTTTGTCTCCAGGGTCTTTCGCCGCTTGAACTACTTTATACTCATCTGACAGGCTGGTGCCTTCCCTTTAATCTCTTCCATGTCCATATCATCGCAGAGCCAAGCCTCAATAGGAATCAGAGAGGTTGAACTGTTACATCCCAGACCAAAAAGCTGATGTAACGGGAAACTCACAAACTACGAGTCTCGACGGAAAGTAAACAAACAACTCGCTGTTTGTCAATCGCCAACCAACCAAAAGCGCCCAAGCAAGAACCCCTTTGTGTAACAGTGGAGGCTTACCAGACCTCACCCGGCTCTAGTTCGCTCATCCCATCGTCGCCTCCCCCATCTGTCCAATTCAACTCCAGCTTCTCAAGTTCCCTAGAGAAAAAGTCCTGCTCGTCTCGCATAGCAGCTCTGATATCTGGTGCGATCTTGTCTGGGTATCGGCGAAGGTTAAGCCAGTGCGTTAGGCTGCGCAATGCTTGTTCTAGGGGGAGCGCTGCGTCGACTTCGGCATCAACGTCACTTCCCGCAAGCCATTCGTCCTTCAGCTCCGGCCGACAGTGTAGATATATCGCCGTGATCACCCGCATGTTGCTCTGGCGCCACTTACGGCCGCAGTAGGGAACTTGGTTCTTGAACAATTTAAGTGTGTAAAGGCGTAATTCTGGTTGAGGTACTTTGAGAGACTTCCTAAGGATTGTTGACGACTTGTATTGGACAAGCAGCAAGTTTCGGTGTGCTTTGTTTTTGCAAATCTTTTGCATCACTCTCAAGTAATTAATGAGGGAGAAGAAGTTGCGGCGCGAGAAGTCCGTGATAGGCTCTATCGGTTGTTGATTAAGGGGATAGCCAAGCTCGTCTACTTCGGGTCTCGTTGAAGAAGCGTGGTCATCGCTGTTGGAATCTGTGTCATCGTCGTTTTGCGCAGTTGGTGATCGTCTTCTCCTAATTGGCGGGGGTGCAGCCTCGTCTTCACTCTCTTCTATCTCTTCGTCATCCCCTTCATCTTCTTCCTGCACCGAGTCTGCAGCTGCCTTATCTCTAGATTGCGACAACAGGTTACAGAAATGGAAGAAACTATGAATATTAGTAGACTGATTCTCAACTCCTAAGCATTACGCCATACCTATTTTCAGCGCGGTCCATTTTGCTATCGACCACTTGCTGAACATCTTGATGAGCAAAGAGCTTGAGGACGAGAGGGACGTAGTTAGAGTCCAATAGAAGTTGCGTCATATACTCAAATTTGAGGACATCTATTTGATATCAGTAAAGCAGACAATCGAATAGACTTTGTCAACATACGAGAAACTCTCAGCCATTTCAACAGGAGTATGAGAATACCAGTCATGGCTTTGGATGTGATTTCCCGAGTCCTGGCGGCGTCAACTTCTTCTAGAGATAAATCAGGTGTCGGTGGTTTGGGGAGGCTTTGTCCGGGCAACTCCTGCTGCTGTCTGTTCGCCGAAGGACCGCCGTTCATGCCAGGATTGTTGCCTCTACCCATTCCTGGCGGTGCTTGTTGAGGCTGCTGTGCGACGATTGCTGTCACGTTAAGAAGAATCGGCCGCAGCAGCACTATCACAAGCGATTGGAGGTGAGGCAGAGCATCACGCTAAACGTCGTTAGCATCTTCTCCATTTTCATGGTTCGTGTTTACCACCCACATAGAACTTTTCAACAGCAGCAAGCCGTTGCTTGTCTCGTTCAGACAACAGCTCTGGTCGAGGACCATAGTCAATCTCAGGTTCAAGAGCGATGGGATGCTTTCTCTTCTCCTCTGCTTTTGTCTGCGCTTTTACCGCCTTCAGAATCTCTTGCTCTTCTGCCGAAAGCTCATTAAGGTCTAGACCCTCAATCTCATCGTCATCATCATTGTGGTCGCTATTATAACCACGCTCGAACTTGAGAAATCGCTCGCGCTCTTCCCAAAGCTGGCGAGTCGCTCGCGTCATCCTGACTCGTTTTGAGAATAACTCTCCAGCTTCAAGGATGGAAGCGGGAATATCGCTCCCTTCCCACTTTCGACCTACCAGAGCATGTTGGAGACCGGAAGGGCCTTTCCCACCAGCAAAGTTGCTCGACGCATCTAAAGGAGGGTACATGAATGGGAAATTCTGGTTTGTTTGATAGTTCTGTTTCTTGCCTCCCTTTCCGTTAACCGCTGGAGAAGGGGGTGGTGATGGCGCCGGGGTTGCAATGTGTACTGGCTGGTCAAGGATTGAGGTTCCTCCACTGTGAACCTGGGGTGGCGCGGGAATGATACCGTTAGCGCCGTTGTTCCTGGACACTTGACTCGAGAGAGGGGGTAATAAAGAGGTGTTATCTGCTTCAAGTGGAATGGCTGGGCGCGGAGGTACATATGCTGGGTATTTTGAGGTAATCTCTTGCCGGAAAACGTGATAATCTAGGGGTGAAGCAGTGATGGTCTTTTTATCAGCTGCTTTGTCTCCCATCTCATTAGTAGCGTCTTTGATAGCTTCGAGCTCTTTGTTTCCACCAAAAACAAGTAGAATCGATTTCCAAAACAGTAGAAGTATCTGGTGAAGAATGAGCATCACGTTGTGAAACACGACTGCTCAACATACCTGAGTTTGGGGCATGGCATTTTGCTCATCCCATCGTAATTTCGAAGTTGCTGTAAACATGTAATCGACCATCGAGGGGTTGAGTTCCACTATTCAAATCAGTCAAGGCCAGACGGAAGACGAAGAAAAAGCTTACACAGCTTTCCGTATGTAGAGGACATGTCTTCTGGGTCGTTGAGAGTTTCCTGCACTGCAACATACATGATGGTCATAAGATTCATCAGCTCATCCTGAGCTTCTTGGGCGCTGTTATGCTGCCCTAAGGGGTCCCCCGACCTGGAGTCTATATTCAGTTTCATGCTGCAGAAGGTACGTCATGCTATACTCACCACTGTACTTCGAAGTTACCCCGCAGGGCTTCCCATATCACGGGCAGCCCTTCCAAAGAGCTAAGACACTCGACTCCAGCCTTGATAGCCTGCAGCTGTGGAATACTCGCAACAGATCGGCTATCCCCTGGTGTCGCATTCGGCATGGCGGTATCATTCCAACGGCCCAAAACCAGATACACCAGCTTCCCAATAGAAGCTGACCGTAATGCAGCATCATTGGATTGCACGCCTGCTATAGCGGTTTGGACAAACCGTGCCCGAGTATCGTTATCTGCATCATCCCATGAGTCCTGAGATCTCGACTCATGCTGCCAGTGCCACTTAAAAGCTCTCTGTGCAGCACTGAGCCTAACCCACTGTGGTACCTGATAGTTGAACCACTCGTCTATCTCTTCGGCATGCGGACCCATGTCGGTGTACTCAAAATCATAGGCGACAGGATCGGCGCGATTGAACTCCGCTACTATATGGCGCAATTGCTGGAGAGAGAGCGAGTCGGTCCCCGAAGGCTGATCATTTGAAGGAAGAGGCGCCATAGGCGCGGCTGGAGGGGCGCCTTGTAAAGAGTTTCGCTCGAGGGAAGGCCGTGCTGCTGTGGGCGGCGCAGGAACCGGTGGAAGATCGGGTTGTTCGGCCTCGCCGGCGAGGTCAGCGATTTCGCCTGTGTCAGTTACATCTGCTATCGGAGTAACAGGTTGCGCATCGTCCTGAGAGGCCCTCGGAGGCCAGACGTTGCTCATGGTGTTGGTCGGTTGCTCGTGAGGTTGATCTAAACAAATGCCCCGCCAAATTTGATGTTTTTCGTTTCGGTGCTTATGCCATGCTGGAAATACTGCTCGATCGAGTGTTGGTGACAAGGAAATCAAGAATGGGGCTTTTGTTTCAACCGATACTTTGGGGAGACCGAAATGTATGACTACCTTATGTTGAGTGGTAATGGTTGTAGACGTGGCCTGGTTGAGTTGATGGAGGAGGAGGGCAGCCGACACCCCAGCCTTGGGAATTGGTAACGCCTGCCGAATATAATTGGCGGATGCTCTAAGGTACCAATGCAGGCCCTGGCAGCCCAGGCGCAGCTAGGTAAGGGTCCTCCTTCCTCCTCAACCATTCATCATAATTGCGGTGGTCATTAATGAATAAGTTAGGTAGTACTTACTACCTATGACGGCAGCTACATATAAGACAAATAACTTAAGAAGAGCTCAAGTTCAACTCCGTTTTTATATTTTAAGTTTACTAAGGTATAAAACTAAGCTATATCTCATAGACGTTTTAACCTAAAGGAATATTATATATATATACTTAGTCATAAACATAATTTAGAATAATTAGTATTCATGATTTAAAACTTAGATACCGTTTGCGAAATTAATACTTGTCTTGACATATAGCTTCTCTGGAATTCGTTCACTCAGAACCTGACGAATCTGCATTAGAATCATGATCCGCATCTCCTTCTTTCAATGCTTGTTTCTGTCCTTTTGCTTTTGCCCTTTTTCGTAGCTTCTTCAGACGATTCATCCTCTTCTTCTTGTCTTTTACATGCTCCTCTTTCTCGGCCAATTTTTTGACCTCGGCTGCTTTCCTCTCTTCCATTTCCTTTACTCGTTTTCTTAAGGATATCCGTTGTTTCTTTCCTGGTCGCCGTTTTGTTCGTGCCACTTCATCCTGTGCCCGTTTTTCATTCGCCCTGGCTTTTCGAGTAAAAGCGAGTTTCGTAACCTTCCAAGGAACCTCGAGGCCCCAAGCCCTGACGTGTGATCTTGCCAACACTTGATCCCCACTCACTGCTGCTACAGTATACTCATGCTTTCGTTCTGCAGAGACGTTTTTAACCACATAGTAACTGAGTGGTCGACCGCTCACAAAAGTTCCATCGCCTGTTGGTCCATGATCTTCCTCCAGAACAACCTTCTGGCTTGGTGGGGCTTTGCTGAAAAGTCGAAAAACAAATTCTTCTTCCTCTTCATCCTTGGCGGCGGGAATAGTCTCTGATTCTCCAATATCGTTATCACGAGACTCTTTGCTTCTTGTTAGAGAACAGTCCTTCACGGCGACGCCAGGGGTCGGTTCTGCCAATATTTCCAATCCCAATGATCTTGCGATCTGTTCATTCAGTTTTGCGCGCAACTCGGCATCACAAATGCCGTCGACACTCCAATTCTCTGCGCCATCATCTGATTTGTCCAGATCTTCTCTTCGAACCCTGAAAAGCGAGTTAATGAATGAAAAAAGAACCACGGTAAGCAGGTCATCAATTACCTCTTTGCTTCAGGCACTTCAAACATGCTGCTCTCTCTGTGTCAATGGTGGATAGCCTTAGGGGACACGAAGTGAGATTCAGGGCAGGTTTGTCTCGATGTGAGAATAGAAACAAAGACTACATTGATATAGTCAAGAGGATGCAGCAAGACAAGTCAGGGAAGCGGATCAGCGGGGATCTTTCGAGGCTGGGCCACTTCGATTAAAAGCCAAGGTGCTTTAAGCAGCAAAATCTCCGTGCCTATATCAAAATTCCGCGACGCAGCGTGTTATCTTATCGCCTCGCACCAGCCACATCTACTTAGGTAGGTGTCAAAACTGTAGCGGATGTACCTTACCTAGGGAGGTTAGTGCCTAAGGTTAGTAGGCATGATCCCGAGAGTTTGCCTCTAATCAGAGTAAGGTATTGAATATTTGTCAAAAAGTTTAGTGTTCACTGCTCCAGATGTAATTCGTGATATCCTCTAGTCGCCCGTTGATTAAAACGCAATCACCTCCGGTACCTTAGTTCAAGGATTAACAGAAGGCGAGCAAGAATCAGTGATTTTCTGTTACACTTGGTCTAACATTGCCTCTGCACACTAGTCAACCTGGACTTCAGCTCTTCAGGTGAACCAATCAGATTACCTTCTGCACTTGCAGAACAGATCTATTAACAAAGCCATCCCCCACGATAGCCCTACTCAGAGGCTCAAATACGACCAGGCTATTGGGAGATTGACTTGGCACAACGCAAGCATGAGGGGGGCATGGCATTAGATGGCCCGGGCCTCGGAGGACCATTCGATGGTGCGACGTTCGTGTGACCTCAGCTATTGATCCCTTCTAAGTATTAAAGAGCCCAAGGCCCCGAGTTTGCAATGTAGTTCTCAGCACAAGCGTTTCGTTTCAAGGACCAACCAGGGGTAGGATGATGATTACTACCTATATTCATTTTGCAACCCTGCCCAACTATCGATTCAGACCTGCACTTCCTTCATAATAGCGATCGGTCAAACCAGTCACTTAAAAGCCCGAGGGAATTTCTTCATCACATTCCGATTGTTTTTTTTAAAACTACCTCATCGATACATAAGGGAACTCGAGCTCAGCGGCAACTTTTTCGACATGCCACTTGACAAAATAAACACCGCCCTATGACGGAGCTGGTACAATCCGCAGATTCATACCCGCAGGAGAAAATGAACAAGAATATTTCAACAAACAAAATCATCAGAGAAGAAGATACGCCCTTGTTTCGCCTGACCCGTCCTTTAGCCCCAGACATGCAACGGCGTCTCGAATCGTTGCAGAACCAGCCGCTCTGCATTAATGAAAGGTTTCGAATTGACCAGTTCTCATCGTTCCCCAGCGTCATTAGCCTCTAGTCATCCGTTATCGATCCTCGTGTATCAAATCCTCTTTCTTCTTTCTCCTTCGGCCAATCCTTTTCACCTCCATTAACTCTTCATCATTCTTGCCTCTGCCTCCGGCTCCGTCTACTTTCTGGTATCCATGTTTCAAATCAGTGCAAGCCGCCCAATTCAGATTGCCAACACCATCCATCATAAAAAAATAGAAAAACTCCAGTAGGTATTGTTACAAGCTCACTGACAAACGAACCAAGCGCTCCACAAGTCCAGTGGTTGTCATGCTTCTCGTTCGGCCAACATCTTTTGATGGCAACTTTTTGTATATCGTCAAACGCGAGCTTCTTAACTGTGGATAAAATAAGACATAGAAGTCTAGTTCCCATTCCAGGAATATTGATGCATGGCATCAAAAGAGCCTCTCGCGGCTCCGTTATAGACCGACGAACCCTGCGGCTGGCTCGATTCGGTCTTCGATGGTGACGATCCCGCAGGCGTACTCTTGTACTCGTCTTGAGGGAAAGGGTATGGTCGAGACTCGGCAGTGCTGGCATATGCCAGATTCGTACTATGCTCCCCAGACGCTGATGTCCAGGTATGTGCAGGCGCGTAGTAGTCCCTTGCAGGCACTGAAGGTGGCCCAGACGTTTCTGGGTTGTAGCTGGGCTGCGCAACCTCGCTAGAACTCGAGTTCACGGGGGCATACGGGGCGTATCGATATTCTGGAGAGGCGTCGGTGTTCGCTACTGAGCCCGCACTCCTTATCGATGGATGACTCATGTGTCGTGGGCTTTTCAACGGCCTTGGGTTATCGACGTAACGAGGGATGTTCATGGCCTGGTCATGGCTTCCGAGCGGAGCGGTGTGTATCGATAACTGCGGAGGGCCAGTCGTTGTCTGCATATTATAAGTATACTGGGATCGGACTGGTGGGTGCTCCGAATCATTTGTTACCATGGATATGGGCACAGGGGGTTCCATCGATGATTGGATGGGCATTCCTTGTGATTCAGCAGGGAAACTGGCCGTACCGGCCAGAGGACCCATTGACGCTGCAGGGTAACTCTCTGCGCCAGAGGTTGGAATATGACCCAAGGGAACCTGGGCTGGCGGTGTCCCCCAAGTTGGATATGAGCTACAAATCAGTCAGTACGGCTCAAGTCGAGATACAACCAAGTTGATCCAGGCGCAAACTCACTTAGATCGTATTGGGCCTAATTGTGTGCCCGGGATCTTTGGCGCGTTGAAGGTAAAGGCTGTCCGTGGGAGTTGGGCGTCAATGCCTCTTGGTTTCGCTTCCTGGTGCTTTGCGCTCAGGGGGCCCGCGACAACTCCCACTCCAGTTTCCACAAGGGCTTGTCCTCGGGATCCTGCACTGGATCCTAACAAAGGGATCTCCTTTCGAGCTTGAAAGTTACGAGGGCTTCGCCCCCTGACGACGATGGGCGCCGTGGTGGATTCCGTGAGCACAGTCTTGTTACCATTGGCCAATGTTCCAACGACTTTGAGATGGAGGACGAAATGTTGCTGAAGCTCCTTTCGACGACCATTGTTTGCAGTTGCACTGTGATCGTATTAGCAAGCGAATGCTGCCAGTGCAGCCAATGACTTACATCCTGAATTGAAGGCGTCGCCACCCGATAGGATAAACGGCATATTCGCCATCGGATTCTGTCCCATCGTCCTGGAAAGGAATTAGGGGCAGAGACTGCGGTTCTTGATCAGGGGTTTGGTTTGTCTCTGGTGAGTTTGGTGGAGGGGTTTTCCACGGAATCACAATTAATCGGACCGGGTTGCCATCAACAGACTCGATGGCAGAAATAGTAACCTCCATGTTACTGACTGCAACAGTCTCGCCAGATTCGGTGATCACAGACAGTTGACCTCGTGGAGTAACAAGGGTGCCGCTGATTTGAAAAAGATTTCTTCGGTAACAGGTTAACTCAGGCTGTCTGAGCGAGCCATCCGACGTGTTCGCAGGCATTTCGGAAAGGAAGAACATCCCGTGGAGTTGAGCGGACAACTCTAGTTGTTGCATGCGGCCTTGCTGGTCAACAATGGTGTGTTTATCCTGCGTTCTCTTGAAGGCCAAGAGCTTGTGCTCGTGGCTGGCTGTCATCTTGGAGCTGTCGTCACGGAGATCCTGGACAATTTCCTGGTAAGCAGGTGGTTCTGCTTCAGAGAAAGATCTCTTCAGGTTTGGGTAGCCATGATGGGAGACAATTTCTGGGTGCGCAGGTCTGTCGTATGCTTCTTGGTCATCTTGGGGATATCGGCTGTAGGGGTAAGAGGGCTGATCCATCTCGGTATGATTACTACTAGTCCGTCCTGAGAGCGGCGAAGAAGTTGATGGCATGGGATCTGCCACTCGACCTGGTATGTGTACTGAGCCTCCGTAACTTGACCACATGCTTGAATGCCCTGGGTGTCCTCTCAAATCTGCCATAGTGGCCGGGTATGCCGTTGCGGTTGTCATGGGAGCATAAACTATTCAACTTTGCCGCTTCCTCAACCAGACCAAGTTGCCTGGACTTTGACCCGTCACTGGTAACGTGGTCCTGAGAACATCAATGTCGATACAGATCAGGCCAAACAGGATAGTCGAGATAAAAGAATCTCGCGAGACGTGTTTGGCGCAAGGTGTGTTGGAAGCGAAGGAACAACACGATACTCAAGACACCGGGGAAGTGATGTTTGAGGTTGATGGTGCAAGTGTGTACTTGTATATGGAAATGGATGGCGGCCAGAGGAACGGCAGATGATGGAGGGGAGTGTTTAGTACAACACCCGGCACTGTCCCCAGGGTGGAGACCGAGTTTGACGGGGGGCTGTTTCGAGGTCCAGGCACAGGGACTTGGGTCAGTGCTGTCGACAAGACCTAGTAGTATCGAGTCCGGAGAGAGTTCTTAGTATAAGCTCTCACAAACAGTCATGAATGTCTGCGGGCTGGGAGACCACTTCAGCGCATGCGGCCGTTCTTGGAAGGAGGACGGGGAGTGGAGGGGCGGATCTGAGAAACAAAACAGCCTGTTGTGATATTGGAGGCTGATTTTATGCAAATACTTTGACAATGCTGGGTGCTTAAGAGAAGGCAATAATCTGCTCGACAGCAGTGATGGTAAACACCAACGAAGCCTGCAGCATAAAGAGTCTACGTAGTAGAAGATGAGCTTATTAAACGCTGTTTCTCTAGAAGACAAGCAATTCTGATAAGGTGGATGTATCAATGGAGCTTGTAATGGAGCTCGGACAAAGCTATGCATGCCCTAGAGGCTTTCTGATAGAGAGGGTCAGGTCCAGAGAGGACCGCAAACTGCCGGATACAGGCAGGATAGCAGAAGCAAAGGACATGACCGCCGACAACGCCGGGGCTTTTGGAAGCCAGGACCTTCACACGAGGTAAGAGAAGACATCCCATCCCAGACACGCCCCAGCACGTAGCGTAGTCCCTTGCCATGCCATCCCCTCGTCAGCGTCTACCGAGGGGTTCGAGAAACACCCCTGCTCGTCAAGCCCAGCACGAAAGAGAAAGCCCATGTACTGTTGACAAGTCATGTCGCTAAAGTTTGGATAAGAGCATGGTCTGCCCAACGCAAGGTCCACGTACTGGCTACCCCCATCCATGCTGGTTGGGATGAGATGGATAGAGCAAATGGGTCGAGCGGGGACACGGGGACTATCTCTTGAGGGCCCGGCAGCCCCCCTCCCTCCTCAACCAAGCCGCCCTGCCCATAGCCAATCCTGAACCCTGACACTTGACCGGGGCACGTTGATTCTGAGAGAAGAATCCTCCGAGGCCTAGTAGAGGTTGCTGGCCCGCAAATTTCTAGAAAACCGTTGGACAGAGCTGTTAATAATGGGGCAAACTCAGAAAGCAGGGAGGTAAGGAAACAGAGGAAAACTCAGGTTTGAAGAGTTTTGCTATTGACCAGGGTTTGCTTGTGTGCGGTTGACATTCGCCCATTGGCATCACGATCTGGCTGTGACAGCAATGCGCCATGCTGTGCTGTGCTGAGATGCCCTAATAGAGCATTAACACAGGCGATATCACGCAAAAGGGTACTGACTGCAGCTTATGATCTTGCCCGGTGAACTAAGGAATGGAGGCCCGGTTACAAGCCGGAGTAAGTCCTCGAGTGTGATCCGTTTTGGGATCGACTCGGGAGATGAGAATATGGAGTACCTTCTTCGTCTGGCAGAAGAGACGGCTTAGCTTATGCTTACTCAAACCCTTTTAGCGGAGAGGAGGTGGAGTGAACGGCACGGCCCCATCACCAGCATATCGGTGCTCCATCATAATTATCATCGACCAATTCGCAGCAGTGGCAGCAACATGAACGGGCGCGCCGCTTGCATGCTGTGGGATTACATGTACGTTCAGGTAATATCGAAAGCCCTGCAGTAATGACAGCAGCCTAGAGAAGAGCACGAACCATTTGCCCATGATCTGTCTAGGATATCCGTGCCAGCTAGGCCTGAGTCGTGGAAAAGCGTTTGCTGATTGTGTTGTTGTCCCCGAGCAAGGTGGCTAGTTATTGTCAAAAGTTAGATTGGGGATGCTTGCGCCGCATGATGGAATTGAATTTGACCGAACGTGCGGAGAAGCTTGCTCCGGCATGCAGCCTTGTGTTTGATGGAGATTCAGGGCCGGGCATGGCTGGGACAGTCGATGGCTTTGGTACTTGCAAACGGTTAATAGTGTGGCTATTTTTTAAGCCATGTGGCGTTTGCTTGGACCAACACTATCCCATTTTCCTGGAATTCAAGATCCTTGTCCGTAAGACAGAGAAAACGTGCGTGCTGTGGACGATGATGCTAACTAAGAATGATGACGATGGGAGACTGTTTCGGTAGGGCTCGACAAAACGTGGGCGGGCGGAGAAACGAAACAAGGCCGGCCGTCACGTCACGACTCAGTGACTGTTGTCATAGGTGCTCCATTGCCCTCACTCTGCGACTCGTGGCCACAGACGTGTGAGGGGGAAACATGCGCTTGGTTTGAGATGGGCGCCCAGTTTGGAGATGGCTTCAAAGTTAAGGATGCTGTTGAATCAATGTCTGGCCCTGTCTTTGGTTGGTTCGTTGGTGGAGAAAAGGGAGCAGTACGTACCTACGCAAGACCAGCAAGGTCCAGGGCATGAGAAAGGTGAGACAAGGGCTCGAGGGGGAAATGCTCTGAACGAAGCAAGGAGCGAGACGTGCGAGGGGAAACTCAACCAAGTTGATAGTGGCCATTCAGAAGCAATTGTGATGCACTAGAGACGCAAAATAGCAGAAGCGAGCCAGGAAAAGACAAGAGCGGCCGGGGCCGTGCCCCTTCTCAACGGCCGCCCTCCTCAACGGCTTCCCCCCACAGTTTTCATGCACAGTATATCCTCTCATCTAGCACTGAGCAGACTGTGATTTGTTACTTACATCACTTGGTCAAGGCCCAGGCTGCCAGGCCTCTGACCCGACAAGGCCAAAACTTCCGCCTCCTCCAGGTTTTGTATGCATACAGAGCATAGTGAGAAACCTAATCAGTCGCGGGTGTGGCATCCCCATCGCGTGTTATTGTCGTCACGATGCCACAGAGGCCGCTCCATATCAGAAAACCCCAATTTTTCTGATGTCGAGCAGTTTCACTAACTGCTCAATCCCAAGCATATCGGAGCATTCCAGTTGAGTTAGCAAATCGTTAAAGCGCCCAGGCTCGGCCGTAGCGAGGGGCTCGCCATCAAGCTATCACTATTGCTATCACTAGGTGATCAGGGATTGTTGTCAAAGGCGCGAAAGCGCGAAATGTCCGCCTTGCTTAAACAACTTCGATGTTCCCTGACCGGGGAAGTCAAGGCCAAAACCGAGAGTCGAGACCAAACGAAGCACCAAGCTAAAAAGGACCAATATGTTCAAGTTAAAACATTTATGACCCAGGATTCAAGACCACATGCAGGATGAGGCCCGCTTCTTTGCTGGTTGGGGTTCCTTTGATTGTTGATTTCACAACTCTTCGACATGACCAGGATGAGCATATCTCAAGAACATTGGTCGCGTCCAAGCACTTTCACTATATGCCCACATCTCCCACCTCTAAATCCGCACAGACTGGAGCTCATGAGTCCCCACATCCACATACATACATACGGATAGGATATTGAGCATTCAGTACCGCGTCCTCCTGCGCGCAGTTCATCATACTCACATGCCTTGCGCAGTCTTGTACTGTATCACGTCCTTGTTCGGTGGAGGGTGGTCAACTATCCTCCCCATTCGTTCCCGTATCAACAGCAATGCATACCACTATCTGACACTTCTAACCACCCATGAAGAATGTGTGTGTATAGCATTATCTATCGATCGAGGCTTGCAGGCAAACGAGGCTGCCAACCCCGCGCCATGTCCTGGAAACTACTGTATCCTAAAAGGCATACAGTTTCAAACCCCAACTCGAACAAGGAATTGAATTTCGCCGGTGAACTGTTCCTCCTGAGACACGCGCCCAGACACCTTTTGAGTGGTAGCTCCCTTATCCACAAGTGCCCTGTCCCGCCGCCAATCACTCGATGTAACCATCCCAGGTGGCCACGGCGATTTTTTTGAGATCTGGCAGGCCATTGCGTCTCCTGCCTTCAAAGCAACGTTGGAGTAAATGCAGATAGCTTCATTGGGATGGCTCAGCCTTTCACTGTGAAGCAGCCACCATTGCTGAGATTTTCCCTGTCGCTTCTTCCCTTCGCTGTTCTATTTATTGACTATACGAGCAGTTAGTTAACTCACAGTTGGCTTTTGTGACAAGTAGTCTGTTCAATCTGGCGACCTGACGTTGGCAGAGCTCAAGAGTCCTTTAAGAGGCGATTCTGGTGCTGGACATGACAAATGATGAGTGAGCGCTGCAAGAAACGTTGCGCAGCCTGGCATGCACACGGGATCCTCCAACAAAGGGGCCGATACTGCGAACTGGGCGACTATTCTGGCAATGTGGACTCCGAAATTGTGTTTCGCACATCCATGATCTTAATACACGGGTATTAAGACAGTTATCAGCAGGCTTTTGCAGCACTTGAATTGACGGGCAATATAACCGACACTTGATTGGTCCACCCGGAAAAGTCGCTAAAACGGTCCTGCAGGTGCATACTCAAATGTAAGTAGGACAACCTGGTGCATCCATGCACAAATGTCAGAACCATCGTTAGGAATCCGCCCATGCTTTGTGTCACTACGTCAGGGTCGGGTTCTGCTTCTGCCTTACACTGCTGCTCAGCAGCGAGAGAGAAGCATTATCGGAATGTTTCATAAACGTGGCCGTTGGAGGGGGCGGGATAGAGCTGAGACGGCAATGGTTACTGGTTCCTCAACCGCAGCGTAACCACAGACGTTGCAACGCGCCAGCAGATCGCGGCAGTTGAACGCCCACAGTGCCATGAGCTCAGGGAAGCTGAGTCGATTGGCTTCCCTGCTGGCATTCAGTTTTAGCGTTGTCCTTGATGGCTGCCGATGGGTCCCGCCCCCTGCTGTCTCAAGCACAAAGGTCCACATGTCTCCGGGTTTAGGTCGAGTAAGCTCGAACTGGCGTGCCTTGGACTGCCTTGAGCCTTGTCCCTCCGGCCGGTAGTCCCTTTCGGGATGCTGATCGTCCCTCCTCGACCTTGACTGGGAGACACTTGACTCACTTTGGGCAATAGCTCATTATCCCTTGGCCAGGCTCCGTCGTTGAACATTAAACGCCGATCGAAGACCCGGCTCTTGATCACCTTTGTTTGAATCAGGAAAGCGATTCATCTCGGAACCATGCAAACGATGCATATGGACCGATTCAGAATCGCTCCCTGGGTGGACGAAATTATACGAATCAATGCGCATGAAGTCAACAGAATTCAGCGAGATGAGTTTGTGGCCCTGATCCCAATTCTTCAGTCCTTGGTCCCCGATCAGACGTGCTTGGTGGCCTTGGTTCATGCTAATCCCTGGTTTGTGGCTACAATAGGCTTGAAGCGATCTCAATACCTACATACCTATCTGACGCGTTGTCGGTTATAGATAGCCAGGCAAAGTGTTGAATTGGCTCCAGTTGAGCTCCACCAGCTGTCACAGAGGCCAAGAGGCTTGCTACTTGGAACTT
Source organism: Fusarium pseudocircinatum (assembly GCA_013396035.1). Taxonomy (NCBI): domain Eukaryota; kingdom Fungi; phylum Ascomycota; class Sordariomycetes; order Hypocreales; family Nectriaceae; genus Fusarium; species Fusarium pseudocircinatum. The sequence continues at coordinate 66,841 of JAAOAS010000033.1, read as the reverse complement.
GCGATTGACAACCGTCTTGCTGTGGTACCTCATCCTTTCATGCGTGACCCGGGGTTTGAGTGGCAGAGGGGGCAAGAAACAATTAGGCAATGAAACGAAACATTGCGTATGTACATACATATCCGTAGGTAAAGTTTACTCCCCAGCTACCGATCGGCACCTTTGTTGAGCTAACAAGCCCAGACTAGCAGAGACCCTTGAAGAAATATCAATGTAGGTCTGCGTTCTACCTGCATACTGTGACTAACCATGCAAGTACCCTAGGAAAGATACCTATCAACTTTGATACTGCACAAGTTGGATTGTGCAACTAATTATGCGGTCTTGCCGCGGGGATGAACAATCCCGAGACTTTTCAAACATCAGGCCATTTACGGCAATAGGTTTGAAATATCGCTTCTACCTGCATCCAGAGTACAAACTCACGCTAGTTAATCGTCATTTCCCAGGTGCTTTAATCAACTTTGTGAGAAGAGACATCCTTGTCATTCTATTTTGTTGGCCCACTAACTCACTGACCAGTTACTTCAGAGTTTCCATGTGCTAGAAAATCCTTGTGATATTTGTTACAGTGCGTTATGTCCAAGTACGAAAATGCCTCTAAAGGAATAGGTTCGCTTTGAAGGCCTCGCTTGATCCGTGTACCTGCATCAGCCAGTCTGCTCGACGTTGACGTGGTATCGCGAGCTCAGCCCTACCGCACTTATGTCGAGACACTTTTGTTTCGTGAGCACGCTTGCGGCTCCTAGCTGGCAAGATCCGGTAGCATTGGGGCAGTGGGTGATCAACGCAACGCCCACAGGGAAGCTTTAAAGAGATCCCCCGTCAGTCCGAGTCGATGCAATGCGGATGAGCTGATTTCAGTCCAGCATGTATGCGCTGGTCCACTACAGAGATGGGCATCTGGGCGAGAAACTAAGGGCGTATGTGAGAGCGCCAAAAGGTACCTTTTAATTGCGACGAGGGCAAAGAGTGACAGCCACGCATGTAGCATGTGTGCATGGGAAAGGGTCCGATCCCAGAGCAAGAACAAGGGTTTCTAGAGCTCCCGAGCCAGCCTATCCTGGGTACTAGAGGTCTCTAAACTTCATTGATGATTTTTTACCACGTCATTGGGGACGGTGATCTTGAGGCTGGATAAGGATCAGTTCTTCCTAAGAGAGACTGCCGCATTATCCAGCAGCGAGATTGCTGGCTACTGCCATTGTTACTTTCTGCTCCTTGAATACTATTTCCCGGCAAGGAGAACCAGCCGGCAAACAAATTCGATACGTTTCTTGTCATGTCTGAAACTAAGCTCAGCTGCCCGGTAGCAACAAACTATAATAAAGCCATGGGTCTCACTAATGACTCCTATGCTCTGCGACTGTCAGCCCAGAACCCCAGGCCCGTCAACAATCACAATCAATGTTATCATTGTTGGCTAAAGGTTGAGTCTACCTGCGCGCGGACTTGTGCGCACATATGCAATAGCTGTGGACAGGGCGGCGTCTGCAAGCTGCTGCACCTAAATCCCTGTTTGGTCATAGAGTTTCAACATAGTGAGCTTCATGGCCGGCAGCGACATTGCCGGCAGTTTAGAGACGAGGTCTCAAGGCAAGTTCAAGGCTAACACGGCATGTCACGGCTTATTGTCCAGCCATTAACCCTTGATGCCAGCAGGTCTGGATAGGCATGTACAGTATACCAGTAGCTGTTGTCTTATCAAGCAACAAAGATGGTGATCCCGTGCGACACCACGTGAACAAAAGCTCGAGCACGCTTGCGCCTTACCTTCGCATTAGCTGCTGGACCTTCTGTCGGCCGGAGCAGTGTCCGCTTGGAGAGGGTGTCTTTGTACTCCGTACTTGGCATCGACCGACAGGTCATCATGTGGCTAGAGGCAGGGCCTTTTACATATCCTGATCTTAATATCTAGATCTCGTTTAGTTTGTGCTATGACCTCTGGAGTGAAGTAGCGGACAGTTTGTCTCCCATCTTTTATCTTCCGTTGCAAATGTTCCTTTACGCGCTGGACGTCTTGTGAAAGAAGAGGCACGGAGTACATGGTTGACTTTGTGGTTGTCGTCCTCGACCACCTATAGTACAGAAGTGTCTACATCTTCAAGGGTGACAGTGTCGATCGGCAAGCCAGCTCACTATAGCACCAGAGAATACGGTATCAAGCCAAACATTGGTCAGCTGTCTCAAGCGAGCAAAGGACTCTCCATTCTGGATCAAGAGCAGCCTTGGAACGAAACAGTACAGAACAAATCGATATCTCCATGGCTGGCCGAGCTGTCTGGGATCAGGGTCGTCTGCCGAGTGAAAATCCCGACTGGCGGTCTACTTGACGTTACCTTACAATCTCCATACAAGTGGAGGAGCCCACGTTTACCTTCGGTAATTGACGAAACATCGTGCTTTGTCTTTCAAAATCGGAGCATTTCCCACAAGTCTAAATGAGTTCTTGTAATTTGGAATGCTAGGCATACGGCCATGTTTGAGTAATCGGCAGGTCACCCAACCAGAACAGTCTCAAGTACATGCATGCATACATACACACTCCACATATCCAACGGCTGTCAAGGGCGAATTTGGGTTGCTGCAGCGGAGCCTATCTTTGATACCGAAGATTCTCGATTGCAGCAGACACGAATCGAGAACCCGACGTGCGCTGAATGGGTTGGGGGGTACGGGTTTAGGACTAACGTGCCGGTTCAGGTTGGCGTCGTCCTTTGGCGAGGAGAACTTGATTCTCGTAGAAGGATACTTGCTGTGAGTGAGGCAGCCATATAGTCACATATGTATTGCCGTAGCAAAGCCCGGTTGACATCATCCTAGGTAGGATCTTGGTCTCTTGGTGGAGATGGTAGATCATGCATGCATTTGCTACAGGGCACATAATTATAGTGGTTTCCTAAATGTACAGTATCTAGAGAATTCACAGTCTCATTAAACCACCTTGAGTCGTAACTGCGGAGCCGCGCATTGCCATCCATACCATACATACAGCGCTTGGCGTGATCGGGAACCTGTCTGAGGACAGCTGTCACCGAATGACCCAATTACCATCATCTTCATCAGAATCACCATCAACGAGGTCCTCTTCATCGTTGAGCGCCATCTGCACAAATCGACGGACCCAGGCCTCCTGTGCCGGGTCCAGACCATCCTGGTTATTCTCATCATGGCCCTGTGCCTGCTGAAGTAGTTGAGGTTGTCGCTGGTTCAATCGTTGACGATTAGCAACAGCTCCCCCGCCACGAGCCCCTCCTCCTCCTCCTCCTCGGGCTCCCGCGCCTCCTACTCTCCCAGCCCCTCTTGCGCCGCGTCCTCGCCCCGCTGGACCTCGAGGTGGGCCATTGTGGCCGCGGCCCGCGAGTTGTTGCGGTGCGTCGGGTGCAGCGGGAGGAATAGCCCTTCGACCATCGCGAGCTTGATTATCGACGAGTCGTATAACGAGGGGTCCTTCACGCGCAATCTCGATACCTTGGCCCTGGCCTCCAAGCGGTCTGTTGCCCTGGGCATTAGCTTCGTCCTCGCCGTCACTGTCATCAGACTCGATAACTTCCGGCAGAGGCATAAGCTCAATATCATCGAGTGCCGCGGGAGCATCTGCAACGGGACCGCGGCCACCAACGAACCCTAAGCCCACGTCGTCGCCATCGCCACCCTCGAGTTCCCACAGCCGCATGTAACAGGAAGTGACCTTGCCGCCCGCCAGCTGGTTATAGTGCTGGTATGGATTCACCGGGTCAAGCCATGAAGAGCATAGATAGCAGAAATGAGTGTCGCATCGCGAGCAGATCATGTGGTTGCAGCCGTGTGTCTTCTGCGCAGGGGCGTTGCATGTAGGGCATGGACTTGTGTGAAGCTGTAGGTACTCGAGTGATGCTTTTTCCTCCTCGCTGAGTTCTCCCTTGTCACGTCGTGGTGCACATCGGACAAACTCTCCGTGCCATGACTGGTAGCATTGGCCACAGAAGGCGAAGCCACAGTCTTCGCAGATAGCCAAGAGATCCGCTTTGCTAAACGTTTCCTTATTCTTCCTTTTCCCAGACTTGGCACTATTCCCTTCTTGTTCTTGTTCTTTCTGTTCTTCTTCAGCATCAGACGTCTCAGCAAACTCTAAACCTTCCGGCTTCTTATGACGTTTCGATCGGGCTGCTCCATTACACCATTGTCGTGGACAGTATATTGTGTTTTTGTCAGACTCGAGTTCTGTCTTGTACTTGAGCGTCACGTATCGCTTCACCATATCCTCGGAAAGACCAATCTGGAGAAGCTCGCTAGGGCTGATGGCAACTTTGTGCTTCTTCGTGTCTTTCGACGTTGCACGCTTCTTGGCGCAGTCAGGGCTCAGACAACGAACAGTAGAAAGGTTGCCCTCATTGATTGCGTCGTTGTAGAAAGCCTGTAAGCATTGAATACAGAATATGTGTCCACAGTCAAGCATTCTGTGACACTTGGAGCCTTTTTTGGGGTCTATGTAATGTCAGTAGCTGACTGAGGATCCGTGATGAATATACATACCGAGACAGACACCACAATCAAATGTCTCCCTTTCAAAAGCTGCCTTTTTGGCTTTTATATCGTGGTCCAGCACGGCGAGTTTATGTTCTGGATCAACCTGAAGTGTTCCCTCGGGACTGATGGTCCCAAACACGTCTTCAGCGGCGCGGTGAATATGGTCGATGTACGTAAATGCAACCATATCGCGGCCAATCTCGTCCCATAAGCGCGGTCCATCATCCTCAAGCCGTTTGATCGTTTCCCTCGACAACCACTGCGGTATGGTAGATACCACAATGTCTGGTGGCGCATCTGTAGGGTAACCCTCTGGGAGACAGACTCTCAACCGTAGAGGGGGCAGGTACGAGACTTCAAGAGAATCAACCTCAGGCTGGGCATTCTCAGTAGCTTGGCCAAGTGTGGTGAGTCCTGGGTGGGCGGGTGCTGATGCTGCTGGGAAAGTGACAGTAACAGGAGCGGCGGGCTCAACGGGGAGATCTATCTCGAAGGTGAAGGGGTCCTTTGCGTCAGGACGGCGGATCTCTGGATATATAGCCTCAATAGAGCCAAGCTCTATGGGACGTGGGTCGTCGTTATAGTCCATGGCTGTTGGGGATATAGGAAAACCTCACAGCTCCGTCAGGACACCAGAAATTCAGACAAGGCCTGAAATAGCTCAGAACGCACTTGGCAGGCTCCTTGGCCAGTGTTTTCTTTTTGCCCCCCTATTTAATAACCTTGTTTCTTTTGACACTTCGGGACTGCTATGAGTTGTTGTACCTCGGGAGGAGTGTTCATCCTCTGGTGGCGTAGTGTATATTGTGGGCGATGAACTTCAGCAAAGACTTTGTCCAGAGTGGCGAGGCTGAGTAAGTATGTCAAATACCAAGGGCCCTCGAATTTACCAGCCCTTCTTAATGAGTTTCTGCTAGGCCTCCATCGTTTTAGTCTCCTTCTCGTTCTTCCTTGTCAAGACTTGAACATGAGGTGCTTCTTTGGTGGAGGTACTTTACGTAGAGAGAGGGGCGAGGAGAGGGTTTTTAAGATAGTGCCCAAGATAGACAGGGCTACTTCGGAATGGCCTGCAAGTGACTAACGCCGGATTGTGAAGAGGGAGACGCAATATTGGGCTATGAAGGAAATGGGGCGATATTTTTCACGCCTGATATAACATTGTAAAGTAACGTAGATGACTCTTTGGCCGTGGTTGAATGTGGTAATGCCTTGTTTCGGTATCCGGTATTCACAGCGTTGACAAATAAGAGACTCCGAAATCCGAGACGCCACTTTTTTTTCTCCTGACTGCGCCACATATACAGCCACAGCCGGCGGCCTACATCGTCATCTACTGGCTAAGGCTACAACACAAGCTTAAACTTGGGATTTTACCTTTCGTTTGTGTTTTACTTGTACTCGTGATTGCCTCGAGCCTCTCCTCTGTTTTTTGTTTCTTCTCCTTTTCATGTATACAAACTGTGCCAATCAGAGACCACAGTGGTGCCCTACTAGGAGAATGCAGCCTCTGTCTATATCCTAAATCTCTCGGATACCGCACATACCTAGCCAGCTAGCTCATCATGGACGACAGTTCAACTCCCCTCGCTTCTCTCTCCGTCACCCACGTCTACTACGTAAGTTTCACACCTATAACAAAAAGACCTGCAATAATAATCGCAAATAGGACCCTGACGATCATGTCTCCCTCGCCTGCGCCTACCTCGCCCTCCTCCCCCAAGCCCTATGCGTCGTTTACGCCACGCTCGTCCTTTTTACCCGCGAGGTCGAAGTCGCCTTGATGTTTCTCGGTCAACTTGCCTGTGAGGTGCTCAACTTTGCCTTGAAACGGCTGATAAAAGAAGAGCGTCCGCGTCGCATACACGGCAAGGGCTACGGCATGCCTAGTTCCCACGCCCAATTCGTTGCCTTCTGGAGTGTCTCCCTGGCTCTGTTCCTGCTTGTCCGCCACAAACCTCCTCGTGTACATCGTATTCGTGCAGAAAGTAGCTTGCACCGACCGTGGAGCGTTCTTGAGAGAGTTGTTGTGAGTGTAGCTGGGGCGGCGATTGCGGCTGCGACGGCATGGAGCAGAGTATACTTGAACTACCACACCCCTAAACAGGTCGTTGTGGGTAGTGTTGCAGGTGTCATAAGCGCTCTCGGTTGGTTCATTATTGTTGCTGCCGTGAGGCAAACCGGCTGGCTAAAATGGGCTCTAGAGACGCCTTTGGCGAGAGCTTTCAGAGTTAGGGACCTTGTCGTTGAAGAGGACATGTGTCAGGCTGGTTGGGAGAAGTGGGAGAAGAGGAGAGCTGCTTCTCAAACGATAAAGAAAGACAGATAGCCATCAATGAATTGAGAACAATCACCACACGAGAGACTGAATACTGATATAAATTACCGGTATCCTGAATCCCGCGATACCGTCCTAACTGAAGTCGACCTTCTGGCATTGGAAATGTTATTGAGGATGTCCACCTAATCTTCTGGTATTATCTATATATAAAAGGGACCAAATCTCGACGCTAGTTTCAAAGACGGCCTAAATATGAAAAAAACACAAGGGAATCGTTACAGTTGCCAAACCGTTCATGAAATCGTCATCCTCCCCAGTTGCCCAACCGTTTTGTCCTCTATCAAATCCATGGTCCTTTTCCTTTTGTTGCCTCCAAGTCAATTCTTGACCCTTGGCGACTATGTACTCTACCCGTCTCTGGCCCAGCCCTTGAGCCTTGTCGGCTATGCATTCTGCCAACCTCTGGTACGGCCCTAGAGCTCTGACGGCTAGCAAGTCTGCTTGGCTCTCCCATACTTCTTGAGTCCTGTCGGCTATGGGCTCTTACAGAACTGACTGATCCAGCCCTGGGATTATGCGAGGCTGAGACGGGCATTTTCTCCTGGGGGCTATATACAGCGGAACTGAGAGTTGTCTCCGGCGGAGTATTCATACCGGCGCTGAGAGGAACCGGTGGAAGTTCCTTCTCGGATAGTCTCTCATCAAAGTTGTCCTGAATCTTATACCTAGTGCCCTCACCTGGGACATCGACGATGGCAATGGCAAGTGGACTCGTTTTTCTTGGGAAGAACCTTACTGTACTGTTGGGACAGTCAAGGTTGTGCACTTGGTTTGTGTTTGTGTCTAGCTTGAGCTCCGGTTTGGCGGGGCGCATATCGCCGATGTTGGAAAGGCGCAGACCAATCTGCACAGTTGCGGTTGAGAGCATAGAGGCACCACTTGACCGAAATCTTTTATCTGGTAGACGGAGGGCAGGAGGTGCAAGAAGCTCGTCAGCTAAATTTTGAAGCGCCGGTGTTTTCTTGGGCGTTGACTCTTTGTAGGTTGTTGTCGGCAAAAGGATGGGCGACTTGGGTGGCTCGGCTTTGGGGAAAATGCTGTACATGCTCCTCTTGAAGTTTTTTATGGACTCCTTTGATGATGTCCGTACAGGCTTCGGTGCGGATGGAAGACCGCCTGAGTTACGCATACTTCCTAATCTCAGGGGCTTCAGGCCACGGTTGAGGAAGTCCTTGCGTGCACCAAACACTTTGTCTTCCACTCTGTCGTCCAGCGTCAGATCTTCTTTGCTTTCAGCCTTGTGAACCAGCTTGGGAAGATCAAGAGGCTGTAGCATCGCAGACCCAGGGGTTGGGGGCTCTTGATCCTTGTCATCACCCCATTCTCTAAAACCCTGAGACGCTTCAATGTCGTCATCAGAACAGCCGGTTGGGGATCTGCTTGATCGCAAGAAGAGATACAGACAGCCAAGTAATAGTCCTGACATGTTCATTACAACTGTTCCGATCATGTTCAGTGTCATTGACGTGTCATCTGCTGCTCCTGTATCTCGGAACGCCGTATTGTAGAAGAATGTTATCTGCAAAGTCTGTTCGGAATTAGTACAGGCTATCACTTTCAGATCCGTACTTACATATGATATCACAGCAATTATCATATGGTAAACCATGCGAGATGCCTCGTCCCTCTCAACCATGCGCATTCTGGCACCAGTATGAAGTTTGAAGCATATAACTCCGCATTCAATCAGAACTATCAGAATGACAGTGAGTAGAACCCCAAAACATCCAGCATCGTATCGATGTAGGAAAGAGATCAAACTGGCAAAGCAAAACTCCGATGGCAGAACAGCAAATGTTATGGAGAACACGATGATCAACAAGATACCAATGGTTACTAGACAGGCAAGGGTGTTGAATTTGCCGCGGAAGGGGAATATGCTCGGCCTCGTAATACGGATTGTCAACTCCAGCCCGAACAACATCTGAATGAAGGGCACAATGAAGAAAGCTAAATTGGATTAGTATCTTCAAGTGAAAACTCGTTAATCTTTTAACATACCGAGCAGCATCATTCGCGATACCGTGGCACACCCAAGGATCATAAGTGACTCAAGTCCCTTGGCTTGAGCAGTAGCATACACAATTCCCTGAACTACAATGCCCAAGGAAAGTATGAAGGGGTAAATATCTCGTCCTTTGACTAGCCGAAGCCAAGACGATCTAAGAGTGACTGTGAGAATAAAATCTTGCGGATCGGGGGATGCAGTACATACTTGAAGTCCCATATCGGTTCGAATTGTTTCAGTGTTCTCCATGAGCGCAGAAGAATACTGATAGTAACCGCGAATGCTACTATCACGTTGAAAACCGATAGGACGATGATCGAGGTGCGGACGGAGCCAGCTGCAGCAAACTTGAGTTCGTTGTCCCATTTTGATGTAGAATTTGCTTGGAACTGAAAGCCGGTCGAGTCCATCGTCGGGTCGTTATCCATGTTGCTGTCGTTTTCTGGTCAAATTCGAGGTAATTATCAAGGAGAGGGCAGGCGTTAAGCCTTCACAGTGCCGGCACCGCGTTATCCTTCTTGGTAGACCTAGTTTCCCATGTCGATGTCGAGGTCGTATGAAAGTATGGAAAGAGGGCTAGGATGCCAAAGGACAAGGAAAGATGATGAATGAAATGGGAAAGCACCGAGATATGATAGCAGGAACCAGAATGACCTCTAGGCGTATATTTGGTCAATTGAAGAAGCAGAGCAAAGTTTGAGAAGCAGTAGACAGATGATCAAACATTCGAGATGTACTGTAAAAATGAAATACAATGAAATGGAAATGGCACCTGGCCTGTGGCAAACGAATGTAAGATTGAAAAACAAGAAAAGAAACGAAGATCAGACAAGCACCAGCTAGGTGGGAGAAGACTGAGGCAATGGAGGCGATATAGGACTTGATATCTCGAATTGAGGGCAGATCACATCGAGCGGGAACGCAGATTGCCCTAGATCCGGTGAGCTTGGTGACCCCTGGGCGACTCAGAAATCTCCAAAGAGCAAGGATCAAGCTGCTTCATGACGGAGCTTGGTAGCATTGAAGCTGTCGCCCCTGAGAGATGGTGGTGAAGAATGGTAGCCAAGCGAGCCAGGCCAGGCCCTTGGTGTGGGCTAGAGGCATTTCCCGCATTAGAGCGAGAAGGGTATTGTTTCACCCGTGTAGATTGGGTTTCTGGGAGGCTGATTCTCGAGTACGCTGACGAAATCGGTGTAAGAGAATGCTACTCCACCACGAGATTGAGTTCCTTGGGCTCGATCATCTGTGCCATTCTCACTTGAGCTTTGACGATGATCGACCTCGAATGGAAGCCACAACTGAACTGCTTCTCAAGGCCCTCCTGATAGTGATACTTCACCACTGAGTGAGCTTCTTGAACGAGTGCTCTGAGGGCGGCGAAAAGCGCCGGCTCGAAGAGGCTGAAGCATTGTTGTTACAGAGTCAAGTTTCGTCGGGTTGTAAGAGGCAGGAGTTCAAGGGAAGCAAACGGTGGGGTTAATCCGCATCTGGGCTAGCGTCCACGTTTGTCCGTTTTGTGCAACTACGCCGTGGATTTAAAACAAGAAGGAAACATGGATTAGGGAGGGGTCCCCTTTAGCATGAGAGCTAACGAGGCAATGACTAAAGGGTCAAGAGCTTAGACGAATGCCATTCCCTCTTTTGGAACAGAGGGTTTGAGATTACAATGGCAGGTCATACGGATCCTGCTGGTGCCGAAGGCGGGGAGCACGGCTGGCCACGAGACGATGGATACAGGGGACGTTTCGCAAGGTTCAGAGCTTGCACCCGGTAACAGATCTGTCAACGGAGCCATGCGAACGCCTGAAAACTTCCTGCACAGTGAGAGAGGGCACTAGCTTGCTAGCTTGCAGCTGGAAGCGAGTCAATTCCATTGAGAGCCCTTAGGGAGCAAGAAAACACAAGACTAAGTTTAGGTTGACAAAATAAACTCCACAAAAGGTATCCTAAACTCATCCTAGATTTATGCTAAGTTACCTAAATCTTTTTATCAGTTAGGCTCAAGGTCTCGAGTTTTATTTCCTCCCCTAGAGAGCCCAGCCTTGTCTGTCTGTATCTGCGGACCTGGTGGTTGGTTCTCCATTTCGTTGTTTCAAGCCTTTCCACTTTATCTTTGAAACCCACAGCTCTGTAAGCGAGGTCAGCCAGACAAGGTCAAGGTTCAAGTGCCGAACTCTTGGCAGTTCGTGTGCACAGCTATCGACTCGCAAATTGACAAGTCTTGTGCGTTGGTTCTTATTAAGAATACCGAGTCGTCCGTCCGGGAGCATGTTAGACTGGGGAAGAGCACGCATGTAAGTGCATGGAGGATGTGCTGTGTTTAATATAACTGTGAAGAACCCATAGATCTCTGGAATGAGGAGAAGTTTCATCAGCATCTAGCTCTAGACTAGTACAGTATTAGAAATCGACTTGATAGCGAGTTCGTTATGGCTAGTCACATTCATTGAGTCTCTGTCTGATAGTTTGCCCGGTCTATTAATCTTCACTTGTGTGACTTTCACTCTCCATGCCTGTTGATGGAGAGCTAGGGAACGTCAAGGCTTTTATCCCAAGGGTTAGAAGATGCTTGGATAGACTTAGGACAGCTTAGACAGCTGGAGTATACTCATTAAGCATTTTGATAATATTAATTTAGCATCCTGATTATATGCCATACTGTGTAAGTCTTTGCAGTTTTCTAGGCATTAGTCTAACATGGATTGCCCACTCTTTACTGTTTCCTCACACGTCCAGGCTAGAAGCATAATGGAGTGAGAGATATTTCCTCCTCAAACAAGTGCTCCCGGAAAGGGCCTGGATTATAGCTATGGGTGCTATAACAGACAGTCAGTGGCTTGCGAAGCGTTTGATTAGAGAGAGTTAATGGTTGGTAGCAGTTACAGGAAGCACTTCGACACTTAAATGTAATCTCGTGTCAAGAGTACCTGCTCTTTATCCTAACTTCTTGTAATGGATGCTTAAAACGAAGGTGTTACTGAGTGCTAAGCATGGGGTACGGATGACAGGTCTCTTATTATAGCTTTACTGCAGCTTCACTTCCCTCTTCGACTTGGCACCCCTATCTATATTTGTGTAATGCAAGATGAAAATTCCTCCTTCTTCTTTATGATACGTACTAAATAAACACATTTCTCGTTGTTTCCTTTTGTATTATACCTCTGTCAACAATGGTCTGACTGTTTGTTCTTGCTTATGTTGTCCCATCAGCATTTATAGCCAAAGGAGATACCTGATGCTGTTTCGATGTTTTGAATTCTCGGCTTCGAGTCAAAAGATATATTCGACCGTTTTACTAACATATTAGACTTCACACAGTTTCACCTTGCATTGACGGGCTCAAGTTGATTGAGGCCTTCGCGAGAACTTTGAGGGGGCTGTTCACACCACCACAAGTTATTGGAACACCATCCATGTTCGCATGCTGAATGGGGAGACTGTTTATCCTGAACAGACGCTAACGAAGGTATTCATTCCTGAGAGGCGATAGCGCATATAGTTTACCGCCTTCGATCAAGGATCCAGAAGCTTATGTCATATTGGTCATATCCACCAGCACGTCAAGTAAGCCTCAGTAAGCCATGCTCTAAGTGACGTTAGTTATTATCAATGACCAGGCCAGCTCTACATCTGCCGGCCTTACGTGAACAGATTTATCGTGGTCAAGCAGGATGTACCAATGTGTTCTGTCCATTGGCTTGAGACTATCACGATGATGCTTTGGGCTCCTGGTTACCCTAAACTGGCTAAGTTGACTAACACGCGAGTTCAATGCTTACCCAACAAGGCTAACAAGCATGTAAAATCGTAGCCAATGGCTAGGAGGTCATTTTCCTATGCAATCAAGAATATCATGTGCGAGACCCAGCACAAAGTGATCCACCGTTATTATATCAGCAAACTGCAGATGGGCAACAGCTAGGTCAAATCTTTGAAGCTGCTATCATAGTCCAAGGTAACAATATAAAGCCTTGTCGAATTCATAGGTACCTTACTTGATACATAGATGGTAGAGTTACGGCGGGGAAAGTTAGAGAACTCAGCGATCAGGACGATTTTAATATCAACTCTCTTCAAAAAGGGTCAAGATCGTTAAAGTCCTGGCTTTCTGAGAAGCGGTTCAGTGGATCCATCTCCCAGCTGCCCCACTATTGAAGCCGGGCTAACAACGTCATCCAACCATACGAGCAACACTTTGAAGACAAAAGGTACAGCAATTGAAAGGAACAATCGTGCGCTATCCTTTCAACTGCAGAAATGGGAGACCACACGGAGAAACACATTCACTTTGAAGATGGTCGCAATCGTGAATACGATGGGAGTTCTGACGAGGACTGCAAGGCAGTAGAGGTTAGTCCATACTGTCGCCAATACCAGAGGACAACCAAGAATGGTGCGACTGATCTAATAATCGCCAAAACAGGTCGTCTTCGATCCCGGAAACCCATATCGTCGCAAAAGCTCAATGGTTGCCTCAGAGATCAAGGCACCTGTCATGCGCCATCCTTCGCGGCGTGATGAGTGCCTAGTCCACCAGTTTCTCGACAGTCAGCGACGCGCAAAAGATGCTGCCAGCTCAGCCAGCGAGCCAGAGTCAGAACCCTCAATAGGAAACAATTCTCCGTCATACTTAAGCAACAATCCAAATCCTAGCCATGCCACTTTTCACAAGTCTCTCAATGGCGATCACATCGAAGCTGTTCGCGACGACAGCCTCGACTCGATTGTGGACCCCAAATATCAGAAGAAGTGTCGCGCTGTTGTCGAGCCTGGCAGTATGGAACACTCAGGCCAGGCTGATCAGCAGGCCTGGACTCAGCAGATGACCAAAAGCATGTCCGACGTTGACCTTTCGGGTTATCAGGACGACGTGCGAAGTCGCCTTCTAACCAAGCAGCAGCTTAGCGATATGGCCTGGGGTGTACGTGAGCTAAGTCGCCGACTGAGTAGCATGCGCCTTCGGTTCAAGGTCAAGAGCATATTCATCCTCACAAAGATATACGACCAAGATCTAATCCCAAAAACACGAGAATTGGTCAAGTGGCTCCTACAGCATAATCACGAGGTCGCCTACACCGTCTATGTTCAAGACAAGCTCAAAGCAAACAAGAAGTTCGATGTCAGTGGCCTCATTGACGAGGTGAGCAAGGGATATCTTGATAAAGGGGACGTGAACGAGCAGACTGTCAAAGAAACGCTGAACAGGCGACTCCGATATTGGGACGAGAACATGTGCAGAACACGACCTCATACTTTTGACTTTGTCATCTCACTTGGTGGTGATGGTACAGTGTTATATGCCAGCTGGCTCTTCCAGCGTATTGTACCACCTGTATTGAGTTTTGCACTAGGCAGCCTGGGTTTCTTGACCAAATTTGACTTCGAGGACTATCAGCAGACACTCTTAACGGCCTTCACCAAGGGGGTTACAGTTAGCCTGAGGCTTCGTTTTGAAGGCACTGTCATGAGGAGCCAGCCACGCAAGAGAGCACAGATTAGTAAGAGCTCTGAGGAGGACGAGGAGCAGTCCCGGGACTTGGTGGAAGAGCTTATAGGTGAGGAGAGGGAAGATGAGCACACGCATCGGCCGGATGGGACATTTGAGATTCTGAATGAGGTGGTAGTGGACAGAGGACCAAACCCAAGTGAGAATCCCAGAGTAAACGTTACCCCTGCAGGAGATGTTCTAATGTATATTCTAGCAATGTCAACTACCGAGATTTTTGGTGATGATGAGCACTTCACCTCAGTCTTAGCCGACGGTATTTGCGTATCGACACCCACAGGCTCAACGGCATATAATCTCGCCGCTGGGGGCTCCTTGTGCCACCCCGAGAACCCCGTGATGCTGGTTACGTCTATATGCGCGCACACCCTGTCATTCAGGCCTATTATCCTTCCTGACACGATTGTGCTGCGGGTGGGTGTTCCGTATAGCGCAAGAACAGCTTCATGGGCGAGCTTCGATGGCCGAGAACGTGTCGAGCTCAAGCCAGGAGATTACGTGACCATCAGCGCCAGTAGATTTCCATTTGCCTCGGTGCAAGCCGAGGGACGGAGGAGTGAAGACTGGGTGAACAGTATCAGCGGAAAGTTGGGATGGAATACTAGACAAAAGCAGAAGAGTTACAAGGAGTGGGAGAAATGAGACGATGTGTACTGATTTAGTATGGACTGAAATCATATATGTGAAGGGTGGCGTTTTGATGACAGATTTTGAGGGTCGGCGTTCTCATTGTACTATTTGAGCTGAGGAAACACGGCTTGTCGTCAATGCAAAGGGTGCTATGCTCGTGTAAATATACACTTTTCCAGAAAGGTTTCGGGTCGTTTGTTTGGACGTGACACGGGGGCTTGGCTACCGGTAAATCTGTATAGTAACGAATTCAATGAGATGCATCACCAATACTGAGTGAAAATCAGCCACGTAATTGTTACTCAGGCGAAGAGAGGACGAATACTGTTGAGGAACTTACGATGGCCTAATCGTAGGCTTTACGGCTCTTATGACGATACGATCCTAACCTTCAAGATATCTGATAAGATCTAGACCTAAGCTTCGGGTATCTAGACTTGAAAGAAAAGAAACTCTTCAGAAGAGGCTCTGCGTGACTGCCTTGTGCCAGCATCCATTATCTCAATGCCCCAGCTGGGCTTTGCGTTCTGCGCCCATATCACTGCAGTTCAACAACAAACACTACATATATACTATAAAATGGCTTCATGGCTTGTGACCTCCCGGTATCTAGAGAATCTTCTTACCTTGGCGCAGATTCAAGGCATTTGAGATGTCCTTGACTGAGTACCAAATAATCCAAAGTGGGATCCAGACCCAGAGAGTGTTGAAGAAGAACAAGTAAACCCAAAGGTACATGAAGTTGCTCGTGTCGAGATTAGCACTTCCAATGAGCCATTCAGGACAGAAAGTCATGAATCCTGAGCATTGTTTAGTTTGGCGAATCCATGTAGATTGAGGTGCTGTCGAGACTTACCACCGTACAGCTCACAAGTAGCCAGGACAATCATCCAGATGCTAACCTTGGGGTCCTTCTTAGAGAGGCAGTAGCACACATAAACAGCTAAGGGCCCATCAAAGAACACAGTCAACAGCTCCAGACTTACAACCCCCAAGTCGACACCAGCCCATCTCTTGTCAGCCCTCGCATATACCATCCATAGCTGGGCAAACGGGTTGTCTCCACCTGACTGCGCACCATATACTCGATCGCTATAACCTAGGAATCCAGGAGGTGTTGGGAACAGGTCCGTCTTCACATCATCGACAAGGGGTTGGTGCGAGAAGAAGCAGTGGTACAAGAAGCTGCCTTCAAGGAGAAAATGACACAGGGCATCGGCGAGATGCCATATGAAGAGAAACCGGAGAACCCCCGAGGAAGATGATGGTAAGAAACGCAAAGAGGCAGCATAGGCGACGAAGACGATTGCGAGCGTTGAGAGGAGGGAGATGATTGTTGTTTGGTCGAAAAGGTCAGGCGGGAGGGACGATGAGGGTTCTGTGGCCATTGCGTCGAACCTCAGTAATAAATCTCTTTAGACGGATTAGATTGAAGAGTGAGAAGTCCAGTTATTGAGTTGCAATTGCAATTGTGTTGTCGAGGAAATCTGAGCTTCCGGAGAGGAGCGGTGTCAGAAATGAGACGCGATTGCGGCTCGTTTTCGGTGATAGCTTTACGCGATAGCTTCAAGCTGTGGAGTATCAGTAAGTTACCACCACCATGTCTCACATCGCAATGTTAAGAAAGAAGAACAAGCTCAAATATAGGACCGCAAAACTATGGTAGGGAAATTTCCAGAAAGGACCTTCTGATATACAGTCATATGTATCATTCTGTGCGAAGCTTGATTGAGAACTGTTCACGTGCTCTGGCACGTGGTAACAACAACAATCAGAGACCTCGGATGGTATGAGGACACTGACTCCAAAGACTTGGCGAAAATCACGGTGATTCCTCACCTTGATAGAGAAACTGATCATTCGAAGTATTGTTAAATGTATACCATGCAGCACATGTCGATCCAAATGGGGTAGGTTGTTGAAAGGCAGACATGGTAGTTGTCCATGGTTCAGACGACCATATAACGAAAACAGGGGGGCAGAGGTGTATTCAATAAGTTGATTGAAGACATACTGAGCAATGGCTATCTGAATGTTCAATATGGAGTGCACAGCAATTCCCTGAGCGAGACATTGCCCAAATCCTCCACAAGGTTGTACCTTGATCGTTTCTCAGGCAAGAAAACATCTGCAATTTTTACCAATTGAAACTGTCACGGACTGAGACTATCTGGAAAGCGGTGTACTCCATAAGCATTACATTATAGTGTGAATTACCAGAGATTCTGACGCCAGAGTCATGTTTTAAAGGCCGTCCTACAGCTTTAATACTGCCTATCCCTTCCTCTCTCTTCATGCCTTCTTCACCTGCCACAATAGCATCTCGACTTCACTATCCAATCTGGGCGTGGAACAGAATCTCATGAGTTTCATCCCTGCTATTTCATCCTTTATTTCTGCTTCTTAAAAAGCACATATACTAGTCAAACTTCAGACTTTATCTACTCATCATTTTGTTGTGAAATCTAAACATCCTCCATCAGATAACATGTCTTCCTGCCGGACACTCGTGTCTACGAACATGTCGTCTTCTGCTGAGGGAGCTACAAAATTTGATACTGCTCACTTTTGTGGTCGATACTACGAAACATGATGTTTTCAATTGGGCCTTTGTGATAATAATTGCAGGAACTTGTCATCTGCCCGTCTCCGTTGGTCACATGCTGTTTCATCCGTGCAACAAATACACCCTAGCCCATGTTGAACGCGGCGAACACCCTAAAACCGCTCTGGGATAATCTCCAGGTGAATAACAAGAGCAGAGGAAACGCTATTTCACTTATGATGGCTATAGTACAAAATGGTCTGAGCATCGCGGCGCAGTATGAGTTGAGTTAAAGATGGAACAATATAAGGACTTTCGAGCCCTGGTGTCAAGATTTGTGATGCGTGTAACTTTTCTGACCATTATACTGGCCGTTCTTGACGTTAGAAGAAATAACAATTAAATAATTACTCGACACATATTCCGGACTCCTCGACCTTATGATCACAGATATACAGAATCAGTGGCTACCATGAGAGGGTACCAATTGTGGCGGACATGACAAGTGTTTCTTAACTGTGGGGGTCACGGCCATATTCCAGGTGTGGGGAGGAAGAGGAATGAGCGATCCTAACAAGGAAATACAAAGTCTCGGCACAACAGATTGTGCAAGATTTACAACATTTCTTTGCGATTAGCGTGTCACAATCCATACCGACCTTATCTACTTTCTCACAAAGACTCGAGCAAGGGAATACAATAACACTTAGGACCTCTATCATAGGTGATAAAAAGCCTTATGTAACTATAGGTAAATTTAGTATAATTTAGTGTAAGTTTAGAAGATCTTAGACTAAGTATTTTTGGAACCTCGATTTAATGTCAGAAGTCTTCTTACATCCCGAGGTCAAGGAAAGAAATGTGCCATAATCTCGTAGCCTGTTTACGATTCTAGATGTTACCTGCATCCCTCTGGGTGATGATATAGGTATGTGACCTAACACCATACTAAAACAAAGAGCCACGAAAAACGAAAACATCAGACACCGAGTGGCTAGAGTAGTATCGAGAAACAAACAGCCACCAAAAGGCTGTGGTGGCACATCAGAAACCAGAATTTCAAGCACATGCATACAAAAGGTCGGTAGCGGAGACATTGCTCCGTCGAAAAGGACCACGAGGGGAGAGATCTCGATGGAGAGCACAGCAGATAGTAAAGGACACCAATCAGCACCAGCAAGCAGAAATGCAGGCGTCGGGCGTAATTGTGTTTTACCCGCCTCGGGCGGAGTCGGTCACAAGCAAGCAAGTTGAAGAATAAAATGCCCGATTTAGGGAAGCACAAAACACCAAATGAGTGAAGAGTGAGGTAACTATCTGTACCTTAGGGATAAGCGTAATAGAATTGAATGTCCACATAACGTCATTGTTAGTAGATAGCTCTGGCCACGTCACCGCCACACTCCAAGCTACCCCGCTATGTGGCGGCGCTGTTAAACCCGGAAGCGGGGCAGATCTGACCCATCGTGTTACACGATATCACGGGAAGTGGGCCCGCTGCTCAAAGAAGAAATACCTTCAAGGAGCTCTGAAATGACATCAAACTCTAGAGAGTCTTTGTAACAGAGGCGAATTTTAAGCCGCAAGGGACCGAGGTCGATCATGTGTCAGTATCTAGGTATCTCATCTTGGAATTATACCATACACAGGGCACAATCCTTGAATTCCCAGCCGGTACCCCGCGACGCGCATAATGCGTATACAGACCAGTCTCCTCTTCTACCCCCACCAAATAAAACAAGTCCCAGATCCTTTGATCGAGATGACGTTCTGGTGATGGACCTGACGTCAGGAATATCTCTCGAGCAACCATCACAAGCCAAATACCCGAGCTTGTTTGCTATCTTGCTTTCAAGTGGTCGAGTAAGCCAGAGCATTACTGGGGTACGACCGATTGCTTCCCACTTATCAATAACAGTAACGTATCAAGCCGTCTAGGCAACGTAGGACTCCTATGCAGAAGCCAGTCAATGACGACACTTTTTTCCTTCAAATGATAGCCCATGATAACTGGAAGGAGGGGAGCAATGGGGACAGGCATACCAAACCGTGAACGCTAAACAAGTGGTCAAACACTCGATGACGACGATTTACTTACAGGTTGAAACGAGAATAGTGAATCAATCTATATAAACCCCCATTCCTCCTCAATCCAGTCCATTCCCTCTCCTCATCATCACACACAACCTCAACAAATCATCAACCTCAGCATTCACCAACTTAAGCTTTTTACAAGAATAATCACATCAATCCACAATGGACTCCATCAAGAACACTGTCAACCAAGCTACTGAGAAGGTAAGAATGCTCTGAGATCCTGCCATGCTTCTAAGGTTCACTGCTGACATCTATTAAGGTCCAGGAGGGTCTCTCTGGCACCAGCAAGGAGGCCAACAAGGAGGTAAGTCCTGGGAAACGCTTACCTTTACTCAGAACAGTTAACTAATCGATTTCAAGGTTGCCAAGGATTCAAACGCTGGCATTGGCACTCGGTACGTTAACACACGATCCTCGAGCATATATAACTCACAATGCATCACACAATCTTCGAACTGTTCTGAATTATCTAACTCTTCTTTTCTTAAGTGCTTCCGCGGCCAAAGATGCTGCTTCTGATAAGGTAGACGAGACAAAACACTCTGCCAAGTCCGAGGGTTACTCTGCTCAAAAGTGAGCAATGTTGAGAGGAATGAAGGCGGCAATGCCTCATGTTGTTAGCATATATGCAAGATTTGGTCATATTATAGCTTAAAGAGATATTATACTAAAATCTATGATCGTTGCTACGTGTTATCATTCATGTTCTGCTGTCTTATATCTGGGTGAACGGACAAAGCCAAACTCGCAAATCTTGTTGGAACCTACACAAAACCTGAAGAAAATATCAGTAGACAATAAGATCTGTGAAATCAATAACAGCAACAAGGCAAGGATATTTAGTGCTTGAATCTAGTAGACTAATAAAAATACACACACTAATTCACGTTACTGTATCTAGGTTCCCAATGTTAGTGAAGAAGATACATGAACTATCTATTAACACTTGGTGTCCTAGTAACAAAGTACCACAAAGAGTACCAGTGTAGAAAAATACCGTATCTAAACTGATGGCATAACGGATATACACATGCACATCACTAACTGCCCAAATAAGTGCTGGAAGATCTCAAAGTCTAGCACTAAGTGCCAGTCGATTGAACAGCTTCAAGATGCCATTGACAATCAATTGACCTTCAACGATGAAGCTAAGTCTTAGGTGTTCTTCTGGACTATCTGATCCAGCTCACATGGCACTCCAAATACCATAGAGCACTGTGGTCTCGACCTTGAGCAGACAGAGAAGAAGGGAAACGGACAAAGGTGAAGCGGCTGTGACGAGACTAAGAGTATTTAAGTACAAGGAACTTAGAGATATTTGAACAAAATCGGGTGATTTTACACACTCAACCACGAGTTGTAACGCATCCGGGGCCCCAAAATCGATCCATGTGAACTCAACGACAACTTAGTGTAGTCCCGTCCCGACTAGGGTACGCATAACGACGGTAACAACACCAGCGCCATCGCCACTCCAACAGGAAGAGTCCGTCACTATCGATTAGATGCAGACCAATTACGGCCACCGCGTCACTAATTTATACGAACAGTCGACCTGGCCTGACACTCCAGAGATAACTGAAAACTTATACCAAGACAAGATGAACGCACTGACTGCCAAATCTCGGGGAGCAAAACGCTAAACGAATAAACGCAAGAATGTGGGTTGCCTCTTAAGTATCTCTGGCTTATAAGGGGCTTAATCCCACCATGCGAACAAAAGGGTCTCCTGGATTCTGCCAACATGACAAACGAGACTCCGATTCCCTTCCTGGATCGCAACAGCCGACTAGTCACTCACCAGTCCCTACAGGTAAGACTTGTCAGTTATGGCCGACAAACCTTAACGTATTCGACGTTCAGTTCACCCACGTAGATACTTTTTGTTTTCCGCATTAGATGCTTCATGTGCAGCCGGAAGAGGCGGTCGAGTGAATCACAACGATGAATTTATGCTGGCAAGTGCAATAAGTACTTCATGTTATTGGCATTAAGGACCATACCACGTCAAATGGTATGCGAGCTTCTGGGGTCAATGTATACGGTAACAATTGAGCACCACAATGATAGGAACGAGTGTATGGAGG
The DNA here is from genome assembly GCA_013396035.1 of Fusarium pseudocircinatum. NCBI lineage: Eukaryota > Fungi > Ascomycota > Sordariomycetes > Hypocreales > Nectriaceae > Fusarium > Fusarium pseudocircinatum. The sequence continues at coordinate 45,121 of JAAOAS010000033.1, read as the reverse complement.
TGATCTCCATAATGATCAACGTGAGAGTGCCTTACGCCAGCCACGCTCCCTGGAAGATAGGTTTCCCTTATCGCTTCCATTCGTGGTCATGGTCAATAACCAGCCGAACCAGTGAGAGAGATGTGCAGTGTTGCCGAATAGCATGGCATATTACATAGGCACCTAAGTCAAGAATCACCACCGTGAGTGGCCTGAGGTGCTTAAGTATATCCCATGAACATGCCGTCTGATTATCTTTGAGGTTCTGCATGCATATCAGACGACGACAAACCAAATCAACCGACATTCAATCGATATTGACGGTATAACTGCTAGCTATCATTTCTACTCCAAGGAAACTGGCTCGAGTTTGATACGACAACAGATAAATCACAACAATCGCAGCAACGAGCAACAAGCAACGTCCACCTGTTCAAGTTTCTAGCAACATTAGCTCCTCGAGATATGTGTTCGACTGGCTAGCTCGGTTTTGGCTTTGTCCCATGCTCTGGACGCTCAATACTATCAGCATCGCCACCTGGTTGGAGATCGCAGTCTCTCAGTTTACAAGGCCCCGCTACCCTCCCACCTATATGTATATGTGCGTGTGTGTGTATATATATTTGAGATGAAAATGGCCGGTTCGTCCTCATTCACCTCCCTCGTTTCTGCGATGGCAAGAACAGTACAAGTGTCACTTTATCGGCCGAGCTTATCATCCTTGTCGTTAGCACTCAGCCTCTCGTCGTTCTCCTCTATCTCCTTCCTCTCTACTAGGACAGTAACAGGAAGTATAATAAAGTACCTATTCAGGGTACAGCCTAGAAGCTTGTGCTATGCCATATGGTTGATCATCGAAGCGATATAAGGTAGTCTTGTGATAACGAGGGCCGTGACTAGCGAAGACCAGAGACCAGGTGCTATGAAGGTTGGCTCCCTGGACCCCAGAGTATATCGGGACCCGGACCTGTGAAGTACGACGTTAATGTCTTAGGGGGCGTCAAACGGCACCCGACCATCCAAACAGTCGGCCTCTGGTGAATTGGCCGCCAACGTACGTCCTCCTGAAATAGAATCAGGACGGGCAACGCGAGCGGGCGCAGCATCGGCTATTACTTCGCCGGAGCCAAGTTGACTGTTATATAATATGCATCATGGAAAACATTATCTTACGAAGGGTTCCCTGGTTTTGGCTTGGTGTAACAATATCATCCTCCTTGCGTACGCCTTCAGCTGCTATTCTACATACACCCAACGGATGATGTTCGACAACTACATGAGTTCCATGGGCTACCACTGACTCAACGCTATGTATTATGTGACCCAACGTATACCTTCTTTCGTCACGAAGTAGAATCATATCCATATTCATGATATCTCGATCATATTCTTCCAACTTGACTTTCTTAACTCTTCTCAACAAGCAACTCGACTATTAATACTTTGAGTTTAAGATGTAGGCTTCAGCTTATACAATATAAGCTATAAAATATCACTTAGGGAAAAGTAATACAGGGAAAATAGAAAAGGGATACTATATGAAATAATCTAGTAAGCCTAAACTGCGAATAATGCCATAATGCCATAATGATAACTATCGTCTTAGAGAGCTTCATGGATGCTCCGTGGCTGGATCCCCTCGAAGTCGTTCCATCGATTCGGGAGTGAGACCGGTTGCCTGTACTCTTGTCTTGTGCCTATTGTTCGACTTCTGGTCTCTCAACCTTGTGTCACTACCTTGCTCTCTCCAAAATCAGGTCTCAACTTGATCGTCTATGAGCAGACGATAGCCGACGGGTTTGACGGCACTGCTTAATCGAGGAATTCATGCCTAGAGCGATGTTACTGTTGAAAATATAGCCTCACAAGTTGAGGTTCTCGGACAGCTCACCCATTTCTAAGGGACGGGAGTGCAGGGTCATACTATACAATAGGTTTAGAGTAGGCAAGAAAACGCAAGACCTCAACCCTATGTAAGGGAAAATATTGAGGCAGGTTTGATATATCTCAGGAGGTCTTTAGACCAGTGTTTTAGTATATTGTCTCAATGTAAGGAGTTTGTAATTCTCGACGGTAAATCTTCTACCAGAGACACACATGGGTATCCTATGTACGAGTGACGAAATATATGTGGAACTCCCAACCTGAAACGGACCCTTCCCCTACGTACGCCGGAACTTGTTGGAACTCACATCATTGGCACTAACAAAGGGATATACAACATAACGCCAACGTCAAGTGAGAGAGTCCGTCTCACGCATAAGTCGACGCAAGCTAGGTGGTCGGCATTGCTTTCCCAGATTATGTTGCAACAAGCACGGCACTGGACATCATGAAGCATCTCATTGCCGTAGGGGCTTGTTACCTGGATACGATCCTCACGAACGTCACCTCTACTGCGTACGCATGGCATTTACTAACCCACCTCCAGTGTTCCCTTCTTCCCATCCGAAGACTCCAAGTTACGTGCCACCAGTCTCAATATTCGACGTGGGGGCAACTGCCCCAACTCTCTTCAGGTCTTAGAACAATTACTCTCCGAGCACGACACCCTCCAGCTACATCTAGTATCACCCCTTCCAGCTGCAGCGTCGTCCGCAACACAGCGTGTTATGTCGTCGTTCGGTGCGCAGTCGAACATTGACTTCAGCCACTGCGTTTATCGCGAGGAGAGCATGGAGGCGGCAAGCAGTTACATCATGCGTAGCGAGGCATCAGGTAGTCGCACGCTTGTCAACTACAATGACTTATTAGAAATGACCGAAGACGAGTTTGGCAACATCGCGCGAGGCTTCAACCCAGACCAGGAGACATGGTGGCACTTTGAGGTTGGATGCAGACATGGTATCCTCTGCCCGGTAATTCTAGGCTGATGATGGAACAACAGGGCCGAATCCCGGATACCATACAGAGCTGTATCCGTCTCCTGCGTAATGTACTACCAAAAGCGACAATCAGTGTCGAAATTGAGAAGCCTGGTAGAGAGGGCCTCCCTGAGCTGGCGGCAGAAGTGGATGTTGTCTTCTATTCGCGAAGTTGGGCTGAGGTGAGAATGGACTCATGGATATCGGCCGTTACAATTGGTAGTGACCTAACAAGGGGGATAGAGTCGAGGATACAAGACTCCGGAACAATGCTTGAGAGCTGAAGGGCATCAAAAGGCGTACGTTTCATGGAAGGATATCAGGCTTCTGCTTTGACTGTATTGCCCTTGCTGACAAGAAGCTGCATAGGTCACTGGCACTGTGTACGTGGGGTGAAGATGGAGCAGCTGGGCTGTCTCGATCGACAGGCGAGAGTATTCACTGCCCTGCCCTGGATAAATCAGGGCGAGACATTTCCGTGCTCGAGTGAGTTGTCCCGCCCTGACAAATACCTAATACAGCAACAAACCTAGTACAAGCCGCGTAAAACTACAGGACCTGACCACTGTTCGAGATATAGTGCCGTGGGAGCGGGGGACACTTTCATAGCCGGAATGCTGTACGGACTGATCTGTCACCCTGACGACTGGAGCATGGGGCAGAGGCTGGGTTTCGCCGTTCGACTGGCTACGCTCAAAGTGCAGCGGGAGGGGTTCGACGGACTCGGAAGAGACATGCTTGGAACGGAGATTGGAGGCGTCTGAATGAATACCTGATTACGGGTAGCCATGGGCATGACTGCCTGACGGTCTTATCCCGATAATACTATGGTTGCTTGACGACAATCCACACATTTAGCTCTTTAGGTAGACTTTCGGTGCAAGGGTCAGATGCCGGAATATCAAGGGGAACTGGAAAGAGAGAAAGAAATACTAAACCGCTCATGAGCGGAGAAAGAAATGGCAAGAGACAGCAAAGCAGCTCGGCGAACCATGAGTCGCCTATGGCTTACACCGGCTGATAATACTCTCAGTTGGGGTGATGAGAGATTAAGTGGGAAGAAGAGAGACGGTTGAGCCTAGAACTGGAAGGGACACATAGTGGAGGAGAGAAGTGGAAGGGGGATAATTAGAAACAGGGGAGAAAGGCGGTGAAAACGGGGAATAGAGAAACATTGGGTTGCTTTGATCTTCAACCGCCGTAGTGCATTGATCTAGGCACGGATTGGTTAGTCAGGCATGGAGGCGTATGTACGGAGTAGTAGGTGCAGTTGATATCAACTTGGACCGTTGATGTGATGCAAGTGGATGAGCAGGTGTCTTGTTGTCCTTGGCTAGGTGGTCAAGGAAGGGCAAGGATCATGCTACTCTGCCTGCAAGACACAACCTTTGAACCACGCGGATGCGCCGGGGCTACTGCATGGAGACCACGATTAGTCTAGAAGCACGTCGTTAGTCTTGGTGCTCGTGTGAAGAAACTGTCTAGATAGTGCAAGAACGAGATGGAAGTGAACATCCTTGAGTTATCCATCTACCAGCTGATCTACTCCGTATCGAGAGAGGTTGTAGCTCTGAATTCAGCCCGTCATAGAAAAACATGAAAGTGTTGTAATGATTGCTGCATGCTCAAGTCTAATTTCAAGAGTCGGCTCTGGAGAATCATATCACAAGGGATGTTTAAATTCCCAAGCTTTGTTGAGACGGTTGGGCGAAACCGACAGCTAGCTAATGTAGGTGGCTAGTCGTGGGATACCGGAAAACCTTAGAGCTTAATCGTATGTGACATAAATACTCACACAGACTTAGAATGATCCAGGACTAACTTAGCAAATCCTTCGACTATTTATTTTTGCTCCTTCACTGAAGGAGGGGTCTTGAGAATTTGCACGCCCCGAGGGAGGCATGGCTGCAACACAGACTACGGTACCAGAGCCAGGGCGGCGGCCAACCGTCTGCAGCTAATGCTTACATAGTATGCACTAGGGAGGATTCTAAAGGGCAAGCGAGCTGCGAGCCGCTCGACAGCGTCGTCATGCGGTGCAGAGCCCAAGGACCCAAAAGCCCCGAGACGCAGGCCCAAGACGATTTGCCGTACGGATAGTTGTTAGCTATTTGGGCAGCTGGCTTGTTTGGCAATGGCACCAGGGACAGGGACAAGGTGTGAGACGTGTCAGATGAGACGGAAGAACACGACAGAATAGGATGAAAGGAAACAGGAGCAAGTCCAATGTGCCCACGGTCAACGCAGCTTTGAGAGTAGGACAACTACATATTCTAATTGCAGCACCAAACCCACAACAGTCCACACTCAAAGTACCACTGTTGTTGGTGGGGCATGTTTTCGACAATGAGTGAGAGCTGAGGACAATGATACGGGTGTGAGGAGAACAAGAATACACGACTCTAAAGAGAGTACTGTGTATATAAACCACTGCCTTGATGACGATACCAGACATCAGATACAACCGGACAATATCGGAGGATCTACCATTGATACCAGAATGTGAAGTCAATACGGAGTATGTCGTCGATTATTATCACAACAAAACCTATGGAAGGTGGAGGTACGTTCAAGTATGCAGCTGGCATGTTGCTTGTTGGCTGGCTCTCATCAAAGTTAAGGGGGATGTGATTCAAGGGCTGCACTATCAAATAGGATACCCGGCATGACAAAAGCTTCAGATCCATCAAACCTCATCGAGACAAACGAGTGCGTGACCGTGACTGTGAGTGCGAGTGCTTGCTTTGCGAATGACGCCGGCCCGCTTTGAGCATGTCTCAAAACCCCTGCACACTGATGAAAGCTAGAAACCCTCTCCGCCAGCACTAGACAAGGGGTGAGCTGTGGATGTGAGTCTTGTCGCGGTGGAGGGTATATCCAATCTCATAGGCCCCCACACATGCCCAGTCGCAGCCATAATGGGCAATTGAGTGGTGTCGTATTAGTTCTAGGGGGTGTCGCCCGAATAAGCCCGAGTGATGCGGGCTTGACGGTCAGAGAGGGCTTTGCAACTTTCCGTTGGCCTGGCTGAACTCTGCTCTGACCCGCCATGAGCATCCCCGATCGGTATGGGGCTCTCGGACGGAGGAGCGGGCGGCAGCTGGAGACGCCCCCGGCTTCCGGGCTCTATAGTTAGATGCTACATACTGGTAGCACTACGCCGCATGCGTTATAGACAAGCATTACGTACATGTTTGGGAGAATGCCATGCCGTGTTGCTGGTAGGGACTGGAGATCTTTTTGAATCTCAGGCGGGCAGTAAGTAATGTTGGGTTGAATAACCATTGAAGAGCCATTCATCTATGATCGGCAATGAAGTAGAGTGCCTCTTGTCTGTTCTCGAGTATCTAAGGGATCATTCTGACAAGCTTCCTGCACAAACCGTTGAGTCTCGCCTTACTCGATTACAGAACTGAGAGGCTGAGAAGCATGTATTCAAGAGAAAGTGGTGGTACTCTACTCCGTATTGGTGACATGATTACGTGGTGGTGGTGGTCACGTCGATACATACAGTATTGAAACCGGTCTGGCAGTCAGGATTGAAGGAAACTGATGAAGGCTGCCTGATGCTGGTCTCTTTGAGTATCCAATCAAGATACCCAAACTCTAGTAGTGAAATACACCGAAATAAGTAACGGGTACCATGGCTATCCAAGGTTGCGCCGCCAAGCTACCCACAAGACCCAAGACCAGGTCCGGCCAAACTCGAGACTGATTGCCGTATCTTACGGCGTACCGCGAGCCATATCCCTTCCGCTCGACGGGTCGACCTCCGCAGAGCTCCACCACATTTGCATTTGGACTGTTGTGAGTGACTGGATGGTTGTCGTACGTATATTGCTTCCTCATCACGGCCTGCATCAAAGGTTCACTTGGGATCGCAGATGGGCTTCACAGCGTTCCAAACAAATTCGTTGCTAACGTTATACAGCAATGATACAGCATTGGAGTAACGAGTCGTAAACAGGCAATCAAGGTAATCAAGCATTCTGTCCCCATCTTAACAAAGACACCTGCATGATCACAAACTCGCATGCATGCCGCCGCCGCCGGGGACTAATGCTGTGTGAGATGTTGCTCAGTCAAGGCGACCGAGGCGGGCTGTCAATGGCTCACTCTCAAGCGAATCTTTCTGGCAGCTGACTTACATGGCATGCATGGATGGATGGATGGGAAAGTTGAACCATGGGTGTCCAGAGGCCAAGGCACAGCGGTATGTTGCAGGTTTCTCATTGAATGCAAGGGCTCTTATTTAATCCTCTTGAGTCAATCAAACCCGGGCCCTTCATTGGCTCGACGCACACAAAATTGGACCTTGGAAGCGCACTATTTACCCCCGACACCAAACTCTACCAGTACGGATACGTACATAATTACAGATGATACCAAACAGGTCAGACTTTTGTGCAGGGGCTGATCGTTTCTAGCCTCAGACTCTCCCTGGGGGGGGAATAAAAAACGACCCCTCGATGGGTGGAAAGTCAGCGAAATTTGGTGAATCAGGGGTCGTTTTTTTTTCCCCCCCGAGGGTCTCCGTTCTCCTCCATTCAAGTTGTTTGTGGTAGACCCATGGCAGCGGTTTTTAAAAGTGGCCCAAGGGCATGTTTATAGTCTAGCGTAAGGGCGGCGCATCCCAGTGTAAGGGTCTGATCTTCATATCGGAATGATCCCCATCCTTCTTGTGACTGTTGATGGTGATTGATGCCAGTGCTGTCCAACATGTTGAGGGATGTTGAAGCGTGGAACGCTCTGATGGATTGCGTGGTCTTATGAACATATGCTCACATGCTGGATTATCGTTTCCGAAATGTAGGCCTTCAGTCCACGAGGACTGTACTGTACCGGTACTGTAAGCATGCAAACATCCAGTTGAATGTTACTCTGTCGTCTGTACATATGTACATACATACACACATAGCAGAGAGTATGGTCAGGCCAACCTGGCCAAGCATGTTGATCTTCGGCAACTGGACCGTGGCTCTGGCGAATTATTCTTTTTCGCTTCCTTGGCGATACCCAGGTGTCATGCTAAGGAATCCCTGATGAACGGGCTTGAATCCTCCACTTGTACACCCTTGCTTTTTTTTTTTTTCTTTAAAGCATCCACACTCTGTTTTGAGTTGGCATAGTGTGGGCGGGCGTGGGTTGCCAGCTCTCAATGACAGCACGTCCTGTAATAAACGAGATCGCGTGGATTCGAAAGCCACAGGCAACTTTGATCAAATCTGAGAGTTTCGGTGATGCAAGCCAATCGTTACTCGTATATATCCGATGGCTTGTTCTGGAGCTTGCCTCCCGTGACAATAGCCCACTCAGTATGAAGAGTTGGGCAAGTGAAAGAAAGCTTGCGCGTTTTCTACAGCTATGTAGTGCTGAAGAAGACTCCAAGTATTCTTGTTGCAACAAAGATCTTCGGATCGAATGACATCTGACCCGAATACGTTACTGTATGTAATTAGATGCATTGTGTCGAGGGGACCAGTGAGTCTTCTTGTCTGGCATTGAATCCATTGTTGATCGCAGGTTCGGGCTACCGAATTAGCGACTCGGCTATGGGAGGGGATCCACTGGTGCAGATTTGCTGAGAGGGGTGAATTCTGCTATAGGGATGTATGTCTAGTACAATGGTAGCAAGAGAAAGTCAAACAAAGAAAAACAAAATTTCAGCCTCTCTCGTAGTACATTATGGGTTAGATGCATGATCTTTGATTTGAGGCCGAACAGGGCAGATTGGTTTGGGCCCCATCCATCTGAGAAGCACATCTGGCGATTGATTGGACGGTCACAAGCAGATCTCTTGGGTGAGTATGATTCCAGTTATTCTTCACAATGACTGGATGAATGTGTGGTGAGTGCATCCCCAATAATACAATAAAGATTGAACCGGGGATGGCATGGAAGCAATCATGACCTAACATTGTGTTAAGGATATTGAATCACTTGTGTAATGCTGACAAGTTGCCTTTGGAACTCACAGTTGCAACCCCGTTTCTAGTCTGTAAGAAAGGGTCGCCAATCTAAGGCTATGGTGTAGCAGTCGACCGCCATTCGTTTGTTTCGTGAAGGGCATTTGGATGACGCATATGTTGAAATTGTCCTCGTCAGCCGCGATAGCAAATGTGATCCCCCAGGCGGCCAGGATACATCCGCCGATGAGGCATGCTGGCATGGTTTGGAGAAGAATGGTGTGGTGTGGTGCTTTGCCAGGGGCTAGACTGTCCAAGGCCAGTGATACTGCGCTGTGCTGAGATGGGATAGTTTATGCAAAAAGTATGTACTGCACCGTATTAGAAGACTCTCACATGGTGGTGGCTGCGCTTCCGTGACTCAGGTAACGCACGAACCGTAAGGAGAAGTTCGATGAGTGCTATAGCCTGTAGGTTGATGATCAGCACCAATGCCTTGTGGGACAGCGTTCCGCGTCGAAAGCTAATGGCTATCCTGCTGTTCCGAGTGAGATAAAACGCCTGGGCAGGACAATCAATGCGTGATCCGGCTCAAAGAGTGTGATTCGCGAGGACAAGACACGGACATCCTTCAAATCCTTTCCTCTCCCTGTACATGTGACCCACAGAAGAACTTCGGATGCATGCACAACCCCATGGAACCCAGCTGCCAGCCAGCTTGAAACCTCCAAGCCTCGATAAGACCATGAAGTCGAAGAACGGCAATTACCTGAATTCCCTAGCCTGGGACAGTAAAGTCAACGCTGACGGATACTCTTAACGCCATGGACAGACCCGCCAATACCCTAGGTATCGATCGAGGGCATCTGAACCAGAAAAAAAACAGGCCCACCAGTAATCCAAAACATTGTAAATCTTCATGTTTGGACAAGCGCTGTCTTGATAAAAATTCCGAATCAACATCGAGATTCACTGCAAAGATATTACAGCAACTGACCTCTAGCAAATACCGGCAAGAGTATCTTTTGAAAGTCACAACATCCGGATTTGTTGACCAGTTTCGGTATCTTTTGTGTAAAGTATGGATATATCTAACCGCAACTGTTTGCCAAGATGCCGACGCGCTCTCCTGGAGAATAGTTGTAATTTACACGCAAGATGGATCGACTCGTACACTACCTAAAGAGCGCATTCAGAGGCACCGGTGATATAGACTCGTTGGCTGTTCTGACCACACACCCGACTCTCGTATGTACGGTAGATTCACCGGGACATTGAGCCAGGCAAGCCAGGGTTACCTGAGGTTTAAAAAAAAATGAAGAAAAAAAAAGGATGTTGAAAGATCCATCGAGGCGGCACGCTTTCATCTCGGACCAGGACACTTTCGGGGTGGCGCACAGTTCCAGCCCTCTTTTGGTGACTGAATCAGTGGCCGATCAGGGCAATTCAGAAACAACAAGGCCCAACTCACCAGGCAGCCAGGCTCGCCAACTGATGGCCCCAGGCTGCTGATCCCTCTACTGCACAATTGGATCCTTCCAGAGGGGGCTAGTCAACTTACAGGTATGCCCAGATCTTTCAAGGGAGAGATGCAAGCTTCAGAAGGCGAACAGGCGAGGACCAAAAGAGAGAGGGGCGTCAGTATGCTGTGCTCCACAAGCACTCAATTTGGTGGTTATGGTCAGCACAATGGAACTCTGGGGTGGGGATAATCTCGTAAACAAAAAATTCCTAGCTACCAAGCGCCAGCAAAACTCTGGTTGACTGCGGTGTGAGCTTGATGAGCCATGCATATCCCCCATACATAGAGGGGCGATGAGATGAGACAATGGAAGTGACAGAGAAGGAGTAAAAGCCGAGACCGTCAGTGTAGCCATTGTTGCATCTTTCATTGGACTAGGAACATAATATAATTACCTTTATTATGAACGAGGGGCGTTGGTAGATTTGCTCCAGATTGGATCATCGTAAGAGGCTGCTGTTCACTCTCCTCTGTCTGTTGCCAGGCCGTCTTTTGGCCGAGTCAGATAAATTTAGGAAGACATTTGATTGTTTCCTTTTAGGCCCTGTGATCTTGAGTCTTCTTGGTCCCTGAGGGACACTTGATACATCAGATCAGGCCTTTCGTACCTAGCACATATCGATAGGTAAGGTTGCTCGTGTTTCGTGTTTCGAGATGAATCACTTGTACACCTTGTAGACGACGTGGCAGGCAGATCCACTGGTCTAGGAAGAGAAACCAAACCGCTTGCCTAAAAAGCCGCCAGAATTGAAATCATGCTGGTGTTGGCATTGCCGCTGGCGTACTCCGTAGTACAGCGAGCCATGAAGTGGTACTGCAGGCAGACTGGATTCTGGAGCACGGTCTGGCATCCCAGTGTTTACCAAGGTTGGAAAGTGTCGTTGTTGCTACAGCCCCTGAGTGGAGGAAAGCATGTATGTGGTAAATCGAACTTGATTCAGCGCTTGGGTGATATGTACGGAGTACTGTCTGAACTGTCAGGATGAGCGAGTCACCAACTGACAACCTTTCCTTTGGGGCTTGCAGGTGGATAGATGAGTGGCAGACTGGCTAGACTGGTTACCGCACTTGCCATTAATAACTTCAAACAGGGAGGGAAGAGTTCAAGCGTCCTCTGCCTGCGGTAGGTACCTTAGGTATTCAGGCGGAGCAGGACGACTTGCGCTTTCAGTCTAGCCTAGGGTGAAAGAAAACAAGAGACTAGGGTTGGTGGTAGATCGATGGATTTTGGTGTAAGCCAGTCTCGTGTATTTTTACCGCCCAAGGGCCCTCCACATGCGTGACTGGACAATCGACCAGGGCAGGTAATAGGCAGGATGGATTGGATGTCAGCGCTCAGGCCATCGGGCGTTGCTGGAACGTGTCTACCCTAGCTGCCTTACCTGAGATACATACCTACCGAGCCAAGCAACCATGAAAGGTAATTACCTCAGGTTTTGGGTGTTGGGTGGTACATCCCTGAGAGTCAGGCGGTCCTGTGCCGCCATTGGTTCAAGCTTCTTTGAGACTTTGAGTCAATGCCTCATTGATCTGGGCTGACTGCCCGGCGCTCCCTCTCCATCAATACCTCTCTATGACGACCTAAGGTAGATTGATATTTCTGCTAACGCATTAGTCTTTGTCTGAGGTCTCGCTCCATGGAGGCCAAACTGCATTGCCGCTCCCTGTGCCTGGTCTTAGGAGCAAAATTGCAAGACGGTAACTGTCCGCGTCCACTGAGATATTCTTGCCACCAAGGATTCCCGTCAATGGCAACAGTACAGGCACATCGCTCACCATAGCATGTCTAGCTTCCTCATCTAGTCTATCACACGCCCAGAAAAGCACTCACAGTGGTGACTTACCTGGCTCTCCTGCACAGTCGGAGTACCATGTGTATAATGCAACGCCGGGTACCCGCCCACAGGTTTTGCTACCAGGAGAAGCACCATTCCGACTTTTGTTAGGGTACTACATAGAGTGCGGATGTGGTCCCACATCCTAATATCTGAAATGGTACGTTTGAATTTCTCATCGACATTGGAGCTATTATCATACAGTACAGCCCAGACAGCGCAACACCAACTGTCTGTGATGGGACTTTGATGGGGTTATTATGCTGCGCCATCAAGCCCTTGCCAATACATCGTCTTGTGGATTAAACTTTCACGGTGATAGCCATTCCAGGCCTCAGGGAAACTCGGTGCCAGTCCATCAAGCTACCTATCCACCCATTCATCGAAGTCTTGCGCGGAGCATCTATCACTTGCCAGCACATTATTCCGTCCATCCTCGGGAAATCGCCAATGATGCTGTTCCTCACCAGACAAGCGTTCAATAGTCCCAAGAATAAACGGTTCATGATACGCAAGAGCATGTACAAAGAAGCGGGTACAACAAACCGTTATTACCGGTGTCCTCCCTCAGCGGTGACGATAGGCGGATCTCAAACCCATTGCAAACATCATCAAGCACCTGTCGATCAGATATGATTGTTTCTCCTAGGAGAACGCCCTTCCCATATCTCACCCTCTTTGCGAGTTGCAATACCTCAGCGTAGAGCCGAGAAATGGGAATTACATGTGCTACAGCAGGGGTGTCTGCAGTACCCTGAGCGAAGCATGCCAAACCACGAAAGCAGTGATGAGCATCCCGCTTGGATGAGATTCAAGACCCTTCCGGAGTGGCACTTTTACCCAGTAGGGAAATGTTCCATCCTCTGGACTGGGCGCGGCGCTTGCTATGTACAGTAGTGGTCCCCCAGTCCATCTCAGGCCCAACAAATGCATGCATTGTGGCGCCGGCTAGTGCAGCGCTTGGTGCACCCCTTTAGCAATACCCTAACTCCCTACTCTGGCTGAGTCCCAAGCGGATGCTGCGGCCAGACTGGCTGACGACCTTGCTCCTTGTGCTTTATTACGACTCCAGCCCGTGGGCCAAATTCTTCTCCATCCCTTCTTCCCCACTACTCCATGTGAGCTGCATCCCTAGCGGCAGGGGTGACTTGCCTAGCTTGCCTTGAGACCAGACGACCCGAGAATGTCCACTTCTTCTAGAGACGCCGCTCTGGTGGGTCTACAACGCAATCATAGCGGCGGGAGGCCCCATCACCATCACTACCTGTTTCCTCCTTGTTCGCCCTGTCGGTACGACGGTACCACACCAAACTTAGCGTATGCCTACCAAATCGGCGTGAACCGCACTGATCCTACTCTGTACCAGTCGACACGCCCTCACACAAGAAAACCCTTGACTCCATGCCGCAGACGTCGTCTCAATCCCCAGACCAGCAGCCTGATTCTCGCTCCGGCACTACTTCCCGCCCGCCTTTTCTCACTGCTTGCTGGCTCCGCCCGTTGACACGCCCCCTGCCGGCCCGTATGACGCAGCCCACCACCCCAGCTGCCATGCTAGAAATTGATAATCCCAGCACAGGAACGTGAAGTGAGGGTCAAATGTGATGAGAAACCTAGCCAAGTACCCCATGGGCCAGATTCTGATTTGACGGCTGTTCTAAATTCTACGGTTTACAGCCGTCATGTCGCTACTAAGTCGCCCATGCCTCTTTATTGCTTGGTCCCTCCTGATCCACACCCAGATCCTTGGAGAGTTGATCTTGTTCAAAGCTGCTAGGCTCGATTTATCTTTCAAGCCATCGATTGCCCCATGTTTCGTTAACCCCCCTCAAACCCCTTTGGAGCCGGTACCACCATTTCACGATACATATTCAAGCTGAGCCCTTCTCAGTTCTTCGGATCTACCATCATTACTTTCACCTGAAAAGTTGATTTGTATTGCACGATAACTACTCTAACATCAGCTGTCGTTTTGGCAACTTGTCGCGATATATCTCAACTTTCCATCATATTACTTACTCGATACAATTCATGATGATGCACCCACTCTTCGGTGTGCAGCCAGCAGGCTCCTTGCCCATCACATATCCTTACGACACAATGCTGGACGACCACACACAACAAATGCCATGCTCGCAAGCTTCAAGAAGGTTCTCACGAGGGTCCAGTGGACAACGATCTGGTGGTGCCATGAGGGTGACCAAGCCTTCAAGCGCCAACAACAGCCCTCGCTCGTCTGGATTCATGGCTCGCCGCAAGACTCTCATGAATGACGGCAACTCCCAACGTCGACAACAGCAGATCATGGAACAGCTATCAACATTTTGTGACGTTGAGTCCCAGCAACTCGCCCCACGGTCATCACGCCCCGTGAGTTGGCATCCGAGCTCATATGGCCAACAACCCTACGTCCAGGCGCAACAACCCGCGTATGCCTTGACTACAAGCCACTTGCCTTCCGATCACCAAGACTTGCACGGCAACTATGCTCATTATTCCCCAATGATGGATTCAACTTCATGCGGTACATCCCCGCTGGCTTTCTCTCATCTGCCTCTCCCATATCAATCTACCGACAACATGACCTACAATCCTTACCACGGAACGAACATGTCGCATCACTCCCCCGCTGCTTCTATGGTCTTGCCGGGTCGTCAACTGCCTGTCAATGCTGCGCCCGCCGAGACTACGGATAACAATGGATGGGACTGGAATACCTTTATCATGCACGGCATTGGCTCCACCACACCCCCTACCCCTGAGACTCTCCCACAAACCCAACTGTCTCAACCAGCAGTATCAGAGGATCCTCACTATCAGGCTCTTGAAGATGCCGCGGAAGAAGACGGCGAGATACTGGTTGGAATGGGGCTGTACGACACTCCGGAGAAGTACAACGAGGATCCTCAGCTCAACAACTATCGATCTACTGTATCATCTTTACTTGGGTCATCATTCAGGGCCCATGAGCCTCAAGGCAAGGGCCTTAAGCTTGAAGAGACATGGGAACCTCCCAAATCTGACGAAGAGGGTGAAGAGGGTGAAGATGAAGACGAAGAAGAGGAGGAGGATGACGAGCAGTGATCCCGCTGCATCTCGAAATTTGTAACGGCATATATGAATAATGACATGATTTTTTGTAACACTATGGTGTACACTGGTAGGCAGGGAAAGCCGGCTTTTGCTTCTTTGGGACATGGGAAACTACAAGGTGGTTAGGTCGGTGCACCTGGATCTCAGGATAAGGGACATGGATGCAAGCGTGTGAATTTACTACATATATAGAGTCCGGCTGGCTATGGATACCCCGTGCAAAGAGCACAAAACTAGGAGATACAAGAAGGCTCAGGCAGCCGCCCAATAGTTATCCAACGAAGAAATATACAACCAATATATTGAGAGAGAGAATAAAGTGACTTGACAACGTGTCGCGTATTATGGCCTAATAATAATAACTTGGGCTATGGCCTATCATGCAACAGCAAAATCTATCAGTCACCACAGCATCGTTGGAGATACCTCAGGTAGGTCAGTAGCTAAGGTACCTAGGTAGGCAAAAGAGGCGGTATGAATGAGGTGGACCCAAAAAGAGCCGCGTCTCTTGCCAACGTTGATTAGCTGTGCTGAACCCTGTAAAGCATGTGGCATATCGAAGAACCGTGCTTCCGCACTTGACTCAGCTTATTCAATTGGTCAAGTTCCATATTAGACGCCCCCCTCCCCACTCTGAGCCAGCCCTGCGTAGCATGGCTACGACCCCCCTCTTTCCGATTTTCTTTTTTTACGGCATTACGTATTTGCTCAGGGACGGTTGTGGCTGAAGAAGAAAAAGTGGCTAGCGCCACCGTGAGATTAATCGGCCTTTGGGGGAAATACAAAAACCTCTGAGATTAAACAAGGTGCCAGAATAAACTAGTCTAAAGCTCCACCAGAAGTATACTAAACTTACCCAAGTCTTTTTATCACTCTGGATAAAGGTCCTATGTTTTCTTGCGCCCCCTTGATCGGTAACTCAATCTGATTCATTCAAGGAAATGTTAACCTCGTCAACTTCTTAGAACTCTGTGCGGCTCGGAAGCTCTGTAGATAGAACCGGGAGTCATACGAACTCATGCATTCTGGGGAGGCATGACTAGCATGCTCCGAATGAGACTCGACCAGGAGCTCTGCTCCACCTCATGACCTGAAAAATTGCTCAACCTGCCTAAGGCGCAGGGAGGAGGTCCCTATTCGAGGTGGGATGGTAATAGTTATAGCCGCTAGATTTACTCCGTATACCGTGCTGATATTGGCAAGGCGCTATTATACGCTCTCGCCGAACTCACTTTACTTGGGTGTCTTACCCTGTACCAGCCTCGGACTCTAGTATTGCGCTTTACTCAATGACATTTATCTACGACGCTGTGCGATGAAATACGTAGGTGTTAGGGGGTACGAAATTAAAAGAATCACGATTGTAATATTGAAAGCCCGTGAGATATAATAGGTTGCAGAATAAACTCACAGGGCATTAAAACGTGATGCTGTTGGCAAGAATAACACATCCTGTTGAGGCTATAGATATCCATCATTTGTTGCAGAAAATTTATCATCCGAACAAAAATCCTGCAATCAGTCCACGACAAACGAAAAAAACAGGACAGAAATAAATACACGCGCCGCTGTTTCCTCCGAACAGGCGAGTAGATGCTGCTAAGTATCAAGTACCCCAGAGAAAAATACATTATCATAGAGACCAAAAAAATGGTACAATACGTCTTTACACCATGGCGCGACCGTTACGAACTCTTGCTCGTTCGCGAGCAGATGTACACAGGCATCGACACCCACGCCATAGAGGCCAAGGGGCATTCAAGCCATGCTGAAGGCAGTGTTGACATACAAAACCAACGGATCTTGGACGATCAGGAAACACAAAAGAGGCAGCACAAAGCGGTTGCGCGCGTGTCGATGTGGATGCAGCGAGGAAACTGCCCTCACATGGTCGAGTCAACAGCACTGTTGATGGCGGCGATGCTAAGTGACACAGAGGCAGCCGCTGGAGAAAATGCAGCTTCGTCGGCGTACGCAATCAGAGCAGCATATTCAGCTGCCTTTAGCAGGTAAGTTCTGCCAGCCGAGACCCATTGCTGTACGATGGAGCTGATGAAACACAAGGTTCGTTACTGGTCTTCTTGATGGCCATCAGGACAAACAGCGCAAACAGAGCATGTACTCTATTGCAAAGACCATTGGGTTGCCCGCTACATTTGTTGAGCTTCGCCATCAGTCAACGCACGAACAGCTGCCTTCATTGGCAAAGTTGCGCACAGCGGCTAAGAAGGCCTTATTGTGGATTTGGGAGTATTACTGGAAGCAGCTGGGCGAGGACAATAGCGACGCGTGTCGCAAGGTAGTACTACGGTATCTCAGTGAGGGAGATGAACCGAAGCTGGCAGCTCTGTTCCAGGAGTTCGAGCGATGGCCTCCTGAGCGCGTTCTCAAGACAGTTCAAGAGGTCAAGGGCAGTTTGCCAGGCAACCAAGCATTTTTGAAGTGCGCAGAATTGATGCAGAGGCTACGAGAGTCTCAGGAAGATAGGAAGGCGTCAAAATCTGGTACCGCCGATACGGCGATGAAAGATACAGAGCCTGACACCGGCGAGGCTGATGAGGAAGATGACTTTGGGTGGTCACAGTTCAAAGGCACGTGGAAACCTAAACCTATTGGCATTGTTTAGAACGAGCGTCCAATCTTGCTATTTGATACCCCTTATTGACTGGACGTATAAATCATTATTCTGCAGAGGCAAAATATGGGTGAATGTTGGAATTGGACCCCGGATATATCACGTGCAGTCGCCCGCATCGGCAAACGTCATGATGCTGGAGCCATGATGCCTCGCTTGGATGACAAAGCCTCACGTCTCATTCGATCTTGTTCTGTTACAGCGCATCCGCCTTCAACCGGCCTTGACATTTACACAGACCTACTTATGTATAGAATCGCTACAAGTCGGCCATTCCTGAGACAGAAAATTGGATTTCTATCTAGTGCTGTGAGTCAATTGTCCAACTCCAAAAGTGTGCCCAGCTGAGATGATGTAGCTCGTTGCTACCCGCGCCATGCATATTCAGTCAATTCCCATGTGTATGTCAAGTGTCCAAGGAATTCCTTTCGAAGTCGAGGACCTCGAAACTGATTTCAATAGGGGAGGGAAGCTCCAACAACTACGCTTACCTGGTAGTTGACGATAAGTCCAAGGACGCCGTCATCGTTGATCCCGCAAACCCTCCCGAGTACATAGTAACCACCCTGAAAGTATCTGAAAAGCTGCTGATGTATATTGCAGGGTTGCGCCTATCCTAAAGGAGGCTATCAAGGCGGGGAAGATCAACTTGACAGCCATTGTCAACACCCATCAGTAAGTATCATTAACTGCCAATTTCTCCCGACCTAGACTGATCTCCTTGCTGTCATTGGGATCATGCAGGTGGCAACAAGAAGCTGGTAAGACCCCCAGAATGATGCCCCATGAAAACTTGTTGACACCCACAAGCTTGCTGAGCTGGACAACCCCAAGATAGACATTATCGGCGGCAAAGACTGCGATGGTGTTACGAAGACACCAGGTCACGGCGAGACCTTCAAGCTCGGCGATATCACCTTCAAGGGTGTGCACACACCTTGCCACACTCAGGACAGTATCTGCTTCTTTGTGGAAGACGGAAGGGACAAAGCTGTTTTCACGGGTGACACCCTTTTCGTTGGCGGTAAGTTTGAGCAAACCTCAAATGTGCACAAGGATGTTTTGAGGCTGTGCTGATAATGGACAGGATGTGGAAGATTCTTCGAGGGCAATGCGGAGGAGATGCACGAGGCTTTGAACAAGCGTCTTGCGGCGTTGCCTGATGACACTGTGGTTTATGTAAGTCCTAAGCCAACACAAAAGTACGTCGATGCTCATATTATGATAGCCGGGACATGAGTATACCAAGGCCAATGTCAAGTTTGCTGCATCTGTTTCCCAGCGCGATGCTGTACAGAAGCTGCACTCCTTCGCCGAGAACAATAAGGTCACCACTGGCAAGTTTACCATCGGAGACGAAAAGGTAGCTCCAATCCACGACTTGTTTCGATACGAAACGGCTGACTTTGCATAGGAACACAACGTCTTTATGAGGGTCGAGGTTCGTCAAAGTTCTTGAACATGTTAGGATACCAAGCTAACCATCACAGGATCCCGAGATTCAGAAGCAGACAGGCGAGACGGAGCCTGTGGCAGTAATGGCCAAGTTACGCGAAATGAAGAACAACTTCAAGTGAGTAAGTAGTAGCACTTCCTCACGATCCTCTATCCTTTCAAGGCTGACCAGTCTAAAGAGAGCCAGAGGCTAAGATATAGTTGGCAGACAACAGATTGGCCAGGGCCCGGGAGGAGGGAAGCATATGGGTCAGGATGAGTTGCATAGGGCGAGCGAGTATTCTGAGTGAATAATTGACTTTATTGAAAACCAAGTACGACAAATTGTGTGTCTCCATGGATCGCTAGGTGCCTGTCTTCAATGACATGGCATCGCTTGCTACCCGCTGGAACCACGTCGGTTTGAAGTTGTCCGACGGGGCTTGTTTTAATTTTGCTTCACTGTCCACACTTGCTCGCTGTAGTGATTTCAAAGCGGCAAGCTCTAGCATTTTTAGAAGCGAATATTGGGGGAATGTCACGACATCGAGAAGAGCTGTAGGCGTCGAGATCCGAGTATAGATGGCAGCGGCATAGCAGACACAAGTAAACAAACCGTATAGTACTTCGCGGTGATTGTTCTCCAAGAGAGCGCGAGTGGATTATGAAATCAGTCCAGAAAGACTGTGGAAATGTTGAGATAGATTGTTAAAGGGAAATGGTTTGGGTCTGTAGAGAAAAATTTATTAAAGCTCATTGAGAGAAGGGCCCGTACAGTCTGAATAGAGACCCAAGACGGTGCTGTTGCACTGTCCGTCGCGGGCGCCAAATCCACTATCGTCACCACAAAGCACCTACCGTGACATCAATCATCGCGACTGCGTATAAGTGCTTGTTGTCCCTTCTTCGCAAGCGCAAATGGTAATGCATAATCTGACCTTATACCAGTCAAGACAAGGTCTAACAGAATTCTTTAGCCTCCAAAGCGCAAGGCCCCCGCGACCAGCGCAACCGCCGCACCCAAGACGCGACAATCCAAACTTGCAAAGGAGCATAATGTGACTGCGCAAGAAGAGGGCGAGATCCGCGAGGCGTTCAGTCTCTTTGCAGAGCCAATGGACGGCGAGAAGCATGGGGTCTTGCCTATTGACGACGTTAAGTCTGCACTCATGTAAGTAACCAAGTGAGGACGCCTTTGCGTCCTTGGCTGACATATGCTTGTTTAATTAGAGCCCTCGGTGTTCCGCCCTCTTCTCACGCAGAGCTCAAAGAATTCATATCAATCCTGGATCCAGACAACGACGGATACGCGACATTTGAACCGTTCTTCGCAATCTGCGCCCTCAAATTCCATACAAGAGAGCACGACTCGGACGCTCATCGTGCGGAAGTCGAGGAAGCTTTTCGACTATTCACAAATGGTCAGGATGGACCCATTACCCTTGCACACCTGCGGCGTGTTGCTGCTGTGCTCAAAGAGGATGTCGATGAGGAACTACTCAAGGATATGATTCTCGAGGCGAACGGCGGCGTAGGTGTTGCTAGGGGAGTGGGCGTTGAGGAGTTTGATGGAGTCATGAAGAGTGCTGGTGTCTGGAGGTGATTCTCCAGCTTCCAGGAGGAGCCACAATGTTACGATTTACGAACAAACGAAACTTGCCTTGTACGACTTGGGGGAGTTGATACCATGAGGTGAAGCGGAATCGATCCAAGAGTTGCAATGCTGCATTGAAAGAGAGGTAAGAGTCCCAACATGAGGGACAAGACGTTGACTGCTAATCACGCATTTTCGCTTGCAGACCAACTTACATGATAATTATTATAGTATAGTGCGCATTACTGAGTCGAGGCTTGTTTGGAGGGACATTGATGAGTTCATAAACGGAGGCATCAGACATTCAGTGTCTATATCAGCAGTTGAGGAACAGCTCTACGCATTCACTGTTTCCAAATCTAGTTTCACAATCTTAAAAGCGCTAGGTTCTTCAGGATCAACGGTCCTGGCCAATACATATGTACAATCACACCTAATTCTGAAACGCCTTATCAGATGCATGCATGCCCCATAGGTGACAGCGACGGGACGGGACGGGATACGTGAGCTAACAAGCACACACTATGTCAACCCAACTACCTGAAATGAACTGAACTATGTAGCAGCGCAAAACCAAACGTCGTAACTTTCGTGAAAATCATTGCGGAGACTCGACCGTCACCGCTGGCTTGGCGTCACCACCCTTGGCCGCAGCGGCAGCGGCAGCGAGCTTCTCCTCTTCCTGTCGGCGGGAGTCGAGTACGACCTTGAGCTCCGGGGGAGGGTTGAAGCCAGCGTGGTCTGAGTGGCGTTTATAGTAGTATGCGTCAGACTTGGGTTGCATCTCGGGAGGGAGCTCCTCCATGATGCACTTGACGATGTTGTCGACCGAGTTCTTCTTGGAGGCGTCGCGGTGCCATACGGTGATGAGGTGGGAGTTGAAGCGGACGGAGAGACCAACACCGCAAAGCTGGTCGTCTAAATAGAAGTTAGCACAAGTGCGTCCATTGTGGTCAGAGTTCGTACCGTCGTCGAGAACACTTTGGAGTTTCTCGCCAATAGCGAGGAGCTGAACACGAGTCCACACATCAGGACCTATGCTCTTAGGGAAGCGGAATGTCCAACTTCCACCCAGAATATTGCGTCGGTCCTCCCAGACAGGGCGGAAGCCTGACTTGAAAAGATACAAAGACTCTCGAACACCAATATTTCCGACAGGAGTATTGTTGGCATAGCGCCAAAAGTCCTGCACCGACTCGATCTGGGTACCGAGCTGCTCCAGCCCAGAGTGATACTGATCACCGCTTTCCCCTTCCTTGGCCTGTCGGTCGAAGTAGACGTTCCAATAATGCTGAGTGGGCAGTGCTCGCATCGTCTTTAGGAAGTTTCGCTTGGCATCGTCGCGCTGTTCGGCGGGAGAGCTGGGATCGTTCTCTTGAGATTGCGAGTCTGCGATGCCGCGCGTGAAGAGAGGAAGACGGGAAGACATGTTGGTAAGATGCGGGATGAAGAAGGAGGGGAAAACGAATGTAAGAATGCTGAGTAGTTATTATTATGGAGGTGAGGAAAGCCAAAGGTCGGAGATGAGCACGGAGACTGGAGTTGAAACTACAGTACAGACGTAACCCTGTCACGTATGAAGGTAGCTTAGCTGGTGAGGGGCACGTCAGACAGAAAGAGGAATAGACAACTTAGTACAGGTAAACTATTAACAGCCCCTATTTCGTCGTTTAGTTCTTAGTAACAAGCGAATAATGGCAGGCATATAAGGAGAAGGCCAGTGTGTAGTAGTCAGAAAAGGAGACGCAGACAATCAAGGTACGTACTGTCTAACGATCAGGTCAAGTGTTTTGTTGCTACTGTAGATGCCCAAATGCCGAGCTATGGTGGGGATATGCCTATAGGTAGTATGGATGGAGGATTACAGTACTGTAATATCTAGGTCGGTGTGCCTCGAGGTGTCCAGACTTTTGTAAGACTCTGAATAAGGGGTGAAGACAAACTACTATGTAGTGAAATAGTCTACTAGTATGACTCTAAGCATGCATATTGGTGTTTTTATTATCCAAGCAAATGTCAAGTCTTCTGCTATAGCAGAAATACATAGTTGACATGGCATGATACGACATGACTGCGGGGTCTTTGAGGCGGCGAATGAGCTACTACAGGCTTCGCAATCCCCCATTGATTGGTGACGAAACATCGTCAGTTGCTCATTTATTGACCTCTGTTACTGCGTTCAAGGCATGTTTTATTTTCCCAGCTGACATTCCGACGAATCATGGTGACAGTTTCAGATATCCCTGATCCGACTGAAACTGAAGTTGACGAACCGGCTCAGCCAATCAGGTCAAACACATTGCTTAGTGAAACTAGGTAGTTCGACAACGATCATTTCGACAGTTCATCCTGTAACGTTAACCGACGGATCGGAAGAGTGCTTGTTCAGATTCGATTCGGGGGATTTATAGGAGATAGAATTACTTATATGTGTATAAAGTAATAAGCTTAGTACACAAGAAACCCGCCGCTAATCATCATATTTATGCAGTTGCCTAACGCTGATGTTGTTATCATTAAGGCACTCAATGCATACACACATACAAAGCTTTATGGTCCATTTTATCATACCATTGACTCTGATGGACTCGTGTGTGGTAAAATTCTTCATATTCGAATCATTTGTAGTAACGTCAAGTAACGTAGCCTATTGTCCAGCAAACTCAAAGAGACATCCAGTGAATCTAATCCGACCCGGTCATTCAAACAACGCTTCCAAAACACCATGCTCCTGTCATGCTAGCAAATCTTCCTTCAATCGCCGTTGGTCATTCGTTTCAGAGGTTTTCCTTTGCGCCCAGTGGCATTCTCGCGCTGTTCTCATTCTTAAACCTCGTCAAGTCCCCTTGCATCAACTTCCTCAAGTTACCCATATCCTGGAGGTATTGCTGCATTTCTTCTTGCAGCTCATCCTCGCCATATGCTGTGCTCTCCGAATCATACTGATCGTCATCGTACTCACTATATTCGGAGGCATTCTCCTTGTCCTGCTCGTCGACTTCTCGCTCTGGCTTTACGGCAACAGGAGGAATAGGGTTCTTGAGGCTTTCGATGGCGAGCTTCAGGTGCAGTTTCAAGGCCTCATTCTCCGTCTGAAGCTTCTTGATCTTGCTCTCAGCTACCATGCTGCGCTCCTCCATCATGCGCTGCATAGAGTTGACATGAGTCTGGTACTCCTCCAGTTTGTCCTCGGCTTCCTTGGCGTTCTTCTCACGCTGTCTCGAGTCTGATACGGAAAGCTGCAGAATGCGAATTTCCTCCGCCATGGCAGCAATCTGTGCGTCTCGCTCGGCTGTTGATATGTGATCCTGGTTGACAACAGCCCTGGTCCGGATACGTTTGGCTTGGTCGGCATATCGCAGCGTGGAAAGGGTTTCATCGTAGTCTGAGGGTGCGATGCAGGCAATCATGGCCGTCTTGCTGTTTCCGCCTAGTGAGTCTTTGAGAAGCCAGGTGAGGATTGAGTCTCGGTATGGGACAACCTCTTTTCGCTTTCCACCCCTTCCGGCCTTAGGGTCCGCTAGAGCGGCAATGACACGTCCCAGCGTGGTCAGTGATTTGTTGATGTTGCTACCTTCACGTAATCGCGCACCAGTAGCCTCGGTGGCCTTCGCCCTCTCGCTACCAGCGAGATCCACTAGTCGAATGCGGGAGCTTCGCTCTGTCGTCTCGTCGGTTTCCATATCGTGGTGAATTTGTTTCAGCATGATTGTGAAAACGGCGTGACTTCGACTACTTGTATCGTTCATCTTTGTGCTCGCTACCGTACGAGATGTATCGCCCAATTTCATGTAGCGTAGAATCTCATTGATGTTTCGCACGGGAACCTCGGTAAGATCCTTGACGTATGGGCCCTCGGTGGGAGATTCGCGAATCTTGAGATAATTGGGCGCTTTGTGCGTTTGAGGAGGAACGAGGAGGTCACGGACGTGCTCATTGTAGACTTCAAAGTACGAGACGCGAACATTATAGGCGACATTTGAGTTCTCGCAGTGAGCGGCGTCGATACGCTCAAAGAGATCCTCGCAAGTCCGAGGAATCAGGCCAGGCTGGTCTGGGGTGCCCATCATGGTGTAACTCTTTCCAGATCCAGTCTGTCCGTAGGCAAAGATACACGTGTGGTAGCCTTCGAAGTTGTGATCGAGAAAGTCCTCGCCAAGGCTGTTGTAAACATCTTCCTGAGTGGCGTAGTGCTTGTCGTTAGTGTCATGACTCCAGAAGGAGTTATCGAAAGTAAATTTCTTCTCCTCGATGACCTTCTTGGCCTTTAGCTTTGCAGCTTCTGGATCAGGGTCATCGGGTGCGGAGAGTGTTGTGAGTTGAGTGATGGGGTCCATTTGGATCAGACATTTTGCCTGGCGTTCAAGTTCTGTAGACTAGTCAGATACATAGGTTCTATGAAAAGGAGACCGGGTGCTTGAGTGTATTCACCTCTCTTGAGAAATGCTCTCACTCGGACTACGACCTTGACATTTCCTCCCCCTTCCATTCTGGCGGGCATGGATAAAGCCGCATCTCGAGATCTCAGCGATGGCGTTGAGGCCGAAGAGTGAACCCTGCCCTCATAAAAAGACGCCGAGGGCGATGAGGGAGAAGGCATCAATCTCGAGTCCAGAGCCATCGTCATAAGGATGCTGTTGGCGTTGTCGATGCTGTCGTGAAGTCGATGTCGAAGAATAACCCACATCTCACCGTCTTCCCTTGTAGGTATTTTTTGTTTACCAGCGTCATTCACGTTGCTAGGGGCAGTTGCAGGGGGCCCTTGTATGCGTAGTACAGGTTTTGACTGGTTTAACAGAAGGGAGCTTGGGCCAAGCGGCCCCATCGAGGCTCGGAAGCTCTAGTCTGAATCAGGTCTAGACTCTGGTCAGTCTCTGAAAGAAGTATCGCTATTCTGGTTTGCTGTTCTGTACTCGAGTTATTCTGTCATACCCAATAGCCCAAATTCTTTGTCGCGGGGACCATGGAAGTGACGCGAATTAAACTCCAGCCACCCTTGATCGATTTTACTGCTAATTAGGGCGCTGCACCTTAGCTTCCAGTGCCTACCTGATAGGTACCTTCGTAGGTACCAAGGTTCAGATACCTCTGCAGACGAAACGCGACATCCAACATTCGTCTTCCCTCTCTTCTTCTACCTACCACAGCAATCTTTTGTCGCATTTTCAACTATAACGATCAAACCGAAGAAACTAGTACCGTACTTTACTGCGCGATTTTTCGGGAAATTTTATCACGTTTTTCACCTACTCAATTTCTCTCGCTATTTTCTCTCTGCCGCACCATGGCGCGTACCAAGGAAGATGTCGCGTCCAAGGGCGATGCCTCGCCTCGCATCCCCAAATCCTCCGCCGGAGTGACCAAGAATTCCGCTGAAGCTCCCGTCAAGCGCGGTCGTGGACGACCTCCCAAGGGTGCTGCTCCCATGCCCAAGAAGGTCTATGTTCCAACAGGACGCCCCCGCGGCCGACCCCCAGGTACTGGCAAGAAGACCGCCGCTGGACCCAAGAAGGTCGCTGCAGTAAACGATGATGGTACGCCAAAGCAGGGACGTGGTCGACCTCCTCGAGCTGCTCGCGGCACAGAGTCTGCTGCTACAACGCCCAAGGATGGCAAGAAGCGTGGGAGAAAGCCAAAGGCTGCTGATGTATCAGAGGATGAAGAGACCAAGAACGATGAGCCCGGTAAGGAATTTCTACGGAGCTCTAAGTTGAATATGTGCTAATATCTCCCAGCCGACGAGGATGATGCCGCCAATGAGTCGCCCGCTAGGGACGAGGTAGAATTCCATTCTCATACCCTTCGAACCAGAACATTATTTACTGACTTGTTCCAGGCTAATGACGAGGATGGCGAAGACTCCGAGTAGGATTTCCATTATGACGAATATAGAAATCCTAACATGAATAATCGGCGGAGGCGGAATTTTCCTACTTTCACTATAGGGTCTGGGTTTGGTTGGTTTGCTTTAGGGTGCTTGGGAACACGAGGGGTGAGGGTCAGGAGGAATTCATGGAACTGTTGTACTGGGATTGTGCTCTTCAGGAGTTGTACAAGTATCTTGCTAATTTACAGACGGGTAAAGCAGGCCCTTTTATCCCACCCTTCTCCTATCTAAAGTTTCTTCCATGTCTCATACTCCTCTTCAAGATGTCGTTTTAGCTTCTGGAACTGGTTCCCAAAGTTGAGCCCACATCTCCAGCACTTCATATCCCAGCGCAAATACGCCTCCTCCTTCGTATTCCTGCGCGGATCATCAGCTGCAAGTGGAAAGTCGTCCAGATCAACCAGAAACGGCGTATTGAACGAATTGTAGTGCTTGCGATGTCTCAAGGCTTCAGAGAACATATCTCTTGAGAAAACGTGTACGTGAAGGTGTCTCATGCTTGGTACCGCATGCACGCCGGCCTTGACTTCTGCAGCCCAGTCCCGACCCTCCGGAAGTTCCCCACCCTGGTCCGGCTCGGCATCTCCATCGAGTACGGCTTGTCGATGAGCATCACTCTCACTGTGCGTGCCAAGACGACGTTGGAGTTCCTTTGCGACCAGAACCTTGAGGCGCTGAGTCTCCGTCCGCACCTTGACAAGGACCTCTGGGTCATCTAGGGCATCAAATGGATGAAGAAGATTGTACTTTGACGACCGAGGGAGAAGAAGAGTGTGTATTGTGGCCTTTGGATAACGGTCGTTTATAGCGACAAAGTCCTCGTTGTGATAGATGACGCGTGAAGATGGGTATGAGGCTGGATCTTCAAGATATGCACCCAAGCCCATGCGGTCTTTGAATGGGTTTCCGCTACGTGGTGGCCGAACTGTATCTGTCTCAGGAGGTGTTTTCCTCTTTGGAGCCATGAGTTCTGCGACTGTCATACGTAAGAATGCATGTTTCGAGTGAGTTGAGTGTGTGACTTGCATGCATTGCGGGTCGATTTCTTTGTAGGCTCTTCACCACGGATCTCTTCCTTGGTAATGGCCTCCTCTGGCTCTGAATCTTGATGAGACATGTCTTTAGGTGCGAATATTGGAAACGCTTGTATGATGCCACTTGTTGGCGTTGGCGTTACTGTTAGTGTTCTATACTGTGCTGGGAGCGTGCAGCATTCATGATAGAGAGTGCCCCGCGGTGGAGTCAACTTTTCAGACCCAAGTCTCCGAAGCACAGGCATGAACAGATATCTACCTACCTATTTTGAGTTGTGTGTTGCGAAAGAGTACATCGAAATCCAGCATTTGATTGTAAATAACTAGGTATTCAAGTTTCTAATTATTGAGTCATGCTCGAGATCTTCATATTGAAATCTAATGTACCTCTATCTGCATTTATAATGACCTTGGACTTTTTACTCAAGCATCCATACCATCGAGCTCAATCATCTTCCTAACCAACATGATGACCTCGTCGTCCTTAACATTCATCTCTGGGCTCTCAACCTTCTTTGCAATCAACTCATCAACCATTCCTCTAAGTCTAGCCAGTAAAACGCCGATACGCGCCCATCCTCGAAGTCTGAGCCAGCCGTCAACAAGTAGACCTCGACCAAGAGTGTCGAGTTCGATAGGTCCCGAGAATAGTAGGAGTGTGTATGCATTGAAGGCTGTTAGATATGTTAGCGAAACCGAACAAGACTTGCAACATGAGAGGGGATATACGTACGTGTCAGGTCCCGAATGAAGATCTTGCTGGTTGAGATCAGACTGAAATAAGCCATATACGCAGCATTCCCCGAGAAACCCTGGCTTCCGAATAACGTACTGCTGGGGTGAACAAACACGCGTCCATTTTCTTGGTTAAAGTACTTGATCGACCTGGCCTCGGGGTCTAACTCCACGGCACCAGACATTGAACTTGCAAACTTCTTGTCGGGGTACTGGATGCGAGCGATCTGCGGCGTGAAAGCTGCAGCAACCAGCGCTCTCAGGAGCTGGGATCCATCAGAGCTAGCCCCATGTGCATGAGCCTCGATTGTCGCTTCTGAGGGTGCCACGATACCAATCTCTCCCAGGGCTGTATAGTACTGTGCCCGAGTATTGGAGATGTCTGACAAGGTCTGGAAATTGAGAAAGTTCTCTTCACACCAAGATCGTATCTGACGATGGGGTATGTGGTCCTGCATCATGAAATCCCACTCCTGGAAGGCCTGAAGATCTGTCAAGAGATCCCCATCACCTCTGTAGAAGTTCATACGAGCCTCCTTCGCTTCGTCTCTCTTCTCTTGTGGAGAAACAAAGGGACTTCTTGTGCTCAGAATCGCTGCAATGGTTACACAATCATCTAGACAACCAAAGATGGCACCAAACACCATCAGCTTGCCGCACCGAAGGTCAGCCGGGAGCATGGCAAGCTGCTGACCCATGGCTGTAAGCTCGTCACCATCGAGTGCTCCCATGCGTCGCAGGAGCTTCATAGCTCCATCAATAGCAGTCGCGTCAGGAGGTGTTGGAGACCTGCCTAGGAACCCGGCAACATCCTTCATTCCCATAGCACGAACTGAGAGACACAGTTGTTCCAGTGGAACACGGCGAATCTCTGGTTCAGGTCGTTCGGGCATTTGCTGTTCGAGATTTTGCGTAAAGAGTTTGTAGCATCTGCCCTCTTGTACTCGGCCAGCTCGACCACGTCGTTGCTTACAGGCGGCCCGTGATGCCCACGTTTCCTCGAGCTTGCGCATGTTGTTTTGCACATCGAAGCTGGTCTCCTTGACCTTTCCGCTGTCAATTACCACAACAATGTCATCTATCGTGATTGAAGTCTCCGCGACATTGGTTGCGACCACGACCTTTCGCTTTCCAGGAGGAGCACCAGAGAACACTCTTTTCTGCTCGCGTGTCTCAAGGGAAGCATGAAGGGGCAAAATATGAAGTGAATTAATAGCTTTCAGTGCGCGACAAGCTTGGTTGATCTCACCAACTCCAGGGAGGAAAATCAGAATGCCACCAGGTTTCTTTTCGTAGGATAGCTCGAAATCAACGGCCTTGACCGTCTCAACCAGCAGGTTGTAATTTATGCGATGACCCAATTTTTGGATGACTTTACCCAGAGCCTCTCCGCTGATGAACTCTGTATCAGAGCTTTCGACTCCGTATGCTGTCATACGGATCACATCGTCCAGATAGTACTCGTCTACAGGGAATGTTCGGCCTGCAATTTCGACTGTGCCCACGCTGAGTCCCTCTGAGGCAAAATAATTCTTAAAAGTTGCGGCATCAAGTGTCGCGGACATCAGAATCAGCTTGAGCATATTCTTCTTGGCCTTCATGACATCGCGGATAAGGTTGAGTAGGAAGTCAGTATCGAGACTGCGCTCGTGTACTTCATCGATCACAACGTGACTGACATCCGCCAAAGACGCCACGACATCTTCTACTCGGCCCCCTGAGGTTTGTAATCGCCTGAGTAGAACACCGGTCGTCACAAATGTTATCCTTGTATCTTTCGATCTCCGGGATTCACCGCGAATAGCATATCCCACCTCTTCGCCCACACGTGTACATCTTTCTTCTGCTACACGATCCGCAAGGCCAAGAGCTGAGATTCGTCGCGGCTGGGTGACAATCATGTTTGCACAGCCACCAAGACCTTGGGCATACAGATCATCCAGGATAAATTGCATAGACTGTGTTGATTTCCCCGATCCTGTTTCTCCGCTGATGATAGTGACATGGTTGCTTCTGACGGTACCGATTATGGCTTCTCGCATCTGCCAGGCAGGGAGACCCTGACGCTTGGATACCATGTTCTTCAAAGATGATGACTCTTGTCGTCGAAGCCATTGCTCCCGGCTTTTCTCATCCTTGATCCATTTGATCATTTTTGGGGCGCGTGGACTTCGCTTGTTTTGTGCAATAGCCGCCACAGGTTTGTACTCGGCTGCGGCTGAGGAGACGGCCGAAATATCAACCAGCTTTCCAGGCTCCTCAATGATACCGTTGATGTTCTGCTGGACCCAGTCCATTGCCAGGTAGATCTTCATTGGCTCATCACGCAAAGACCCATCGATATACTCGAGTGCTTTTCGAATGATGCTAAGCTTGATATAAGAAGGAATGTTGGCCACGATCGATAGAATCAGGTTGGCAGGATAGGTAGCTGGACGTCGAACCTGAAAAGAGGCATCGACGGTCTGTTGCCCATTTTTGACCGAATCGAGCTTGATGCGAATGACGTTATCGCCTTCACGTTCGAAACCCTCCCCATAGATTGCTTCAAGACTCCCAACTTCTTCTTCCCACTGTTCCTCGGGTGAGCCCAAATCCAAGAAGTCAGCATCGGCGAGATCCTGAGATTCTCGGGGTAAGAGCAAATTTTGTAAAGTCTCTGCGGCTTTGTCCTCATCAACCCCTTGCTCGTCCAGCACCCTTGTGGCCAGCTCAAGTGAGTAACCTGCTTGAGCTAGTCGTTTGATGATGCCCTCTCTTCTCAGATTCGTAGCTCCGACCGACACTCCAGCCGCATAGCTCTCTGGCAAGGCCCAACGAGGAAGATCATCCTCAGGGACGTGAATGAGAAGCCACTCGAGCGTCTCTTCTCGATCTTTGCAATATTCGACTGCCTCTTCAACATGGCTTTTACGGAAGCTGAGCTTGCTGAGTTCGGAAATAACAGCGTCTTTTTGAGGTTTCGACATCTGGACACCATTTGAATTCCACTTGACGCCGCTTCGCAGCAACGTCTCTAACTGTGCTCTTGTCTTCTTCCCCATCTCAACCTTGGGCGCAGTACCCCACCCCTTCATAATGTTGGATGACCGACTGTCTCCTTTACCGGCATTACTCATAAGGACCAGTCCAGAAGCACCAGGCATGGCAGCGGCCTTAGCCTTAGCGGCCTCCATTTCTTTCCTCTTCTTTTCTGCGACAGCCTTTGCCTCTTGACGCTCTTGAAGTGCTTTAAACGGGTCCGGTTCGTACATCCAGGCCTTGCCTTCTTTCACATCTTGAGTCTTCAGGGCCTGGAAGTCTTTCCATAATGACTTGTGCTCTGGTGGGAGAACCGTGTGCTTATTCTGCATGCTACACACTCTGAAGAGGGCATATGTTGCTGCGGCATGCTTGGCTTCTATTGCCGTAGGGCGCATGATTAGATGCTTATGAGTTGCTGGAATTTTGAAGGGTTCTAGTTTGGTGATCTGCTGGGTTTTAGGATCTTTGGCGCTCATAGTAACCCATACAGAGAAACCATCGGGGGTCTTCTTCGTATCATAATCGGGCCGTTCCCATTTCTGTTTCTGACAGTACTCGCTAAGCAGGTTTACTGGTAGCTTTCCTGTCCATGAAGAGCCGCCAATGAGTTGCTTGACCGTAGGTTTTGGGGGGCCTGAAGGAGCTGCTTCAGGAGTAGACGTGCCACCTTTTTGGCCCTTTTTTCCTTTTCCTTGGTCCTTAGGCGCCGCAGACGGCATGGGATCAGAAAGGTCTATACCGCCGCTGGACTTTCCTTTACCCTTTTTGACCATTTTGAAAGATGCGGTTTGTTGGTCGTGTTGTTGTAGAATTGATATGGGAAATACTGGATTCGTGATCGATTACTTAGTGGAGCTCACGATACACAGTAATAATTGTCAGCCGCGGAATGTTCTCCTGATGGTCATGAGAAAGCGATGTGATAAAGATGGGTCGGAATATACTGCCAAGTGTCAGTATTCATATCTCATCACAGCCACCCTCTCTTCTTTAGAAGCTGTTCACAAGAGCTGCAACATCGAAAGAAAGAGATGGGTAACAGCATGGCCAGGTAAAGGCGCCTGGGAACAAGAAATATATCTTGATTCACACTGTGAGTCATATGCAAGAGTGCTGTTAGATTACAGTACGTGCTCTGTTATATGTACGGCCCTCGTGGCCCCGCTATTTACGCTCAAACCCCTTTCGAGGGAAGACTCTGATTATACCTAGTCTAAATATATAAATAACAACAGGAAGCTTAACGAAAAATACTTGGGGTATATTCAAACGCGAATAGTTTCTCTTCTCTTCTCATTCAAGTGCGAGTAAATAAGTCGTCTTCATTCGACACCAATTTACAGTCAGAACATCATTACATGTCATCCATCATGCCTGGTAATCATGAATGAGGGGCAAACACCCATCGTATTCTTTTGGATTAACTACGGTCTCTGGCTACCACTGAACCAGATTCACCACCACTTGGCAGCGAATTTCGTAATTTCGAGCTTCATCGTCTCAGAAGCCCTGGTGCACTAGCATAGGCCTCTCCAAGGCATCCGTCCTCGATTGACGCTGCCTCTCACCTCACCTAAGCGGTCGTCCTGCGTAAGTCCCATGTGCATAAACACCAACCATCATGATGTCTTCAGCGTATACACGTAAACTCGTCGGCGTCTGTAGAATCTTCTCAGGAGCATTCATGACCGAGAAGCCAAACGCCACCGCCGACTCCGCTCTCGTCTTACTTCATCACTCTCAGGCTGGAGCTTTCAAGCTACCATAGGGCCTGTAATCTGAGGGGTGAGATTTCCCCTCGTATAAACCTTCCAGATACATTAAAAAGACGCGGTATGGGGTGTGATATCATGGGGATGGGGGTAAACGACAGTCACATAAAACTGTTCTGGGGGAAGGGGTGTCGTGATGGTGCTATGTTTTGGGGGGGTTGGGATTGCTCCACATTCTGGATTTCCTATCGAAATTCTCAATCCGAACCAGCGAGCCTTTTACATGTCCATGGCGTCGCTACCCTTGGCAAAATCGAAACCGCCTGAGGGAGCAGCACCATTGGTACCGAAGCCGAATGTGCCGTTGGGGCCAGCAGGTTGTTGGGCCATACCCTCGTCGGCGTTCTCCTCATCATCCGAGAAGTACTTCTCGATGATGTTGTAGGCCTTCATGTAAATCTCTTCGTTGGCATTGTTCTGGCAGTCGTGGATCTTCTCCATGCCTCCACACTCCTCAATGAAGAGAGCATACCGGTTGATGGAGTCGCCAGACTCACCAGCGGCCTGCTTGTCAAGGTCACCGATCTTGAGGATGTTCTCAAGGCCGTCCAGGGCAACCTGGATGATCTTGTTGTCGGGGCAGCCAAGTAGATCGCACAGTGGCTTGATGCACCCCTGAGAAACCAGATAGCGGATTTGCTCCGGCTTCTGCAGACCACCGGAGGTGGCGTTGCTAATAGCCCAGCAAGCCTCCTTGCGGGTTTTGAGGTCTCCGTTCTGCAGAAGGTGGATCAGAGGAGGCACAATGTTGGCATCGATGACGGCCTGGATCTGTGAAGAGTTGCCGGCAGTGATGTTGGAAATTGTCCAGCAAGCCTCCTTTCGGATGCCATCCTTGGTAGAGCTCAGAAGAGACAGGAGGCAGGGCAGGGCGCCGCAGTTGATAATAACCTGTGTTTGAACGTCGTCGCCGGTAACGATGTTGCCAACGGAGCGCAGGGCGGGAGTCTGGACGGACGTAGAAGCGTGCATGAGAAGCTCAACCAGTCGGCGAGGAATGCCAGCCTCAATAACGGCCTGAATCTTGTCGTTGGATCCATCGGAGAGGTAAGAGATGGCCCAGCAGGCATCGATGAGTACCTCGTCATCAAGGGAGTAGACGAGCTTGGACAAGACAGGAAGAGCGGGGGCAATCTGGTAATAAGTTAATTCGCGTTCGTTTTCTTTTTTCGAATGGGAGCTTACGGTAGTCCAGTCAGGCTGAGGGGTCTTGCCACGGCAGAAGTTGCTAAGTGTCCAGGTAGCATTGCGGAGCATGCTAAGCTTACGGCTATCGCCGAGAAGGTTAAGGAGAGGCTTAAGAGCACCACAGCTGAGGACATAGTCACGGCAGTGAGGGCTGTCACCAGCGATGTTTCCAAGGGCCCAGACGGCCTGTTCCCTGACATCGGGTTCGGGGCTAGCAAGAAGCTCGACGAAAATCGGGACAGCGCCAGCCTCAATGACAACCTGTGTCTGAGTGGCGGAGCCGGATGCAATATTGGTCAGAGCCCAGGCAGCCTCGAACTGGACCAGGGTGTGAGGGGATCGCAAGAACTCGACAAAACGACTAACGACGCCGGTCTTGATGACCTCCTCAATCGGGGGGTTTCGCTCCTTAGAAAGAAGCTTTCGGAACTTAGTTGTGGCCTGAATCTGCGAATCGATTTGGTCCGAGAAGACACCCTGCACCATCTGAGGAAGGTCCTCATTCAACTAGAGGCAGGAGTTAGCAAATGCTCACAAGAGATGTACAACCAGGGCCGTGCTATTCGCAGCGATGCATGACAGCAAGAAGACGGAGGGTAGACGTGGACATAGCCGCACCCGTGGCCTGCCTTTGCTCAAACTCGCCAGAACCAGGATGTGGGGTTATTTGAAGTGTATATTTTCCCCCACATCAGAGGCAGACGGGAGGGACGGGGCGAAGCGAAAGCGACAAGAGATTTTGCGCAAGCAGCAGGCGAAATCGGCACTTTGAGAGATAACTCAAGGGTCGAGAAATAGAGAGGTACATACCTGGGACTCGGTAGGAGCGGACTCATCATCGCTATCAGGGGCGGCACCAAGAGAAGCACCAGGGCGGTTCTCACCGGTACCAATACCTCGACGCTTGGCCAAGTTCTCCTCACGCTTGGCCTTTCGAATCTCGACTTGCTGCTCCTCGCGACGACGACGGAGCTCCTCAGGCTTGAAGGTATTCTTAGCCTTGAACTGAGTTCGGCGATGCTCGGGAATGTATCGCTCAGCCATGATGACTGCGATTGTTTTGGTACGAGGGGGCGTTGGTAGGTGAACAGTAGCAAATTGATGTGCGGGGTGAAAGATGTACAAAGGGTTCGCAGAGGAGAAGATGGAAAGAGCTCAGCGTCTAGGGAGAGAAGACTTGCTCTGCAGCGTAGAGTAGAGAATCCAGTGAGGAGAAGAGGATGAGGGGAGGGGGGAAGGAGAAAGTTTTGTTGTTGATGCTGATGGAGAAGAGAAGTCTTGGGTCTGGGTCTGGTCGGCCAGGGACTAGGAGGGCGTCGAAATGATTGACCCAGGCAGTGGGCGAGTCTTTTGGGCTTTGGGCCACTGATTGCCTGCTAAACCTAAAGAGAAACCGCTTACACCGTAGGGCCCCAGTCGGGTGATTTCAGCCTCAGGCAGAAACCACTCCGCCCGCAGGTTGTTAGTTCAGCACCGTGCAATCAAATCAACTTCAGCTCTACAGAACCTAGACATGAAAAGAGGGCTACTCTGTGAATGATGTGGGTAAGCTTAATCTAAAGAGAACAGGTCATTGTTTTTATCCACTAGGAGACCAGGTAATGTAAACAAAGTGACTATCAGCGAACGAACATTTCACAGCAGTCCCTCCGTCATGGCTTGGTGCCTGAAACTCAATAGACAAAACCTCTGTGACCTGACTCGTCTCGCCTCCCTTTTGAATATCGAAGCACACATTGAGAAATCTACAGTTAAAATTGCATGGTGTGTCCGTAGCGTCTAGCTCTCTCTTCACAAATATCCCACTAGGTCGTCACTGTGCCGTTAACGTACTGTATAAATGAATCTTGGAAGTCGGATCAAATCACATGCATCATCACGTGCTGTCGCGACTGACTGATGGAGGGGTAAGCTCCGCTGGCGCGTCAAGGCCCAGGATGCTGTATCAATCGCGTCGTTAAGACCCATTCATTATCCATACCTTACCTTGGTACTTTAGCTGACGATGCATTGAGCATCCATATACTGCTGCCAACGTCAACGCGATCGCGAAGAATCGTTTACTTATCGAAATTTCGCCTACTGCCAGTCAATGACCATCTATTTGTGCTGTTGAAGCCTTCATTCGTTGCTTCACAGCAGAAACAATGTCTCCCCAATCTTTAGCAACACTTCCAGGATATGTCGCCATCCGTGATATCCTGGATGGGAAAATTGCAAACAAGAGTTTAGTCAATGTGTACGGCCTTATTTCTGGTTTTCGTGACGCTATGAAAACAAAAGGGACAGGTGAGAGTCTCTCCATTCCTACAGTAAATTATGTTATCCAACGCACATAGACTACAAATGCCAGGTTCGGCTCTTCGACTCATCTGTAGATGATGATGGCTGGATTGCCTTCGACATCTTTCGTCCGGAAGAAGAACTGCCGAATCCCGGCTGTGGTGATGTAATGCTAATCCGTCACGCAAAAGTGAGCTACCTAAAACATTTCAAAGTGCTTATATTGACAGTCACAAAAGGTTCAATCATATGGGTCTGCTGGCCCATCTCTTTTAAGTACTTATAACACGAAGATCTCTCAATATAAAGCCACCAAAATTCCGAGAAGCCCTAGCGAAGCTTCATGTGCTCTTTGTCCAGCAAGTGGTCCCAAAGATACACCGCCAGGAAATAAGGAGAATGCTTTCGTGTCTGCAATATATCACAGCATTGACAAGAGTCGGTTACCCAACGAAGAAATGTTTGAGACCATGGTTGTTGCATCACGGAACGTCAAAGACAAGTTCAAACTACTTCAAGACGTCCAAGAGGGATGCTTCTGTGACATCGTCGCCCAGGTCGTTCGGCCACCCCACGATGGCGGGGACAAGATGACTTTATGGGTTTCCGATTATACAGAGAACCCATTTTTTCATAACTTTTCTATCGGCTTCGACGAATCCTCTATCGGTCGAGATGGTGATCCATTTGGCTATACCGACAAGTATACTATGGCTGCTAACCCATCGGCGTGGCCGGGTCCTTTTGGGAAGAGATGCATCCAGATCACATGCTGGGAACCCCATGCAACTGCACTCCGTGACAGAGATATGGGAACTCTCCCATGGGTTTTGATCAAAAATTTGCAAATCAGATTAGGCCACAGTGGTGCCAACCTGGAGGGATTCTTGAGAGAAGATCGTGATCCGCATGGACCAAAGATTGGTATTCGTATGGTAAACTCGAATCCCGACTCCGAGAATTTTGACCTACGCGCAAAGGAGGCCTTGCAGAGAAAAAGACAATACGAGCGCTTAAAAAAAGGGCAGGCCAGAGAAATCAAGGAAGCTTTGAGGGTCGGACAAAAGCGCAAGCATGGCGGAGAGTCGAAAACCGAACAAAAAAAAGACAACGCTAAATCGAGGCGCAATGAAAAACGATCGAAAACCAAAACCAACAAACAAGGTGAGGCCAGAGAGCCTACAGAACAGGATGTGGTCCCTTCCGTGGACCTAAATATTCGAGGTAAATTTGACTGAGCTCACAAGACTCCTCAGTCCAGCAGCTGACGATCCTTTAGTGAAATGCGAAAATGAAGACAAGCCGGCTAGTCCGATTGCCGAGATCACAAAAGTTGTCCAGCATGAAACTACTATTGATGATGTTCTTATAAAACTTCCTCTACCCTTTGTGAACTTGAACTACAGAGCAAACGTTCGAGT
This sequence comes from Fusarium pseudocircinatum, assembly GCA_013396035.1. Lineage (NCBI taxonomy): Eukaryota > Fungi > Ascomycota > Sordariomycetes > Hypocreales > Nectriaceae > Fusarium > Fusarium pseudocircinatum. The sequence continues at coordinate 6,915 of JAAOAS010000033.1, read as the reverse complement.
TGTCGACTTTTCACCAGCAAACCTGGCAGATTTCGCCTATCCGAAGAAGGAATCGGAGTATGAGGACCTTTCCGATGACGGTGAAGAGTCGCTGTCCAACAGCGAAACTGAAGCTGAAGACGAACAGCCAATCCAGAGAACGCTAGATGATTTTACCAAAGCGCGAAACTGGGAGTGGCGTTTCTTTTTGGAGCTCGAGGACGCTGCAGTGGCTGAGAAACATAAGAAGCAAAGACTTTGGGTGGCAGTCGACAACCAATCTGCTCAATTACTAACTGGGCTCGATGCGTGTAACCTGAGACGAGATAAGCAGGTGCTGGTAAACCTCCGCGACAAGATGTTTACGCTCTGGGGAAATCTGGAGGAGAAAAAGGCCGCTGCTCAGGAAGCGGCAAGAAAGGGAAACCCTCCAGCTGATAGCGACGATGAGGATCAACAGGAGCCCGAGCTAAAGAATTCGGGCAAAACGCAACTCACAAACAGGGCATTTCCATGCTGCATAAAGCAATATGGTATCAAAGTTGCCGAGCCAGAACCGTCACAGGCCAACGCAGGGGATGGCAAACGCTGGCGGAGGATGTTCCAACTCTTTGGCGCCAGGATTGTTGGAGAATAGTTTGTAAGAGGCAGTTAAGTTTGGTTGTGGTATTCAAGACGAGCTCAGTGACAATTGACCGTGTTTATCAGGCGTATGGGGAGGGAAAAGTCATGTTCAGGTCTTGATCTTACAGTGTTCACTGGCAAGTTTTGTCCCAAATAGGAGTTAAAAGCGATTAGACCGAGGCGAAGTTGTTCTTATTTTGCAATGACTATAGATGTTTTGTACACGCAGTCTTTTGACGCCCAAAATTCAGGTCCTCTGCCGCATACCCAGACTCCAGCATGTAAGTCCAAACTGGCAAGAGGCTACATACAGAAAGAAAACAAAGGAACCATCCGAAACTATACCGCCTTATTCACAAAATGGAAAGAAACCGCACATCATTTCCGCCCAAGGTCGCAATAGCTATGTGTCCACCATGTGAGAGGTCGAACTCGTTGTGTCTAATCCCCTATAACATCATCGTCTGATTCGTGAGCTGGTCGTTCCGCTTCTTCATCTTCATTTTCGTCATCGTCTTCGATTGGATCATCCTCAAGAAGACCCTTTGCTCGGAGATCTTCTCTGGAGCCCTCCTCTGGTGGCGGCGTGTCATCAAAGATGTCATCCTCGTCATCCTCTCCAATTACAACGGCTTCGCTAAGCTGGGCCTTTTGAGGTTTGGTGCTTGTTGAAGCCTGTGTATGGGCGGCCTTTTTTCTTGTCCGCTCGGCCAACTTCTCTTCGTCAAGGTAGGTAACGACTTCTTTGAAATTGTTGCCAAGTTTGTTTTGGTTGCGAAGAAGACGCCGCCTTAGCTTGCCTGCGTGTGAGCCCTTATGATCCACCAGGCGAGCAGTAATCACGAGGACGTATTTTGCGGTGAGTTCGCACAAAGCTTTTTCGGCCTTGAGTTCGGCAGTGAAACGCTCTTCCTCCGAAAGACCCTCATCCTCATCCTCGTCCTCTTCGTCTTCATCATCAGCCATAGGATCTTCGTCTTCAGCTGGCTCATTTAGGGTTTTGTCCTTCTTTATCTTCTTGGCATACTGTTTTTCGGCGCCGTCAAAGATAGCAATCAACTCAGGAATGAGGCCGGATTCGATACCTTGAATCAATGTCTTGTATTTCTCGCCGTTTGAGGGTTGTGACTCAGAACTGGACGAAGGCCGGAGTTGATCAATAGTTGGGCGAAGGGTGGCGAAGGTAAGATGAAGGTCACACAGGCTGCCAGTAGCGAATAATCTCAGCTGGTCAATGGCAGCGCGTGATGACAGGGTTTCAATAAGATGCCGGCGGAAAGTTTGGCGAAGTGCCGATAGTCGATCAAGCTCATCATCTGCGATACTGCCAGTCGTTGACAGGAGGTTGGAATAAGCTAGCGTCTTCCACATAAAGTAGAATTGGCAGGTCTTGATCGCAAATGAGACCACCTCATCCTCGAGATCGTCAATGTCTTGGTCGTCGAGAGGCTCGTACTTGCCGCGATGAACAATATTGGCTAGTATTTGAATGGGAGGGTTTGTTGTTGATTCGGATGAGTCTTCGTCGGCCTCCAGGACATCGATACAGTCTGCAATGCTCGCCAGCTTGCTGATTTTGAGAAGAACTGTTGACAATTCCCTGAGAGGTGCCTCGCCTAAGTTACCTCGCGATGAAAGCTCATAGGTTTTGTCAAAGTTGTGTAGAGAAGTGATGACAGTTTCCCACAAGTATGATAGCTTATTGTCTGCGATTTCCTCCAACTCTCCATACTGTCGCGAATGCAATAACGCCGCAGTTGCTTCTGACAAAACTCTCTTATCGTCGTGTCGGTTAAACTGTGTGACGATTTCGTCGAGCAGCTTTTCGTATCTGTTTGTGTTTTGACGTAGTGGTTTGAAAAGCTCAAGATCGAGAAAATGCGCAAGGCGAAGAACAATCGCGGCTGTGTCTGGCTCTGCTCCAAACTTGCTTAGGAGAGGGGGGATTACAATGACGAGCTCGGCTGCTGTATCCTCAGGGCTTATTCGTACATCCTCGGCTTCTTTGCCTGTATGTGGCTTCTTTCTTGATCTGTCGTGTTCAGGCGCATGTGTCAGGCTGGATTTTACTGCTGAGCTCAACACATCCAGGAGGATCGATTCTTCCTCGGTAGTAGGTGCGACAGCCTTCTTGAACGCAAGATCTGGGTTGCTTCCCTTGGATCGCGATTTTGAACTGGTTGTGTGATCGAAGAGCAAATATCCTGCCAAGAGTGTCCACTGCTTAATCGCATTGACCTTCTCGAATAGAACTTGGGCTGCCAGCGAGATCCTGGTCTCTGGAACAGCAGACTCCAAAAGATCAACCGCAACATCCAACCCCAATATCTGACCACTTTGGTGCTCCTCTTCGATCTGATTGTCATAGATAGCAAGGGTTTCAGCAAGGCACTTTAGGTCAATCCATTCCAAACGGGGGGCGTCAACAGAGGCCTTCTTCCCCCGCGGTATGTCCTCTGTAGCTTCAGAATCACGCAGTTCTTTGGTCTTTTCACTGATAGCATCCCTAGTGCATGCGACGAAGAACCCAACAACCGCCTTTCGAATTCTGAGTTCATTGTCAAATATGAGCTTCCCAATGGCGTCTACCTCTTCGCCTTCTAAGAGATCTTGGTCGCGGAGGACGTCAATAACGCCAATTGCTGCGACGCGAACAGCGACATCGGAGTCTTTGCAGGCCATTTCAACCAATCGCGGGCGAAATCTGTCAATAAAGTGGCCCAGCTGCCCAGCGTCTCTTCGAAAGACTTTGGTAAGCTGCTTCAAGACCTCGAGACGAGTGGGTGCATTGGTATCTGACAACATCCAGCCAAGATACCGGAGGTAGCCCGGCTCAAGGAAGATGACAGGCAGGGAAATGATCCAGTTCCCGAGTGCTTCCACACACTCAGTTCGAATCTTGGGGTCGACATCTCGGTAACGATGCACAAAAACAGTGTCGAAAAACGACTGGATGGCATCCGCGCAAGCTTTGCGATCTTTGTTGGTCTGTTCCTTGTCACGCTTGTCAGTGCTCTTCTTGAGTCTGTAGTCCAGATCGTTAGCTACTGTGACCAGCGCACTCTGGACTGCCAAAGATATAGTAGTTGCGGTATGGCGGAAGGGTCGTAGTGATGATGAGGACATGCTAGCAAGCCATGTATGCAGGTTGTCAAGAAATGTTTCGTCTCTGTACATAAGACGACCTTGGTGCATGTCAACAATAAGACATTCGAAGAAGGAGATGAGCACGTCTCGGAAGGATCGTGAATGTTTGGTTCTGGAGATGAGAGGATAGTCGGTAATTTGTTGCTGTAATAATGTCAGCAAAATTTGCATGGCTGGAGGCACGATTGAGAATTGCAATACCTCTTGGTAAATGCTCTGAAGATCTGCCAGTCGTCCTGCAACGTTGTCCAAGTCTAAAACGTCGTCTTCTGTGATGAGCTGATCACAGCCAGCGCATTGAAGGATGCAGTTCACCAGGTCAGCAGTGGCTGCGACTGCGTTTGTCTTATAACTAGCCAGCCATTCTTCTGCCACCGATTTGCTAGAATCGCCCGATCCGAATAGATGGGCTTCGTAGTGTCAGCATGTAGGAAAGCGCGCAGGAAGAGAAAAGTTAGCCTACAGTAGAGCCCATGCCCTTTCACAGCAGCGTCTTCAATGCGAACACTCTTCTTAGGTCTGCTCGGGAGACTTTTGGCTGCGTGGGTCACTCGCGCAGGCCGCAAAGGCTTGGAACCATTGATCTTGGGCTTTTTGGCTGAAGGCTTCTTTGCGCGACTAGTTTGCGACAACTTCTTTCGAGAGCGTGGTGCAAAATGGTCTTCATCGCTGTCATTGTCGGGCTCGTTGCTCATCTCCTCGTCTGAATCGGGGGCTTCATTTTCTGCATCTTCCTCTTCGTCCTCTTCTTCGTCATCCTGATCGTCTCGCTTGCGCTTTGGGTTTGTCGATTGAGTTGTAGTATCAGGAGTAAATTTGGTGGGTGCCCTCACGACGCGTCCCGATCGGCGACGCGTTGTCGCATCAGGATCAGGAGACGGGCTCGCGTTATTGTCCATAGTGTCTCTTGGGGGTGGGCGTGATATCGGCATTTGAAAGATCAATGTCTGGTGGTTAAACCCTCGGTGCGAGGGTGACAATGGTTTTTTAGCCACTTGGCGCGTCGAATGTCGCGTGGAGTAAGTAGGTAGAGTGCAATGGGGATGGAGATGGGGATGACGGCGGCGCAAGCTGTTCTGGAAAGTGGGTGGGTGGTGCCAGTTTTCTTTCCCACGGGTGAACATCGGAGAAGTAGCTAAGGTGCCCGACCTCACCTAGCAGCCTGGGTACTCTTCTTCATGAGTACCTGAGAGAGTCCTTACATCTTTACGACCAGCTTATGTCTCTAACATCCGCCTGGCTTGGATACGTATAGATGTTTCCATAGCTACATGTTATCAAAATAGAATTGTGCTTTTTACAAATGCCAATTAGCCCGACTTCATGTAGTGATCTGGTTGCTTCCCTCTCTGCCTCTCACAAGCCAAGCTCAAGCTTGATTGATGTGCGGTATAACCCCACGATCCCAGCTGGTGTGGGGCCACAGCCACTGTGTCGACCAACGATCTCTTATCTCTTATCTAATAGTCGAGTACCTTTGACTCGTGCCTCAGTTTCAACCAAGGTAGGGTATTTATTTGTTAGTCAAGGTGCGTCAAGATGGAGACGCAGTCTGTCGTTACTATTGCCTGTGCCCAATCAAACTTTCGCTGATTCTTGGACTTCTACCTTTCACTATCATCGCAACATGGTTCCAAAATGGACTCGCCTTTTCCTCCCTCATCCTCTTCTCCTGGCGATGGCCGCATCGTCGTTGGCCTGCTCCCTGCCGGCGAGAGCGGTCTTGAGACCATGACTTATCAGTATCCTTTGAAATTAATATCTCCGGCTCCTTCGTCTAACCAGCCAAGCACTCTCGTTTTCCTATTATCTTATGGAGGGGGGCTTGTTGCTGGAGATGGTGTTAATCTGACAATACACGTCAAGCCGCAGGCGAAGCTCAGCATCGCTACCCAAGGTCACACAAAGATCTTCAAATCGCCTACAGCCGATGTCATCACAACTCAAAACTTGGACGTTACCATAGACGATGGTGCTTCCATGTGTCTCCTTCCGGATCCTGTCCAGCCGTTTGAGGATAGTGTATACGCCCAGAAGCAAATATTCAAGCTCAGAAGCCAAGCCTCGCTCTGTCTCTTGGATTGGGTCACCCAAGGGCGTGTAGCTCGTGGGGAGAACTGGAGCTTCAGGAAATGGACTGGGCGGAACGAGATATGGCTACAAGATCCTCAAACAAGTACGACTGATAGGCTCTTGGTACGAGACTCAATCATCCTATCGAGAGATGCGAGTAAGTCCGTGGGTCGCACACTACCAGAAATGATGCAGCATATGGCAATATCAGGAACTCTTATATTGCGCGGATCCAAGGCCAAATCGTTGGGGGAGTTCTTTCAGAATGAGTTTGCTGCACTTCCTCGCATTGGAGCCCGGGACTTCCGCTCTCCAGAAGCGATGGCGCGAAGCATCACAGATGTTTCTGACTTCGAGCGTTGGCGACTACAGAGACTCAAAGAGGAGAAAGAAGATGGTGTCCTCTGGTCTGCAGCCAATGTTCGAGGATGCGTGGTTGTCAAGTTTGGGGCAAAAACGGTTGAAGCCGGAAGAGAATGGATTGGATCAATGATTATTCAAGAAGGGAGCATTGCTTCTGAATTCGGCGATAAAGCACTGATGTGTCTTCGATGATAACAAGCTTCGGCCACCATCACATGAGAATAGGGCGTGTTTTTTCTGGCACTTTTGAGAAGTATGCCGATTGGATATACACAGTCAATCAACGACACCATGTTTCCAGATTTAGAAGGCTCACCGGTACATTCTTTGTCTAATTGTTCCAGATGCGGGAGCAATGCAGCTGGTGTATAATTGTATTTTTCATTTTGAGATCGCCTTGGTTCACCAAAGCTTGAGCACCGCTTTAACAGCAACTGGGCTGTCCATTTGTCTCAAGCTAATACCATTTTTATGAAGAACCTAAACTCAAAATGAGAAGAAAGTTCAACGCTAGCTTAGATACTTTATCGTTCGTTTGCATATTGCCATGGAGACTGCTTGGTCTCTGAGAAAGAGTTGTATATGATGACTGACCACAGAAGAACTCGTTTGAGGCATACGGAATAACGTAAATGACCTACTTGCCACGCGGCCCCAGTTTCTACATAGTAATCGCGACTATAATTTCCTAACCCCTATTTCCTTTTTATTATAATAATACTATTAAAT